>JAOZGT010000011.1:4227032-4818293 GCA_035578325.1 Coelinius sp. EB29 | reverse complement strand
ATCTACCGGGTAGACCCGGTGGAGTTTTTTTTGATTAGAAAAGTCAATCTCCCTACAACCACTGGTCAGTGAAGATATTACATATCTACCGAGTAAGCCCGGTAGAGTTTTTTTTTCATAAAAAAAGTCAATCTCCCTACAACCACTAGTCAGTGAAGATATTACATATCTACCGGGTAAGCCCGGTAGAGTTTTTATTTATGATTGACTTTTCTAATAAAAAAAAACTCTACCGGGCTCACCCGGTAGATATGTAATATCTTCACTGACCAGTGGTTGTAAGGAGATTGACTTTTCTAATAAAAAAAAACTCTACCGGGCTTACCCGGTAGATATGTAATATCTTCACTGACCAGTGGTTGTAAGGAGATTGACTTTTCTAATAAAAAAAAACTCTACCGGGCTTACCCGGTAGATATGTAATATCTTCACTGACCAGTGGTTGTAGAGAGATTGACTTTTCTAATAAAAAAAAAACTCTACCGGGCTCACCCGGTAGATATGTAATATCTTCACTGACCAGTGGTTGTAAGGAGATTAATTTTTTTAATAAATAAAAACTCTACCGGGCTGACCCGGTAGATATGTAATATCTTCACTGACCAGTGGTTGTAGGGAGATTGACTTTTCTAATAAAAAAAAAACTCTACCGGGCTGACCCGGTAGATATGTAATATCTTCACTGACCAGTGGTTGTAAGGACATTAATTTTTTTAATAAATAAAAACTCTACCGGGCTTACCCGGTAGATATGTAATATCTTCACTGACCAGTGGTTGTAAGGACATTAATTTTTTTAATAAATAAAAACTCTACCGGGCTTACCCGGTAGATATGTAATATCTTCACTGACCAGTGGTTGTAAGGAGATTGACTTTTCTAATAAAAAAAAAACTCTACCGGGCTCACCCGGTAGATATGTAATATCTTCACTGACCAGTGGTTGTAGGGAGATTATTTTTTTTAATGGAAAAAAACTCTACCGGGCTTACCCGGTAGATATGTAATATCTTCACTGACCAGTGGTTGTAAGGACATTAATTTTTTTAATAAATAAAAACTCTTCCGGGCTTACCCGGTAGATATGTAATATCTTCACTGACCAGTGGTTGTAAGGAGATTAATTTTTTTAATAAATAAAAACTCTACCGGGCTTACCCGGTAGATATGTAATATCTTCACTGACCAGTGGTTGTAGAGAGATTGACTTTTCTAATAAAAAAAAAACTCTACCGGGCTCACCCGGTAGATATGTAATATCTTCACTGACCAGTGGTTGTAAGGAGATTAATTTTTTTAATAAATAAAAACTCTACCGGGCTTACCCGGTAGATATGTAATATCTTCACTGACCAGTGGTTGTAAGGAGATTGACTTTTCTAATAAAAAAAAAACTCTACCGGGCTCACCCGGGAGATATGTAATATCTTCACTGACCAGTGGTTGTAGAGAGATTGACTTTTCTAATAAAAAAAAAACTCTACCGGGCTCACCCGGTAGATATGTAATATCTTCACTGACCAGTGGTTGTAAGGAGATTAATTTTTTTAATAAATAAAAACTCTACCGGGCTTACCCGGTAGATATGTAATATCTTCACTGACCAGTTGTTGTAGGGAGATTGACTTTTCTAATAAAAAAAAAACTCTACCGGGCTCACCCGGTAGATATGTAATATCTTCACTGACCAGTGGTTGTAAGGACATTAATTTTTTTAATAAATAAAAACTCTACCGGGCTTACCCGGTAGATATGTAATATCTTCACTGACCAGTGGTTGTAGGGAGATTGACTTTTCTAATAAAAAAAAAACTCTACCGGGCTGACCCGGTAGATATGTAATATCTTCACTGACCAGTGGTTGTAGGGAGATTGACTTTTCTAATTAAAAAAAACTCCACCGGGTCTACCCGGTAGATATGTAATATCTTCACTGACCAGTGGTTGTAGGGAGATTATTTTTTTTAATGGAAAAAAACTCTACCGGGCTTACCCGGTAGATATGTAATATCTTCACTGACCAGTGGTTGTAGGGAGATTATTTTTTTTAATGGAAAAAAACTCTACCGGGCTTACCCGGTAGATATGTAATATCTTCACTGACCAGTGGTTGTAAGGACATTAATTTTTTTAATAAATAAAAACTCTACCGGGCTTACCCGGTAGATATGTAATATCTTCACTGACCAGTGGTTGTAAGGAGATTGACTTTTCTAATAAAAAAAAAACTCTACCGGGCTCACCCGGTAGATATGTAAGATCTTCACTGACCAGTGGTTGTAAGGACATTAATTTTTTTAATAAATAAAAACTCTACCGGGCTCACCCGGGAGATATGTAATATCTTCACTGACCAGTGGTTGTAGAGAGATTGACTTTTCTAATAAAAAAAAAACTCTACCGGGCTCACCCGGTAGATATGTAATATCTTCACTGACCAGTGGTTGTAGAGAGATTGACTTTTCTAATAAAAAAAAAACTCTACCGGGCTTACCCGGTAGATATGTAATATCTTCACTGACCAGTGGTTGTAAGGAGATTGACTTTTCTAATAAAAAAAAAACTCTACCGGGCTTACCCGGTAGATATGTAATATCTTCACTGACCAGTGGTTGTAAGGACATTAATTTTTTTAATAAATAAAAACTCTACCGGGCTTACCCGGTAGATATGTAATATCTTCACTGACCAGTGGTTGTAAGGAGATTAATTTTTTTAATAAATAAAAACTCTACCGGGCTTACCCGGTAGATATGTAATATCTTCACTGACCAGTGGTTGTAAGGAGATTGACTTTTCTAATAAAAAAAAAACTCTACCGGGCTTACCCGGTAGATATGTAATATCTTCACTGACTAGTGGTTGTAGGGAGATTGACTTTTTTTATGAAAAAAAACTCTACCGGGCCTACCCGGTAGATATGTAATATCTTCACTGACCAGTGGTTGTACGGACATTAATTTTTTTAATAAATAAAAACTCTACCGGGCTTACCCGGTAGATATGTAATATCTTCACTGACCAGTGGTTGTAGGGAGATTATTTTTTTTAATGGAAAAAAACTCTACCGGGCTTACCCGGTAGATATGTAATATCTTCACTGACCAGTGGTTGTAAGGACATTAATTTTTTTAATAAATAAAAACTCTACCGGGCTTACCCGGTAGATATGTAATATCTTCACTGACCAGTGGTTGTAAGGAGATTGACTTTTCTAATAAAAAAAAAACTCTACCGGGCTCACCCGGTAGATATGTAAGATCTTCACTGACCAGTGGTTGTAAGGACATTAATTTTTTTAATAAATAAAAACTCTACCGGGCTCACCCGGGAGATATGTAATATCTTCACTGACCAGTGGTTGTAGAGAGATTGACTTTTCTAATAAAAAAAAAACTCTACCGGGCTCACCCGGTAGATATGTAATATCTTCACTGACCAGTGGTTGTAGAGAGATTGACTTTTCTAATAAAAAAAAAACTCTACCGGGCTTACCCGGTAGATATGTAATATCTTCACTGACCAGTGGTTGTAAGGAGATTGACTTTTCTAATAAAAAAAAAACTCTACCGGGCTTACCCGGTAGATATGTAATATCTTCACTGACCAGTGGTTGTAAGGACATTAATTTTTTTAATAAATAAAAACTCTACCGGGCTTACCCGGTAGATATGTAATATCTTCACTGACCAGTGGTTGTAAGGAGATTAATTTTTTTAATAAATAAAAACTCTACCGGGCTTACCCGGTAGATATGTAATATCTTCACTGACCAGTGGTTGTAAGGAGATTGACTTTTCTAATAAAAAAAAAACTCTACCGGGCTTACCCGGTAGATATGTAATATCTTCACTGACTAGTGGTTGTAGGGAGATTGACTTTTTTTATGAAAAAAAACTCTACCGGGCCTACCCGGTAGATATGTAATATCTTCACTGACCAGTGGTTGTACGGACATTAATTTTTTTAATAAATAAAAACTCTACCGGGCTTACCCGGTAGATATGTAATATCTTCACTGACCAGTGGTTGTAGGGAGATTATTTTTTTTAATGGAAAAAAACTCTACCGGGCTTACCCGGTAGATATGTAATATCTTCACTGACCAGTGGTTGTAAGGACATTAATTTTTTTAATAAATAAAAACTCTACCGGGCTTACCCGGTAGATATGTAATATCTTCACTGACCAGTGGTTGTAGGGAGATTGACTTTTCTAATAAAAAAAAAACTCTACCGGGCTGACCCGGTAGATATGTAATATCTTCACTGACCAGTGGTTGTAGGGAGATTGACTTTTCTAATTAAAAAAAACTCCACCGGGTCTACCCGGTAGATATGTAATATCTTCACTGACCAGTGGTTGTAGGGAGATTAATTTTTTTAATGGAAAAAAACTCTACCGGGCTTACCCGGTAGATATTTAATATCTTCCCTAACCAATGGTTATGAAAAGATAACTTTCCCTGTAAAAAAAAGCAACGGCCCTGTCTGGTAGATTCTCAACATTTTCATCAAATAATGGTTATAAGAGCAAAAAATTTTCCTCATCTGAACAAATTAACCATGCCCACTTTAGCTTTATCTTTACAATTTCATCCTATTTTTTGTATTCTTTCTGCCATCTGTTGGAGTAAGTGCGCAACAACACGTCATTCACCATGAGATGGCGCCTCTATGTAATTCAGCGATTTGTTTCGTCATTTCCGCTTTGGGATTTTGTCTCTTTGGGATTTTGTCATACACTCAAGATGGCGTAATAGTGGCTCTCCTCTCTCATTATTGACAAATCTAACCTCAAATTTCATTTCAATCTTGTGGATCATTGTTGTCATATTAAATCACAAATTTAAAATGTCTATAAACACTGATTGGGATGTGGAGAAGCATAAGGTGGACTACGAATGTGATGAACACTGGGAATTGAGAAAGAGGTTCCTTGAGACACATAAAGATAAATTCCCTGAGGATGAACTCGTGTGTTTGGCTCAGGTCTTTACTAATGTTGAATTATTAGGCTGCAGGTAATTTGATTGACAAATTACTTACGACAGGATAAGCCAATTTTAATTTAATGTGAAAAATTTGCTGATAAAAATACTCAATAACTGAATTAATAATCATGGATAAATGCATTTCATATGAATAGATATCCAAAAGAAACAATGGATTTGATCGCAGAATTGTCTGAGGATGTTGCAAGAGATTACAGAGTTAAACAGAAAACTAAGTTGCAGAGGACTTTTGTTAAGGCTTCGGATGCTGCTAGTTCAAAGATCAAAGGTACATCGAGAAATTGTGAGTTGATCAATTTTACACAATCAATAATTTGAATTGTAATTAATTTATTATTGATATAAAATTTTCAAGGACACGGAGCCCCACCACAATACTCCTCCTCTCCAGTTACTCTTTTTCCATCCACTTGTCAAAATTCAGATTCAATGAGTCATGAAATTGAACAGAAATTGTGTAAAAGGGCAAGATTGGACAATGAACGGCCGTTTGGAAATTTAGTTTTATTACAGTATCCTAATCAAAATGCACAAGCTATTATTGAATGCTCTGTGGCGGTTAGTGGAATGAAAATTGAATGGAAATACCAATCTGATGTTGATAATCAATGGTAAATGTGTAATCAAATATATTTTTTTTTTCATTATTTATTATGATGTATCAAGCCAAGTTGTTGACCATTGTTGAAATTTATAGGATATTATTATCTTAAAAACGTATCAATTTGTTTTATTGAATTTCAGTCGTTGTAAAATATCTATTGATGGAAAACAACTCAGTGAATCTGTGGGAAAATCCAAGAAATTTGCCAAAAGAGAGGCTACTCAAAAGGGTTTAGAATTACTCCAAAAGTATTATTATTTAATAGAGGTAGGTCCCTCTCTCTTTCCATTGTAAACAATTATATATATATATATATGGAGAATAAGTTGATAAAATTTTGCCAATAGGTGAAAGAACATTGGAAACAGAATTTAAATTCCAATACAGATTTTAATGAAAAATTAAGGGGTGGGACAAAAAAAATTGGAGAGATAAATAAGAAGGAGTGCCTTGGTGAGGATAATATCGGTGCTAAATTGATGAAACTCATGGGATGGGCAGGTGGTGGACTTGGCAGGTCTCAGCAGGGAATTACTGAACCTATTACGTGAGTTTTTTTTTTTTTTTTAATTATCAATCACAATTCAGTGGTAGATAATTGATATCAATTATATTTAATTCGATCTAGGGTAACCAGGAGAATATCAAGGAAAGGTTTTGGTGTTACATTGAATCAGAGTGATAAAAATCAATTCAAAACAAAATTTAGAGAGACTCTGCATCAGTATATCAGGGATGGTTCGAAGAACGATTTAGTATTTTCTGATTTTGACAATGAAGAAAGAGCATTGATGCATCAAATTGCACGACAAATAGGTTTAAAATCGCACAGTTATGGTGGTAAAGACCAGAGGACACTTTTAATATCTCGAAAGATTGATCCGAGAGATTTGATTGAGGAACTTTTGAATCTTGGTGGGAGTACTGATAAATACGTCTTGAAAGCTCCCACTGGTTCATAAAAACTAGTACAACTTCCCTCCTCTAACTATTTTGTCAAAAATAAAGTCTTTCAATATTAATTAATTATTTAGAATGGAAATGAACAAGTGGTTTAGTTTAAATGGGGAGGAAAAAAATGTACAAAAAATTGAACAGATGAAATAATAATAGAGACCTGTTTTTTTTTGTTAAATCTATCTTGAATAATAAAATACAATTGATTCAATATATAGTATTTGCTGTAATAAATGGAGGAATTTTTACTGAGACAGATTATTATATAATTGAAAATTGAAATTGAATTTGAATTATTTGAATAACCAAAAAAAGTCTAGAGATCTTGGATTCTAGTCGCAGCAGTGTTGTTGGAGAGCTCGGAGAAGCTTTTCGTAGTATATAAGTGCAAAAAAAATAATAAAATGATTAATTAAATAATTGAGGTGTAAAAAGATTTGTTGTGTTTATAACGCCAAAAATTTAGTGTACAAGTGAATGACGTGTAAACAATCATTGGTATGTAAACAAAGAGTTATTATTACCTTAATTAAGTATTATTTTCATCTAGAATTATCAGAAAATAAGATTTAGGTGTTTTCTTCAGCCTTGCGGTCTTAAATAAATTGTATTCTATCAATTAACCCTTCATGGATACACCTCCTGGGCGTACCTCCTACGGGTAAACCAGGGTGACTGATCACCCCATGCCTTCAATCGTGAATAATTTACATTCTATATCCAAAAAAATGAAAACCAAAGCATGATATCTCTTCATTACTTCCCGCAGAAGAGACCCACGTATAAATAATCCAAATTCAATATGTACTTCTAAGTGAGTGAAAAATCGATTTAACCACTGAGAGTCACTAAAAAAATACGAAAAGTTGACTTTTCAGGAAAAAAATTTTAGTTTTTCTTCTATTCAACCGATTTAAAAAATTCCAATTGCATTTAAAAGAAGACACTCCATACTACATATAAAAAATAGATCATATTGATTCTTTCGAAAAAGTGTAATTGTTTTGGCTGATGAACATCTGAAAATTAACGAAAGAAGGATTTTTGAAGAATTCTAAGAAAAATAGAATTTTATTCAATTTTTCTTTATTATATTCATGAAACCGGGTAGAAATGTCGGAAAATATGATACAGAATATGAAATTATAGAAAAATACATTAATTTTTTTTTTTAAATCATGCACGAAGCATTCAATGCAGAAGACTCATCTGTGCTCATCGCAAGTTGGTTGGTGACATTGGAAACAAGCTGTTTTCATTTTCTTATCTTTGTTTCTGGGGCACAGACTGCATCGGCTCTGTTTATCGAGTTTAGTGCAACCTGGTTCATTGCCTGACTCTTCTATATGCAACAGTTTGCAGATAGAAATCCGCAAATCTCAATAGAGGTATGGTGATTTGATTCGCGTATGAAGGTGAGGTCTAATCAATTCCATCAGAAGATTTTTGAGAAAATTACTTCGATTCATTTTCTGATGATCGCTGTTAGAATTATACAAGATCATTGCGTTAATTCCACCATGATCCAACATGGCATACTAGAACCTCATTGGCCAACGAAGACATATGTATGTGATCAGACCCTTTAAGGGTTTCATTGAAAATTTCTCCACGACGAATGCATAGAATTCCATGATTTTTTTTTTGTTGAATGTACACATTCATAAGCGCTGTACAGCAACATCAATTGGAACTTGATCAATAATGTAGTTTTTAAAATATTTGAATTCTTCAAAAAATCGATTTTTCGACGATAGCTTAAAAATTAATCATTTCAATCGATTCAATAACGGATTAAAATATTCCTTTCGATGTCGTCTAGACCGAGTTCGAAGATGGTGAGGTTCGTGTATTTCGCTCTTGAATTGTTCAGTTATAGTTTCAAATAAACGTCGGAAAATTCATTGAAATTGGGGCTTAGTTGGAATATCATGAGAGTTTAGTCGGGATTTAATCGGCATCTCGTTGGGATTTAATCAAGACTCAGTCCGGATTTAATTAAGGCTTAGTTGGAATCGAGGGGCTAGGAACTCCAAGATCGAGGGACGCATGACTGCTAAATGCAGTCAATTTCACTAGTGATTTCAATGACTTCATTGAGTTTATGATTTCAGTGATTGCAACCTTGATTATTAGTGATTTCATGACTCAGCATGATTTCATTGACTTCATCAAACTGAAATCAATGACTTCTGCATCATTGAAATCACTAAAATTTCACCAAACTGAAATAATAATTGAAACTGAAGAATTATTTATCAGAATTAGGGATTTTACTAGGGCATCATGTGCGCTAACGCGCGCGACGAGCTTCTAGTAAGCGCTGTAGCGCACAACAATTATTCAAAATAGCTGCTCGGCTACTTCGAACTCGCGGAAAAAAATAGAAAAGAGTTGGATTAGAGAAAATGGCAAAATTGGCCATTTTGACTGGAGATTGGCTGGCCCCTGAAATCGGCCCGACCAAAATTTTGTCTTTTCGCTTCTTTCTCGTTTGATATTTCAATAATAGCTGCCCAGCTACTCAGAACTCGCGGAAAAAAATAGAAAAGAGTTGAATTAGAGAAAATGTCAAAATTGACCATTTTGACTGAAGAATGGCTGGCCCCTGAAACCGGCCCACCCAAAATTTTGTCTTTTCGATTCTTTCGCGTTTGATATCTCCATAATAGCTGCCCGGCTACTCAGAACTCGCGAGAAAAAAATAGAAAAGAGTTTAATTAGTGAAAATGTCAAAATTGGCCATTTTGACTGGAGAATGGCTGACCCCCGAAACGGGCCAATCCAAAATTTCGTCTTTTCGATTCTTTTTCCTTTAATATCTTCAAAATAGCTGCCCGTCTACTCAGAACTCGCGGAAAAAAATAGAAAAGAGTTGAATTCAAAGTTTTTTCTCTTGAATTCGCAAAGTTCAGTGTTAATCCTAATAAACATGTCTCGTAATAATTTTCTTTGAATAGACACCGGTCTCCTATATGATAATTTTGCTTTGTGGAGGTAAAGCAAGATTTGAGAGTCGTCACATGTATATTGTGATTTCTTCGATTTCACATGATTTTATTGACTGCGAATGAATTCATTGTGACTTCAAGAAATGACTTGGTTCACTTGGTTGACTTGGTATCACTGAAATCTCATGGTTTGAAATCATGAGATTTCAGTGATATCACCGATTTCATTGATTTCAGGCGTGACTGCAAATTGATTTCAGTAGCTAGTGACACATGACTGCAAAGAGTTCCCCAGCCCCTCGGTTGGAATTTAATCGAGACTTTCTCCCTTATAGTTTTGGACACTCAAAATTTTAGACCTTAAAGTTTTGAGAATTAAATTTTCGACAATATCTCAAAAATAAATCATTCTAATCCATTCAATGGCATTTTAAAACATTCCTCGTGATGTCCTCTGTGTATCTCATTCTTACATTGTTTAACTTCAAATAAACTTCAAAAAATTCATTGAAATTGAGGCTAAATCGGAATATAATGAGGGTTTAGTCGGCATGCTGTTCCATAAAATCGACAATATAACAATGATTCAACCTGTCCAACTGATCAACAATGCGCCATGATGTTAAAAATCTCGATGGAAATGATCAGATTGTTCAAGGTTTTTCTGGATAAATATTAAAAATAATTTTGAGATAGGCACTCTTTCATGAAAGAATGTATACAAAACATCGAATCAATTAAATCAGAAAGAAGAGTCTGAATTTTAATTATTATGAAAAACTGAAAAATTTTCCTGATAAATCAATCCCAGCTTCGACTAGGAGAGGTACCCCACTTGACTTTAGGATGATGGAAATTTCCCGGAGTTAACTCTGGGAAGATTGATTAACATTATGAAAAACACCCTTCAAATTGCTTCATTTATCTCCTAAGCATAGTTATTTTTGCGAATAAATTAGGTATTTGCTTCCGAATGAACTTGCCTTGTGGTGTTAATTGACAGAAGAATCTATCAATTATATACTTTAGAAAAGTCATGAACAATTTGATCATTTTTAATGAGATGTTTAGTTTTTCAATTATGCGACTTAAGAACAAAATACACTGACCCCACTATCAATGCGCCATTGAATGGATTAAAATAATTAATTATTGAGTTACAGTCGAAAATTCGATTGTCAAAACTTTGAGGTCCAAAACTTGAAGGGTTCAAAACTTTAAGGAATAAGTTCCGATTGAATCCCGACTAAGCTCCCATTCATTCATTAATTATTTCATTTATTCATTCATTCAATTATTCCAGCTGAGCCCCAATTTCAATGAATTTACTGAAGTTTATTTGAAGCTATCTCTCTATATTATAAGAAATAAGAGGCTCTTAGATTAAGAGGATCAAAAGATTCAAGGAATCGGGCCTAAGAGTCTGAGGATCAAAGGATTCAAGGGGCCTAAGGGTCTAAGGCCCTAAGACCTGATGACTTATGTATGTATATATATATGTATGTATGCACATACATACATACATACATACATACATACATACAGACATGGCCTAAAAATCGTATTTTTCGGCTAATTAGACCCTAATTAGCCAACTTGACACAAAAAATCCGAAAAGGGAAATGTCACTCTGCGCCCAACATGACGGAAAATGTTTAAATAAACAAGGGGTGAAAAACGCTATATAATTCACTCAAATTTCGATGTTTTTATAAATATCAAATTCCGATTATATATACGTACATCATAACAATTTTTCCAAGATTTTGTTTTTTTAACGATTCTGTTACGAAATTATATAATAATTTTGTACATAACTGTCTTCTTTCTTCTGCTGAACAACGGTGGTGGACTCTCGCTGTCAAATATAATACACCCAGTAAAATGATTTATTTAATTCAAATAACTAAGTGTACACACTAATTATATTTGAGATATAACAAAATTTTTAGTGATTTTTCGATAATTTCATTCCGAAAATACCTAGAAAACCTTGAAAAATACCAGAATTTTTAATGACTTCTTAACGACCAAATTGCGAGAATATCTGCAACATAATAATTTCTTGGAGGCTTTGTTATTTGAACAAGAATGATGAATACGAGAAGAAAATAGTGGGATGATACAGGGAAAATTATAAATTACCAACCAGATTTATTTGTTATCAGTATTTCTTTAATCAACAAATTCGATAATATTGAAGTTTGAATGCAGTTCTGTTTTGTATGGCTTTACTGCAGTACCCCGTTTTAGCGGTACCTCGGGGGACGATGATCAGTTTTCCAAAGCTTGGGCATGAAAAGTACCCAGGACTATTCTAACCCTCCTACTACGACCTTCCTAGTGATATATCTTTGTTGAATTAGGAAGACCCCAATTTGCTCCGTCTATTTTTTGATACATAAAATTTCCAGCAAGAATCAGTTGTTTCACCGTCGTATTCTTGAATGCATTAGGTGCGATTTTAAAAATTTCATTACGCTCCAAATCCAATACTTCAGTCTCGAGCCCAAGAAAATCCTCAGCATAAATCTGTTTCAATCCATTCCAACTGAGATTTAACTTCTTTATTGATGAGCCATCAAAAGCTCGGGGTTTCAATTCTGTAATTTTGTTGTTTTTCAGAATCAAATCCCTTGTAGTAAGATTGCTGAATGTACCAGTTTCAATGATTTTCAATTCATTCCAACTGAGATCCAATTCTCTCAACGATAAACCATCGAAAGCTCGTGTTTCCAATTCTGTAATTTTGTTGTTGCTCAAAATCAAATCCCTTGTAGTAAGATTGCTGAATGTACCAGTTTCAATGATTTTCAATTCATTCTCACTGAGATCCAATCTCTTTATTAATGAACCATTAAAAGCTCCAGGTTTCAATTCTGTAATTTTGCTGTACCTCAGATCCAAATCCCTTGTAGTAAAATTGCTGAATGCACCAGTTTCAATGATTTTCAATTCATTCCACCTGAGATCCAATCTTATTATTGATAAACCATCAAAAGCTTGGGCTTTCAATTGTATAATTTTGCTGTACCTCAGATCCAAATAGCTTGTATTAAGATTGCTGAATGCACCAGTTTCGATGATTTCCAATTTATTCTCACTGAGATCCAATCTCATTATTGATGAACCATCAAAAGCTAGGGGTTTCAATTCTGTAATTTTGTTGTTTTTCAGAATCAAATCACTTGTAGCAAGATTGCTGAATGTACCAGTTTCAATGATTTTCAATTCATTCCCACTGAGAGCCAATCCCCTTATTGATGAACCATTAAAAGCTCCAGGTTTCAATTCTGTAATTTTGTTGTTTTTCAGAATCAAATCCGCTGTAATAAAATTGCTGAATGTACCATTTTCAATGATTTTCAATTCATTGCCACTGAGATCCAATCTCATTATTGATGAACCATTAAAAGCTCCAGGTTTCAATTCTGTAATTTTGTTGTTTTTCAGAATCAAATCCATTGTAGTAAGATTGCTGAATGTACCATTTTCAATGATTTTCAATTCATTCCCACTGAGATCCAATCTCATTATTAATGAACCATTAAAAGCTCCAGGTTTCAATCCTGTAACTTTGTTGTTTTTCAGAATCAAATCCGCTGTAATAAAATTGCTGAATGTACCATTTTCAATGATTTTCAATTCATTCCCACTGAGATCCAATCTCATTATTGATGAACCATTAAAAGCTCCAGGTTTCAATTCTGTAATTTTGTTGTTTTTCAGAATCAAATCCCCTGTAGAAACATTGCTGAATGTACCATTTTCAATGATTTTCAATTCATTCTCACGGAGATTCAATCTCATTATTGATGAACCATTAAAAGCTCCAGGTTTCAATTCTGTAATTTTGTTGTTTTTCAGAATCAAATCCCTTGTAGCAAGATTGCAGAATGTACCAGTTTCAATGATTTTCAATTCATTCCAACTGAGATCCAACATTTTCAAATTGTTAAGACCATTGAAACAACCCAGTTCGAGAGCAATGATGCCATTATTCATCAAACGTAAATTCTCCAGATTTTTCAAGGGGAGAAAGGCATCCGGACGAATAATACGTATATAATTGCTTTCAAACGACAGGTAACGAAGATCCGGTGTAGACTCTAACATTGCAGTTGGTACCTCAGTAAATCCACAATGTGAGAAATTCAACCTTCGCAGTTTTGTGATCGAAGTCGGTATTTTTCCACACAGGTTGATGTTCCCATATGTGATGATAATCTCGATCGCGTTTGACAAGCTGATGAAAGAATTGGGATGCAATGTCAATGTATGGAGAGCGGATTTGTTGCGTTCGATTGAGTATGGCATTTCGAAACGAACTGATGTGAGATTCAAGGTGCTGAATGCTTCCGGACTGATAGTTATATCACGATCGAATTTCATCACCAAACTTTTCTGGTCGTCAGAGACTGATGAATTCTCTTTTGTCACACTCTTAATCGTAGTGGTAAGGTTCTTACAAATATCATTATCATTACATCGATCAACGGCTTTACAGACTTCATTGTTTCCTCGCGCGGAACACACAAGAGCAATGAAACAGATTCCAATTACTATCTTCATAACTTCTGGATTTATTGCAGAGCACTATCCACACAATCTCGGATTCTGGTGAAAGACTGCTCAGAATGACAGTCGATGATTCTGTTAAATAGAGTTTGATATAGTAAATAAATGAAAAATTCGCCGATTGAAGATTAAAGGATAACGGAAGGTACTGCATAAATCCTATTTTTGAGCGGACTTTATCCGTATTCTACTCGCATATTTTCCAGTGATGCTATGGAAGAAAAATAAATAAAAAAATGTAATTTCAATCTCGGCCAAGAGGAAAAAACAAGTAGGCGGCAGTGACATGCGGCTATAGATTTGTAACTACAGATTTGCGGTTGTAAAGTTTGTTAATTTTACGTGCGCGTTTTTTTTCGCCATCAATCAATTGATGGAGCGCTTCCGAATGGTTCTTTCAATCCTTTTCGTGTATTATTATAGTAAATGTTTTGCATTTCATATCTAGAAAGTTGAATATCTCCGGAACCACCTGTCCGATTGAGCTGATTTTAAATACCAAACGTTACAACCATAAGGGATACCTTCATGCCAAATTTGAAGTTGATATCTCCATTTTTTCGAAAGTAGGCGTGTTTACAAGGATTTTCAATGAAAAACGGAAAAATAGCCATATCTCGAAAAGTTTCTACTAACGGGTATATATATTTTTATTGATTAAGATAGAGGACGTCGAGACGAAAATTTTGAAAAAAAATAAAAAAATAAATCGATTGGGCTGTTTTCGAGATATCAAATAAAATCGATTTTCATGCAAGGTTAAATATCTCCGGAACTAACCATCCGATTGAGCTGATTTTCAATACCAAACATCGCAATCATAAGAGATACCTTCATGCCGAATTTCAAGTTGATATCTCGTTTCTTTCAAAAGTTAGCGTGTTTACAAGGATTCTCAATGAAAAACGGAAAACTAGCCATATCTCGAAAACTTTCTACCAACGGGTATACATATTTTGATTGATTGAGATAGAGGACATCGAGACCAAAGTTTTGAAAAAAAAATAAAATAAATCGATCCAGTCATTTTCGAGATATTAAAGGAAAACGAATTTTCGATATATAGCAATATCTCAGGAACTAATCGATCGATCGAGCTGAAATTTGGCACAGAACTAGCCCCATCTAATTCCAACTATCTCACAAAATTTCAGATTTTTCGGAACACTTTTACCCGTTTAATCGTTTAATTTACGAAAAAGTGACCACTGGTCAGCATGACCACATACAGACATTTTCGCCAAACTTCGTATTTTTACGTTTCAGACCATTCTGGAACGTTTCCAGGCAAAATTGGAAAATGTCAAAATGGAACGATTACAATGCTTCCATTCGGAAGCAAAAACAATTTTTCTTCAATAGTATTGTTAACTTGGTCCTTCAGAGGAGGGTCGTATGAATAAGTAGATGTAGGTTCGGTTTTTACCCTAACAGACGTTCAATACTTTTAAGCTTTCAGTCTTTATTCAAAAATATAAGAGTTGATGTAATAGTATTAACAAAGAGTTTCTTGTACGAGAATGTAATCCCCGAAAGAAATATTAAAGTAATGCTCTCGAGACGTGGTGCGCACTGGGTTTTATCACACCTTAGTGGCACACGTCTGTGTCATCATATTGCGACGCTTTTGGGTATTGCAATATAATGCTCGATATGATTATTAAAGTGGAGTATAAGTTTATGCGTTCCACTTATTTAGTTATTGCTGAATAGGATTGATATTTTCGGGTTACAACAGTATTACTGGAAAATATACGAGGCCTCAAATGCGTATATATTTTTTTTAAATTTTCTGATCAATAGAATCCGAATAATGTCCATTAAACAACAGGGTTTATGCAGTACCTTCTGTTACCCCTTAAACTGACTCTTTCGGATCTATATTCCAACAGAAAGAAATTAAAAGTTTGAGTTTACATAATAAAATAATTGGACTTACAATTTGACTTCCTCGAACACACTTTTGAGATTTACAATATTAGAATTTAATAAATTGATAATTTTGAAATATTGAATCTATATAAAACACTAAGAAATGACAGTTACTTGTACAATCGTTGGTAAAAATACAAATAAATCATGAAAGACTTCAATGAAAAATGACGTGAAACCGTCAGAATAATGACTACCTTAAGAGGTTGGAATTATCAAATCAAAGATTTGGGAGAGAACTGAAGCGTAAGGCTCCGGGCAAGTACTTTTGTATACTCGTCTTAAGGGTGTACTGTCTGAAAACTCGAAGGAAAATTCGGAGACCAATGGGGCAGGATTTCTGGCCGAGAATTCCCCTTCTCAAATTTATTAGCTGTATGTTTCGGGCTTCTCTTCATCTTTTCTACAGTTCCACATTCTACTACTCTGGAAATGGTGGGGTGTGGGCGGACTTTTCGCACCACCCCCCCCCCCCCCCCCCCCACCACCAATCAGAATTTGCTTCAGGCGATCCAATTCTCCCTTCACAATTTCACACTCGGAATTACTTATTATTCTAATTATTACTACACACAATAAACTTTGGCGCTGTTTTAACTTCTGGTAGGCGTATTGCAGTTCTTCTTGGGGGTATTTTACCCCTAACTTGGGGATCTTTTATTGAGTTGTGCAATATCTCACATTTGGGTGAGATTTACCCCTAACTTGGGGTAATAACACCGTTCTGTCATGGGCATGAATTACCTCAATCATGGTGCTAATACATGCCCAAATTAGAGATGAAAGGGACCAGGAAACTCTTATCTGTAGACGATTCTCAAGACAATTGATATTTGTATATGGGAAGGTGAGAAATTACGATTTTTTCCTTAGACAGAATTCTCCGACGAATATTCTCTATTACAATCTTGGAAATGAACAGAACTCGTACAACGAAAAAAAATAAAATGAAGGAAAATGAGAAAAATGAGGGAAAATTATATACAAAATACTACTATATTATTCTATTGATTATTTTTTCCATCCAAATTTCAGCCAATAGAATTGCACCATTCGATGTTATTTTGTATAGTCAACACGGTATTCAACTGATAATTTTTGATAATTTCACCGGTAATTTTTCATGTTGCCTATATAAAAAAACAAACGACGAAAACAGTCCCCCCTTAAATCTGACAGATTGATTTTTTAACAGTGGATTTTGTCTCATGATACAATTTGATTGGCCGAAATTTGGATGGAAAAATAATCCCCCGAATACCACTCGAGCTTCAAAATGAATCGGGTAATTCCCTCAGGGTTCCCTGTAAACAAAGTCGTCAAGTTTTTCAGAAAAACTTGACTACTTCATTTGTTTGTAACGAACCTATCAGGAATTACCCGATAATTTTGAAGCTCTTGTGGTATTACATGTGAAAGTCGAATTCCATTCTAATGAATTTTCTTTATCATTATTGCCTAGCTGATCACTCTGACATTGCTCAGACACAAGAGATAAAAGAAAACGAATAACAAAAACGTTGAAAAATCATCACGATGTGGATATTTTTGGTGTTTACTTGTTAAAAAGTCATCAAGAATTTTTTGGTTTCCCAAGCTGTTCAAGATATTTTCAATACGAGTCTAAATGATAGAATTATTGAAAAAATCATAAGAGACTTTCAATAATTATCGAAATGAAGACAATTGTCGAAAGTTTTCGAAAATTCATGAATTTTCTTCGAAAAATTCCATTACGACGATAGACCATCAGATAGTGTCAAAAATGGTCAGAAACCTTTGAAGTAATTTACCTGTTTCTGACGTGTCTAAAACCAAGTAATTTACCTTATGTAATTTACTTGCCCAACCCTGATGTAGACTAAAAATTATATTTGATAGATAGAAAATTCTAGATGTACTTGTTTGTGATATTAAAAAAAAAACAACATTGCTTCCAGATTCCCCTTTTCTAAAATTATGAAAATTACTATTTGGAAAAAAAAAAATTATTATTGAAAACAAAAGGGCAAAAACATGAAATGAATTTGGGAGCTTATATCCAGTATCGTACACAAATTACCAAGATAAAAAAATTGAAAATGAATGAAAAAAAAAACATGTGCTACTGCCTATGCACACAGTGGTAGAATTAAATGAATGTGAGTTTTCGAGAAAAAAGAAAAAGTTGATGAGAAAAATGTTCGATCAGTTCGAATAGAATATGAATATGAATATATTCTCTTTGTGACTCAGGAAGTTATCCGAATAAATGTCTAAAAATATTGAAAAAAAAATTGGCAAAAATTATCTAATCATGAACCTTATAATTATACAATAAACTAGAACATATTTAATGAGTCACCTGCGGTTTGTTGCTTCGATATTAAAATCAGAAGCTGGTTAAAACCGTACATTGTACATTGTCAATTAGATTCAGACTGACTGCAGGGATTGAGATTGCATAATAAATTGTGTGTTTCTATACTTAAATAGACATGTTGTCACTGTCGTCGTTGAGCACTTTATTGTTTTAAAATGAAATTATGTGGAAAAAAAAATTGTATTTGTTTATATCGCGAGTCTTCCTCAGGAGAATTTTATTTTTTTTCATGTAAAATTTGAATTTATCACTTTGTAATGAATTTGAGATCTCACACGAGAATCCCCACTCCAAAGAAAATGCCGAATTATAATTCAGACAATTGAGGAGAGTTGGCGCTGGACTCCTTGCTAAGGGTCTCGTAGAGACATACGACACTTGAACTCTTACTCTCTTGCCTTCTGGACGTCGCACTAATTGGTCAGTCTATATCTTTTATTTCATATTTACATATTCTTGAGGTTAGAGCATTATTGATATTGAATTATTCGTAATTATATTTTGAACGATTGAATTAATTAAAGTTTATATTATTCTTATGATTGACGTTGAACTGAATTTTCATAATTATATTTTGACAAATCTCTGGTAATAATACTCGATTGAACTTTGACAAGGAATTTTACCATTGGAATTCCAATTTAATTTAGTTTTCCATTCTTATCAAGATTATCATTATCAATTGTGACGGAATTCCCCAGCGAATCCGCCATTTCCTGATATTGAGAGGGTAATTATAGAGAGATAAAGAGTAAGTGAGACCAATCGAGAGAGAGAGAAATAGCCAAAAACGGGTATTCGTTAGATGTAAAGCCCGTAATGCCCCAGCTCTGTATCAAGGCCCCAGCTCTGGAAAAATGCCCAGCTCTGGAAAATCCCCATGTTCAGAAAAAACCCTGACGAAGCTCTGTAACTACGTGAATCGACTCTAGAATAGCTACCGTTACTTTTGTCTAATTACCTTACAATTTATTACCTGGGTAAAACCCCTGATTATTCAATTTCGTTAGATTTTTAGTTTCATTTCAGTAAAATTTTTGGTTATGGTAGATGCTACGGTCTACGTGATAGGGTTAAAGGGACCGAGGTCATGGAGGATCAGGGCTGATACATTGTGCCACCCCATGTATCTCCACAACCCCTTTTTGTTTACGTTAATGGAGATAATACAGAGGTCAAGTTGAAATGCTTGCGCTTCCTTAGTTGTGTGAGGGTTAAGTTCCATACAGTTTAGTACGGATGGAAGGCCATATGGGTGAAACTAGCCCCTTTTCTCATATGGATCGCCAGGGCTTATGGATTAGGAAATTATTTTTGTTCGTATGGTTCTTAATTCCTCACCGGAGAGTGTACTCCGGCGATAAACCCTCCGATTCCCGGTCGTAGACGAGGGTAAATATTCACCCTCCAACGTAGCTACCGTTTGGTTAAAACAATCCCGCTTTGTTTAATGTAAAACTCCCGATATCGAGAATCCTCGGATCCAAATATTTAAATTTATTCACGCCCTATCGCCCAAACCACTAGAGTCGATAACACAGGGGTGAGATTATGCGCGTTTAGGGTACCCTAAAGCCTTATTTTTTCTTTGCCATAAGGGGGCGTTTTTCGGCAATTTTTGGTAAGATTTCCGAACGTTTCATGCCGACATTACCGATTGTTGGCGGGGTGCGCGCGGCGAATTAGTGTGGTGGAGGGGGATGCGCGCGATGGCGGCTGAAAACGGCGCATGCTCCGAGATCCCCCTCCTCGACAATTCTGGCAGAAAACGTTCCGAAACACGACGAAGTCAACCCGAAAAGCTCTCCCTGGTGGCAAAGAAAAAATAAGGCTTTAGGGTACCCTAAACGCGCATAATTCCACCCCAGTGGTAGCCACACGCCGCCGCCGGCCGGCAACAAGTTGCCCGCATGGTCGCGCCACGTGCTGGCAGTCTCAGTTCACCCACAAGACACTACGCTTCGTCGTTCCCGAGTGATAGAGAGAAATAGTAGATTATGTTACAAGGGCCGATAAGTATTTTTACGACAAATGAGATTATAATCCGCGCCTTCGGAAGGGCCGTGTAACATACGCTATTTTATGTTACGAAGCCCGTCCAACCGAGTTCTGAGAAGCCCGAGGGCGATAGGTAGCAGCCCTAGGGCCGCTAACTGCTACCTATCGCCCTAGGGCTGCAAAAAACGAGGTTAGGGCGGGCCCAAGTGACATAAAATATATTTTCCGGTTGCAGAAGCTACCAGGAGGGACAGAAGAGGATAATGGTGAGTACTGACGTTTATTCTCAGTGTTTTAGTCTTACGGTGGCCCCTCAGTGAATAAAATTACCCTACTAAACACCCGAGAAAACCCATGGCGTCTCGCTACGTCGTAATTCGACGCCATGGAGTCTCACCATAGCTCTCGATCACCAAGCTCTCGACATACCCCGAGTTACGTTATATGATTTATTACGGAGAATTTTTAATTATGGGAATTATAATTTTAATAATTATAAAATAATAAATTATTATTAATCCTCACCCACCCCGTGGAAAGATTGCTCTAGTGAAGAAATGCTCTGGAAAACATGCTACCGGCAAATGCTCTCGTCAAAAGAAATAAAACCGGGAAAATGCTCCCGTGGAAATACACCAAAATCACGCTCTCGTATGATACCCCAGGAGATACACCCGTATAGACGGAGCTCCGGAGAAAGATCCTCGTGTTTAGTCCCCAAATTAATGTTCTGGACCCTTGAAAATAGCGGGAAAACCTCCCAAATGTATCTGGTTAAGAATAACCATGGATAAAACCTGAATTTTTCCCCAAGTTACGTAGTAAAAACCTCAGCCCAGCGCCATGTCGCGTAGTTACCGTCTTTCTCTCTCACACTCACCCGCTACCGTACTAGACTATCTCTCTCAGATTCATGAGTTAAGCAAAAGGACTCCAATGCTACAGTGAACCTCACCGAGCTTATAAAAAAATTATCAAGTCAATTATTTCGAGTTGTCTGTAATTAAAACCTCTGTTAATCGAATAGTTGTACTATTCTCCGGTAAATAGTCTGGAATAAATAGATTGATTGAGAGTAAAAAGCTATTGTACCGTTTACTGAACATTTCCGCCCTCTTTTCAGCTTTCATTAAGATTCTATGGTTGATAGTTTTCTCTTCCGATATATTTTCTATTAGCTGGTTTTTTTTATATTGCCGAATCCATCCCTCTCTCCACGACCCGCATCCTGAGCAACCCGAGCCTTCCATACCCTTATCCTTGGTCTTCCTCCCATTTTGAGTTTTGTGTCATTTGATTCCGGGGTGATTGTTTCGATTTTTACGGTTACGATATGGTTGCGGTTTGTTGGATCCGCGTCCCCCAAAATTCAGCTGGTGCCCAGAAAAATTATTTAAGGTAGGATGAGCTTAAAGTCATCCTGGAATCTAGTTCCGGTCCCGTTTTATGGTTTTTAAAGTTTCGAGGAATTACGAGGGTAAGAACGAAGTGTGATACTTGTTCATGGGTTTTGCTACGTTCAAGAAATTAGGGAAAAAGTGTCACACAATATTACTATTTCTTCATTATGTTATTGAATAATTAATTTACCAGACATTCTATTGCACAATTGATAATAAATCAGCAATAATTCATGCGAATATCATTTATTATAATATTTATTTCCACTCAGTTATTAAATTTTAAAATATGCTCATTTGTTTCTAATAAATCAATAAATGCACATTAGAATTAAAATCCATAAAAATTTCGTGTATGATTATCTCTCTAGATCTAATTAATTTCATGTTTTTGAGAAGTTGAAAAATATTTTGAGGTATATTCAATAATTGTCATTGTATTGGTGCAGTAATGTGTAAAGTAAAACTTTAAAAATCAATCAATCAATTGGAGATATTGATTTAGTTTAGTTTGAATACTGATGAACAGGAGGAATAATGAGGGATAATTGTATTTATGTAGATTATTGTATGTAAATATAAGGCTTGTCTGGCCTCATTGAAACATTGATGAAAAGAACAATTAACACGCATATATTAAATAAAATGCCAACCAATGTGTTGTGAATTAATTAATTATATTTTTCTCTGGATTTATAAATATCACAAATGACTGTAAAATGACTCGTGGGCAATCATTTCTGGTAAACAGCCAAGATAACTATTCCAAATGAAAGTTTTTTAAATTTCCGATTTAAGAGGCCGCGGGAGTAAAAAAAAACTCCTGAAATGCGGGGAAAACTTTGCTCCACGAATTCTTCGCCAAGAAAGCATGGAAAATTATGAAATATACTTTAAAAAATTCGTTATTTTTTTACTCATCGGGTGAAACGAGATGAGGATGCCCGGAAGAGAATAAATAATTTTTTTTAATGTTTAAACATACGAGGTGGTTGACAGATCCTCGGGCCGCCATCTTGGAGTGAAGGGAAGGGGTATCCAAGTAAGATGGCGGCAGGAGAATCTGTCAACCACCTCGAATGTTTAAACATAAAAAAAAATTATTTATTCTCTTCCGGGCATCCTCATCTCGTTTCACCCGGTGAGTAAAAAAATAACGAATTTTTTAAAGTATATTTCATAATTCTCCATGCTTTCTTGGCGAAGAATTCGTGGAGCAAAGTTTTCCCCGCATTTCAGGAGTTTTTTTTTACTCCCGCGGCCTCTTAACAACCAAAACCGTGTCCAAACCAACAAAGCGGAAGTTGTACCAACGATCAATCGGGTTTCAAAATATTTCAACAATAACCTTGAAAAACCTCTAATCTCAGACTTTCGTCGCTAACTCGAATTTGCATCACTCTTGGCGCTATCCAGGACCACTACGTGGAAGTGGTGATGCATCGGTCCCGAAGAATAATCTACACAACACCCTAAACACCGTGAGACCTGAGACGCAGATTGAAGAGTAGGATCTGCGAATTCCTCCTTCCCCCTCCTTGGGATAATTATTAAATTAATCAAGTTTAATAAATATGAGTAAAAAAAATAATTAATAAATATTAATTAATGGTGGTGAACTCTTGGAGCACAAGCAGATGCGTAAATTCAATTATTACTCAAATGAAACAATTGTCTCGATAGTCCTAGGCGAAGGTCAATCAACCCATGGGTCCCAGCTTGACCCGGGTGCCCACACTGACTGTCACCCCCACACGTTCAGTGATGGAAGAGGATAGTCTTTACTACCATACCCTCACTGCCCGTAATCCAACTACAATTTTTTCATTTTTTTCCGATGTTGAATTAAATAATTTCAATTAAAACCACGATCCGCGAGTTGATGTTAATTCCAAAAATATTCGCAAAATTCAATTCACCCACCTCTCCAACCCTTTACGAAATGAGACAAATTCCAGTTAATAACTAATCACAAGTTAGAATTCGCACGGTTTTTGTAGATTATTCGGGGTTATGGTAGTTGGCTAAGATGTTACCGAAGAAATTAAATACCCGATCAGGTCGAGGATTCGCGTAAGTGAATAAAAACTTACTCAGTTTAGATCCTACTCCGCTTCGTCCTTCCCCATATCTCGGCACTAGACGTCGAAGTTCACGCCAGGCTCTCTCAACACCTTGGATGTGAGCACCATTGGTCCTATTGATGTGATAAAACCTGTGGTTGACCCTGATGTGTTGGTAATCACTCAGCGCCAAACCCACGTAACCAGACCAACAGTCCGTGCTGATCACTGAGCCGTTTTTCACGTATTGGCTGATTTTAGAGATAAGCGTTTGAGCTGTCCGGTTAGGTACCATGACGACGACTAATCGCCCTGATATCCTTTCCCGTAAGCCTAACACCCATTGCTTCTCACTCACGGGATGTCCTAGTCTTAATTTCTTCCCCCCCCCCCCCCAACACAATTCATCTACCTCAACCACCACACCTCTCCCCCCAATCTTATCCCTGGCGCAATCTGCAGCCCACTGGTCTAACACACTGTTTATACCATATAAATCTTTTCGGACTGTAGATATACTAGTCCTACTCTCCTGGGCTAGAAATTTCTGTGTGTAGGTATCATTATGAATATAAAGAAAAATGATTTTAAAAATACTTCGATAACCGGACTTAAATCCCGTAAACCAAGAGCCATCGAAAATGCTTAGTGAATTATTACATTTTATTTTCCTCCGTTTACGGTGCGAATCAATAGTTGTTTGTGTCTTCTGACACCTAAAGAGTTTGGCCTTGATGTCTGTGTACATTTCATTGTTACACTTTGAACATCTAACAAAAGATTTTATGACCCCTCTTTCTCTTAAGAAATCGATGAGTGATTCATCACTCCTCGCAATATTATAAAAATCCTCCAAAATCATTTTTCTATGTCTCTATCTTTGCTGATTAAGCCGGCTAAAGTACCCTTATTACTTGTTTATTAATTATTAATTAGTAAAAAAATTTTAATTAATAGTGAAATTTTAATTAATTTTTAAATTCAATTATTTTTAATAATAATCTCGAATTAACGAGACCGACACTCAAAATTTGCCGGATTGTACTTAGAATTAAATAGGGAATTAGATTAAATAAGGAATTTATTACTTTTCACTGAAGCAGTTATATGCTCCGTTTACCTCATTTCTTCAGTTACTTCTTTCACAGATCTGCAACCTGAATTTTATAAATTAGAAGGAAAAAAATTAAGAGAAATAATTTGAAGGTATGTATTTACCTGCCAGGGCCAGAGTCTCTCTGATATCTTTTTTCATTAATTGAAGTACTGCTGTCGCACCTTTTTCACCACCGTGAGTCAATCCCCAAATCATGGGTCTACCAAAAAAAACCTGAAATATGATTAATTTAATTTTTAAAATTTTTCATATTTCAAATGCTCTGAAAAATTGTTTGTATAATTTCAGATTTATTGCTATCAATAATTTTTACCATTTTAGCACCCAATGCCAGTGCTGTAAATACATCAGTACCAGTTCTAATTCCACCATCTAGATACACCTCTATCCTCCCATCGACTGCCTTAACAACTTCCGGTAGTGCCTCGATCTATGATAAATCGAGAGAAAAAAATTGAATCATTGAATAGAATTAAAAAAATTCAAATAAATAATAATATTATATAAAAATCACTGTTGCAGCTGTTCCATCAATCTGTCTAGCTCCATGATTCGACACAATAATACCACTAGCTCCATATTTCACCCCCAAAATAGCATCCTCAGCAGTCAATATACCCTTGAGAATAATGGGTAATCGAATCACACTAAAAATTGACATTATTCATCTTATTTTCTTCAACATCGATATTTAATTATCATCACCTCTTGATCCACTGCAAATCCTCCCACTCCAATGAATCATCAAAGAGACTGATGACATATTCATTGAGTCCTGATCCTCCATGACTCTGATTAATCTTATTTGACAGGTGTCCATCGAAATTAGCAAGAGTCAAGTGTTTTGGTAGAACAAATTTATTCCTCACATCGGCCCTCCTCACACCAAAGAACGGAGTGTCGACTGTGAGGACAAGAGCTTGGAATCCGCAATTCACCACTCGTTTTATCAGATCAAGGCTGACATCACGATCAGTGTAAACGTACAATTGAAACCATTTTATGGCATTAGGAGCAGCTACTGCAATTTCCTCGATACTACTCGTTGATATCGTCGATTGGATGAATATTGTACCTGCCTGTTGTGCAGCTGGAACCAGAAAGAAAGGATAAGAGAGTGTTTTTTTGAGTCTTCAGCTCCAATAATAGATGAGTAGCCCGCCGGTTAAAATTTCGCCATCTCCTGTAGATTCGAAGATATCATCGAAAAACGACTTTGAAAAATTTAATAAATTAATTGTATTATACTGTATATAGGCAAAATCAATTAATTAATTCAATAAATCACTTGTCAATTAATTTAATTTAAATGAGTCTGCACATGCGTGTAGTTAGTGCGTATGTGTAGTGCTAGTGCGCATGCGTAGAACTATTGCGCATGCGCACCAGTTCTTACTATGTTCAATTGGCGCAAGACGGCGCAGAAACTCACAATACGGCGGATTTAAATCTACAAAAACCTAAGACATCATGATACGCACATGCCAAAATAACACAAACAAAAATAACTCATAGAAAAACATCACGGAACAATAATAAGAATTATATACATCAGATACAATATCACACATCCAAAAAGTGTTACAAGGCCCCTAAATTTATGGGCCCTCTTTTCCGTGGACTCTTTCTCCGTGAACTTTGTTTTCCGGAGCTCTTTTGTCCGGGTTGTTTTGTGATATTTTTGTTTGTGTTATTTTCGTTTGTGTTATTTTTTTTTGTGTTGTCAAGACATGGAACCCCAGGCATTACTTGGGCACAAGAGACAATTCATTCCTGTGAATTCGATTTTTATCTTTGGTTTTCGATAAAGTGAATGAAACATGTGGTAGATTGCTTGCTTTACCCTCTAAGCAAAGTTATTTTTGCTTATAAATTAGCAATTTGCTTCCGAATGGGCTTGCCCTGTTGTGTAAATTGGCAGAAGAACGTATCAATTCTATTCATGAATCGAATATAAATAACGAATTGAAGACAACCAATCAGATAATGATCATTAATGAATCACCTTCATCTATTGTTTTAGAAAAAATTTTGAAAATAAATATGGAATTCATTGAAAAAATTAAAGTGAAGTAATATTCAAACTATATTATTGCTTCCGAATGGAAGCATTGTAATCCTCAAAATTTAAATTAATTTAATTAATTTGGATTGAGTAATTAGGGTCTAATTAGTCGAAAAATGCGTTTTTTAGACCATGTCCGTATGTATGTATATATGTGATCAGACCCTTTAAGGGTTTCATTGAAAATTTCTCCATGACGAATGCATCGAATTCCATGATTTTTTTTTGTTGAATGTACACATTCATCAGCGCTGTTCAACAACATCAATTGAAACATGATCAATAATGTAGTTTTTTAAATATTAGAATTCTTCAAAAAATCGATTTTTTGACGATAGCTCAAAAATTAATCATTTCAATCGATTCAATAACGGATTGAAATATTCCTTTCGATGTCATCTAGACCGAGTTCGAAGATGGTGGGGTTAATGTCATTCGTTCTTAAATTATTCAGTTATGTAGCTTCAAATAAACTTCGAAAAATTCATTGAAATTGGGGCTTAGTTGGAATATAATGAGAGTTTAGTCGGGATTTAATCGGCATTCAGTTTGGATTTAATCGGGACTTAGTCAGGGTTTAATCAAGACTCAATTGGAATTTAATTGGGTCTTAGTCCCTTGTAGTTTTAGACCTTGAAGTTTTAAACCTCAAAGTTTTGAAAACCAAATTTTCAACGATAATCTATAAATAATCATTTTAATCCATTCAATGACGTATATAAAATATTTCTTTCAATGTCCTCTTGATCGAGTTTGAAGATGGTGGGGTTAGTGTATTTCGTTTTTGAATGATTCAATTTAGACCAATATAATATAGGGTTTTAGGCCCCTAAGCTCTTAAGGCCTTAGACCCTTAGGCCCTTGAACCCTTTGATCCTCAGACTATTAGGCCCGATTCCTTGAATCTTTTGATCCTCTTAATAAAATAGCCTCTTATTTCTTATAACATAGAGAGATAGCTTCAAATAAACTTCAGTAAATTCATTGAAATTGGGGCTCAGCTGGAATAATTGAATGAATGAATAAATGAAATAATTAATGAATGAATGGGAGCTTATTCGGGATTCAATCGGAACTTATTCCTTAAAGTTTTGAACCCTTCAAGTTTTGGACCTCAAAGTTTTGACAATCGAATTTTCAACTATAATTCAATAATTAATTATTTTAATCCCTTCAATGACGCATTGATAGTGGGGTCAGTCTATTTCATACTTAAATCGCATAATTTAAAAACTAAACATCTCATTAAAAATTATCAAATTGTTCATGACTTTTCAAAAGTATAGAATTGATAGATTCTTTTGCCAATTAATACCACAAGACAAGTCCGTATATTTGAAACAAAACAAAAATTAAGAGGTAAATGACAAGAAAACTTTTTCTGAAGTTAAACATATCAAACGAAAAACCAATCTCTCGCTATTTTTCTTCCAATAACTCATCATATTGATGATTTGTTAGAATACAATTACAAAGAGAATATAATAAATATTAAAATTAATTTATTGACAAAATTTTGATAAATATATAAACATCTCCATCTCTATTTGGTAAATTTCATTTGTTTCCACTATTGTAATAAAGTTTTAATAGTAAAATATAGGGTACTTCGAACATCAAGTACGTTGCATAGGCACAGAAATACGTCATCATCAAATATCCCAAGAAAAAAGTTCCCTGAAAGACATTAAAAAAAAAAAAAGATTACGACACAATGATTATACATGACAAAAATATCTCTATTTATTATACTCACATTTGGCAGGAAATCGACATGAAATGATGACTCACTACTCATGTAGACTGAACTTATGAGGAATGGATTTAATAAATAGGCACAATAGGTTAATTTACTTAATGGCACCCATCCTTTGAAAGTCAAAATTGTATTAACAATTCCTGAAAAAATTAAAATTGTACATTTAAATATATCTAGTAGAGACGAGTTTTCTAATAAAATTATTAGAAAATTTATTTAAATATTCACTTACCCCCATGTTTCGTACAGCACGCAATCACTATCCATGCAATACCAATCCCCCAGACTATCCTACTCAATGCCATATACATTGATATCGGAAAAAAAAATATTGTTCTGTTGTACAAGCCAAAGAGAACTGAAAGATTGCAGATACTCCCGCATATCCACAGGAAGCATAATGTTTGCTGCACAAAAAGAGAGAACACCATCAGATATATACATATAAAATGTATAGTGTCATTAAAAAAAACCAATAAATACCTTTTTGACATCTAATCTATTCCCCATTTTACAAAGTAAATAAGCTGTGACTAATCCAATGATATATGGACCAATTCGCACCCATGGTGGATCATAAAATATGTCCAATGTGTTCCATTGTTCATCAAGACTATAAAAAAATATATATATATATAACGTCTATAAGATATCTACAAGTAGTGGAGATTAGTATTCACTTACGTAGGTACATATCCACGAATATAAGCTAGATATCCAGAAATAATGGACGATGTGAATAGCGTTACAATCAAAACTCCGACAGCAGTATAAAAAAATCTAAACAATACGACTAAATGAAATGATACTGATTGAAAATTTAAATTCAGTAATGGCAGTGTGTTTTTTTTTTCTTTATACTTACTTGACTGACATGAGTAATAAAAATGTTCCAAATATGAAGAATTGAGTGTCATTGGAGAGATACCAGCTCCAGGATAAACACTGTAAAGAATGGAAATATATAATAAATCGATGATGACGATAATTGAGAATATTCACCATTTCATCACGACTAAAGAAATTATTGATGTAGAGCAAATTTCGCCACCAATACTTGGAACAAGTCTCGTGAGGTCTTTCAGTCATATAAAATTGTGATGTTTGACTGTAAAATGATGCATTCATTTCTACGATACCCACAATCATCATATAAGCAGGAGTTAGCCTGTAATAAAATTAATAATTCATCTGTCGTCAAACAACATTTTTTTATCAACGTGAATGTAAATTAATGATGATTACCTAACAAATCTCTTAACCATAGCTTCACACAATTTGCCCCATTTGAATCCTTTAGGATGATTATCCTTTTGAATCACTTCATCACCTTTGTTTCTGATACTTTTAAAAAATATATGAGACAACAAAAATCCACTCAAAAAGAAATATGTATCGACTGATAGCGTTCCATTACTAATAATTTGCGTAGGAAAATCCATACTCATTCTCCAAGACCATGTTCTATTATCTGTAATTATCAATAATGAAATTATAATCAATTTTTTCAACAATTTAATTCATTAATGAAATAATATATATGAATTATTAACAGGAAAAATTCAATATTCACCAGCAAAATCTTGTCCATATAATATCGCATGGATCATGATAATCCAAACCATGCCTAGAAATCGTAATCCATGAATAGATGCCACTGATCCTTCACTCACTGAAGTTTCAAAAAGATTTTTTGTATTTGTGTAGACAGAAAAACACACGAGCACTTGATTAAATTTACTCTGGTGATTTTTAGATTGAGAAGCACAATTTTCGAGTTGGCCATTTTCTATGTTGTATTTTGTTTCTGAGGAAATGGATACATAGCAAAATGTTGAATTAAATATCAAGTTAACAATATGTATTTAATATTTACATATGAATAAATTCTTATTCTTACCAAGAATATCTTGTCCTCTATCATTATTGTTAGCATCATTCAATTTATTAATCTTGAGTATTTTTTTATGTATAAAAAAAATGTCACAACAGGTGCCCACAGTCATCAACAATAACGTAATAATTATGACTGATCTATGACAGGTGAGAAAAAAAAATTAATTAATTAATAAATTATTGTCCATGTTGTTTAAACATTCCAATACATACATGACAATAATCATGCGCCAATTGATTAAATATTGCGGATCATCTTTGAGATTCTTCACATGTAGTAGTTTAAAATCCATGTCATATACTTGGCCAATTGACAAAGTCCTCTCTTCAAATACTTTTTCTAAAATCATGCTCAACTCTTTTGTATCGCAAGTAGCGGGTAGACACAGTCCCAAAGTCATTATGTGCTGAATTATAATTTTTAATTAAATTTAAAAAAAGAAGAATTTAGTAACAAACAGTAAAGTGCCTCCACCAGAGATGGAGTTATTATGAGTAAAATAGTGATTACCTCATTCGCCAATCTGTGGTGATACTGCAACGTACTATTGTGTAGAAATTGGGCAGCAAAATAATTTAGTTGATAAGGCGCTAGTTCTTCCTCTGGATTTCGATACAATGTATTGTTTTCCAGCCATTTTGGATGCAGAGCTAGTGGTTCAGGGTTTAATGTATCATAACATTGGGTTCTACTGCCGGTCCAATAATTATTACCGTAAATAAATCCTGGTTTTGGAGATCCACTGGAATCCAACACTGTAATTACAAAAATTTCTGCAATTAGTACATACCGCATACTAACATTTAAACAGTATATAGACCATCTCAACAATTCCCCCATGCAATTTCAATACCCAATGAATGAAAACAAGTTTCTTGTATAACTCGATCATTTCAGGCTGAAAGTCAGCGGGAAAGTGACGAAAGTTGGATGTGTTATGCATGAAAATATCCTTCCTTAATATGTAGCATATGGTTTTATTGACAATAATGACTAGATTTTATTATTTATTCAGTTACCAATCACCATTAATTATTTCACATCTCTCCCCCCAGATGAAAATTTATACTAATAATAATCAATAATAAATATGGACAATACGTACTTCTTAAACTCCACACTTTTCTTCCATCAACACCCTCCTTAAATCTCTCCAACTCTCCTCGACATTTACTTGATTCTCCCAGAATATATGATTTTGCAGCAATAGCATATGCCGGCAACATGTGCCCTATTATTGAATCACTAAAATTTCCCAAAACTTCAATTTTTGGCATTAAAACAATTAAAAATAAAGCTAAAGTTGCTGCTGTTGTAATTTTTGTTTGCATTTTGATGAATAGAAAAACCATAATTGCTTCTCAAATCAATTCAATCAATTTATTTAGAATAATAAACCTAGATTGTTGAGTGAACTCTTTGGTACTGACTCTCCTCTCAACAAACTCTTGTCCTTACTCGAATGTACAATTTTATTCCCACTCCCATCGTCTATCTGATGCCATGCTTATCAAACATATTCATTTATATTTTTATTTGTGTTAAACAATGGTTACGAAGGAAAAATACGTGAGCGTAAGAAAATCCTCACTCTCAATTATCAATTGGTGGAACAAAAAAAAAAAAGGTCGACACAACTCGTGAATTATCCAATTTTTTATCAAATTTTTTTCGTGATGAAAAAGAAAACAATGGAGATATTTAAATGAGAAATAATCTGTAGATGCAATCGCATCTTTAATTATTATAAACAAGGCGTGACATTCTCAATTCTTACTTCCGCAATTTTTCATTCGTTTGTCATTGAGAAATAATTAAATGATAAAAAAAAATTGAATTTTGTTAAATATGAAATCCACTTGAAACCGGACATTACGTCATATACCGTAAAAGCGTCTTGGGGTCGTGTGCTACAGAGAAAGTGCAGTAAGTTTCCGCTTCCCGATTTTTTTCAATATTTAACATAACAACATATGAAAATTCAAATTGTTACCATTCAATAAATAATAATTCGAATGGTAAAACTTTACTCTGCAAGAAAATAATAACTATTTACTAGAGGATCAAGGCTCAATCATTACAATATAATTTATCTAATTTTAAACACGTTCATCTTTACACAATCACTCGAGATATTTTATTGTTTTTCTTCAATCAAATGCAATTGTTTCAAGAATTTATAGTTGATAAATCGTTCAGTATACAAAACCATTTTATATGTTCAGTAAAACTCACACAATTTTTTTTTAAATCATTCACAGATTCAATAAATGAAACATAATAGCCCCGTTTATCTGTATATATGAAATAAAAATTCAATAATTTATATAATACAATGGATAATACAATAATTTGTTGTTCATAATTCGAACAATATAAGAAATATCACAACATTAATATCTATCTCACGCGATTATAAATAATGAAGGAAGCAAAAAAGAAAAAAAAAAAAAAAAAAAGTTGATAAATTCCATTATAAATCATAAAGTTGAGGAGTCTGCAAAAATTTCATAACTCATGTTTTTTTTATTGCTAATCAATGTTTAATTTGTCATTGAATTTATAATGAAACCAAAACACGAGGTTTAGAGGAACAAACGGAATTTATTTATTTAAAAATTAATTTTATCATTTTAATACCATTAACCAGTTCAGTCATTGTGTTTTAAATAATACTCGAAAAATGATCTTGTGTAATTAGATTGGGAAATTGTAAAATCGAGACGAATCAAAGTGAATTCAATTCCTCGCAATCTAACTATGGCAATGCAAAGATAAACTCGGCGATTAGTAAACCATTGAGTATAGTGAACTGACAAAACAGTATATTTCGCCGTCAATTTTTACTTTTTTTGCTTTTTGGAAATATCTCTCTTTGATATCGGATAAAATGGAGAGATTTAATGAAATTTTATAGCATCTTTTTTAAAGCACTTGACAACCAATTCAATTTTTTGTTTTTTCATATAAAACATGTATTCACACGAAAACAGAAATTGTTATGTCTAATTTGATAATTTTATGAAAACCATCGGTTTGCCATTTTCCCTTATTTTCTTCTCCTTCATATTCTTTTGATTATGGAACAGTATGTATGATCGGCCGCATTTAGCTACATAACAATCACTAGGCTAGTATATATATATATATATATATATATATATATATATATATATATATTGTATATACTATACATGAGGACTTGCACCAATCCAGTCAGACATTTTTTAACTGTACACATATACAATAAAGAATTCATTGAGGAAAAATTTCATTCATTGAACAATTGATTATCATTATTATTCCTATTCTTCTTCTTATATTATATTATTATTATTATTATTATTATTATTATTATTATTATTATTATTATTATTATTATTATTATTATTATTATTATTGTTATTATACTTGGATATTTAACGACAAATAGAAAATTATTGAAGACTGAATACTGTACAAAAGTATTTGCTCTAAAAAAATTCAATACTTAGAAGACGAATCAATAAAATAAGTAAAATCAAAGAAAAAAAAAAAAAAAAAGAGGTCATTTGTGATGAAAATGAAGAAAATTATGGGGTTGATGCAAGCTCAATAACATGTACGAGTTTAATTCCATATTTCTTTAGCTCTATGAACATCTGCTTTTACTAAAATAATTATAATCGACAGTGGAACGCGTATTTGTGCAATAACTTTCCATTCGAAACGGGAGAAAATATATATTCTCTCAGCTCATTATTATTTTTTGTTTTCTTCTTGTTCGTATCATAATAATGATTTTGTGATTAAAAAATCAATTAATTAGGCATTGAATATTAGTTAATCATAATAATTCAATAGTGAAGTTGTAGAGAAGAATAATTTCGATACCGAGTGAGATTTGTTTATTCTCATCTGAAATCCCTAGTTCTCGAGATCAATTGACAAATAAAATAAAAAAAAAAAAAAAAACAATCAATTCACCGTTTCATGGTTTATCACTTCATCACCTAATTAATTGATAAATTTTTATACCTATTCAATATATTAATCCAGCTGAAAAGTCTTCGTCTCGCGTGTGCGTAGATCCAGCAAATAATTATGGAGGATCATTTGAATTGAATATTTTCTTTTCAATTTTTGATGAAAAAAAAAAAAAAATTCTGGTAATAAACACTCACCATTGTCTTCTCTAAACTCATTTAGCTATGCAATTTATACGTGTGTTGTTACTACCGTGGCTCATATGCCTCGTACACAAGTTCTGGTACTAAGGCAAGTGCAAACGTCGTTGATGTCGATTGTCGTGAATATTGTCGACGTGACGTTGTTATTTCATGTTACCTATTATTCTCTTCCATAACAACTTGTTTAAATACACCAGCTGGCATTTGGCTTTTTACTTCATGACTACCTAATGCTGTTGTACCATCTTTTGCAATAAACAGTTGTAATCCAGAAGCTGAGGAATAAAAAATATATTAATTAAAAATTTATTTTTAATTGACACCAAAAAAAAAAATATTAATGAATGTATACATACTCTCAGCACTCTCCAGGTCAGATTGCTCTAGATTAGTGGCCCTCAACAATTCGTCAATGAGAGAATCTGGATTAGGACGCGTTACTTCAACTCGACATTGGACAGGATTATTTCCAGAATCCTCAGCTTTTTTTCGTCTTTCTAATGCGGCTTTTGCCCGGTCCAGAGAGCCAGTTTCACTCAGTCCAGAACCACCAGATGGATTCCTAATGTGCACGTTGAAATAATATTCACTATTAGTTTTAAATTTTGTGCTCAATTGCGTACCTGAATATTAACTATCCTAATTTTCATAACAATAATTTAGAGGTTTTTTTCCCCCCTTTCGTCATAATTTTTTCTTGTAGATATAACGAGAATGCTAAACTAATTGGATTTATAATTATCTGAAAAAAAATGGGCTCTTTTTCTCATTACATAAAAATAATTTGAATAATTTCATATAAAAACTAATGAAATGCAGTACATGAAAGTTTACATGCGGGAAAATCGAAAACATGCAAAAAAGACAAACAAAAAAGAATGAATTATTGAAAATAATAAATAAATAAAAATTTCATCCAATTACGCAATTTTCGGCATTCATAATAAATTATTAATAATAAGCTAGGAAACGCCTGGATAAAATTTCACATTGACCATCCAACACCCCCCCCCCCCAATACACACACACACAAAAGTGAATAAATGGATAAACAGGACAAATTGTTGAAACAATAAAACAATCAGCATCAACAAAAATCACACAAATATACATGAGTACATAAACTGACGGTGGGATAATATTGTTACAGTGTGGTACTGACGACGTTATTGTCTCCATTACAGCCAGAGTTGCTGACTCCTCGGAGTCGGGGCTCGTTGTAACTGTCGCCAACTTGACACTTGTACCGTCCAAGAATTTACGGTGACCCCCGCCGATACTCCTGCAATGCCATTATTCAAAAAAAGCCATTCCAAGAAACTAGACATTTTCAATGTTCCACAAGTAACTAGCCTAAGAGATTGTTTATATTTTTCTAAGGATTTTGTAAATGTTGAATTATCTCGAGACAGCGTGGGTTTGAGGGAAAAATGTCAAGAGACATTTTTTTTGTCGAGAATTTTGGAAACTTTCCGCTCTCTCTCTCTTGATATCTCTCATCAATGTATACAGGGCAATGTTAGATGATTAAATAATAAGCAGCTTCAAACACAATTAAACAAACTCGAACAAAACTAAATGATAAAAAAATTGAATGAAAAAGAAAACCAACACAGTATGAAGGGTATTAATTTCAAGCGAATGATGAAAAAAAAAAATCCAAAATGATTGTTGAGGATAAAAAAATCCATGAATATGACCTACCTGAGGCTCTTCCCAGCAGTGGATTGAGACGATAAGGAACGAGGAGTATCGGGCCTGTGTAAAGGATCAGGAGAGGAAACAGCTCGAGTCTGATCGGCCAATTTTAAAACAGGACTTATTTTTCCTTTTTCAATACAATCACAAGTTTTTGAAATATTCCTCCAACTAGTCTGACCAATAAGTGGTTTAACCCCTAATTTTTTATCATTACTCTGACAATTTTTCATTCCACCATTGTCCTTAATACAATGCTCCAAGTGTCTTCTAGAGTGTCTCAATGCATCATTAACACCAGAAACTTTGAAACCAATTGATGATTTATTATTGACATTATTATTCAATGATAATAATGTAATTTTTCCCTCATCACATTTTTTTCTCTCTATCTGGACATCTTCAGTGGATTGATTACAATTTCTTGAAGACACTGGAGTTTTAGGTATTTCTGGTGACCAAAAATTATTGGAATTATCTTGGGAAATTGGAAAATTTGGAGGTGTTAAATAGGTACTATCGTTACCGGAATCATTTCCAGTGTAACATTGATTTTGGGATAATGTGGGAAGGCGTGGAGCCCATACCGGCCAAGAGGGTGACCTACAAAGATCACAACACAAATTTTTTTTTCTCTCTGCTTTTCATGCAAAAATAATAATTTTATATAAAACGATAAAATAATAATTAAATTAATCAAACTATTAATTTTACAGAATGACAAACATTCAAACGCCAAGTTAAATAAAATTTTACCCATAATTCTACAAACACCAACTAGTCTAATTAAATAAATATAAAATGGAGGGATATATTTTTTGGTCATTTTGGAGTGTTTTTTTCCCTGGTTTTGAAGGAGATTTTTTTTATTTTTATCTATTTTTCATTTATATGATGTATAATATTCTAAAATTGTTAATATTGATGTTGATTGATTAATGAATAATTCAAGAAATTTACCTGATGTGCCCACTGTCTCCACTACTGCTTTGTCTACTGTGTTGACTGTGAGAGTTTAAGGAACCGTAGCCTGAGCCTTTGCTCAGTTGACTCGTATTGCTGCTGTTTCGAGAATGACCTGACTCCGTAGGGGCTTCTGGCAGAATCTCAGGAGGTGGTAGAGTTACAGGAGGAATGATCTCGTTTAGGGTCATGGGATCATAAGACTCTGTTCCACTCAGTAATTCTGTAATTGAAAAGATTTTTATTTATTTATTTTTTTTTATTTATTATCAACAAAAATGTATGTGTATGTGAAAACAAACCTGAAGAAAACAATGCTGGTCTTTTCTTTGGAAGACTACCAAATCCACTACTTGCGCTCGCTATTGAGCCAGCTAGTGAACCACTAGAAACGTAATCCTCACGATTCGTACCTCTGTCTGGACCAATAACTTCATCTGTCGTTGCACTAACACCACCTGGGACACCTGGTACTGCCAATTGTGTTTGTTTCAACGAGGGTGAAGGTCTGAGGAAAAAACAATTCAAATGATTAATTAATAAAAATTTATCTCTATCTCACAGAACTCTACTACTACTACTACTACTTTACTACATTATTACACAAGTCCTTTTCTTTTTTTCCAACTTACACTTTGAAAAGTATATCACCAGAGAGCATATTCATCTTTATTGCTACTCTGAGCATAGAATTATCCTGTCTATGTCTGGCGTCGTATCCCTCTAGGAGGCAACGTCTGCGGCATTTTCCTGCACCAGCAAACTCTGCGAGATTCAAATCAGTGAAGCCTAGTTTTTGAAAGGACCTGCCTCCCTTGAGCTCCTTAAAATCAATCAATTATCATTGTATTAAGTAAATTTCCTCATTTATTGTATAGTAACTTAGTGAAATAAATTGATTCAATTTCCACATTTTTTTCTCTAGTGATGATCTAAAGGAGATGAGGCAATTTTCATGGTATCTCTAATTTCGCTTTAAACCTCAGGAGGTTCACCATCGAAATTGCTCCATCTCAATTAATGGCTTGTAATTAATTATTTATACATGATAAATCATACCTTTCTCACAGATATCCTGAGAATACAAGGATCAAGAATCCCAGTGGACGCATTCGCACTCATTTTACAGGGAAATTCAAATTTTGCATTCCATCTCACCGTATGTTCCTGTACTTCCTCCCTGGTAAATAAATATCAAGATTTTCATTGTCATTGTTATTTGTAATTTAACATCGCATCATTTGGACGATCTTTATTTGTCATTTACCAATTATGTACTATTACCGTGTAATATAGTGTCTCTCATATACCTATAACATGTTCATAATAACATTGACAGCTACTATAGTCACGTTATTAAACGTGTCTGGCTTGATGAGCCATATTCCATGATTTTAAACATTATTATATCATCATAGTGGTCAGCATTAACATTCTATCATGAAGATAGAGACGAAAGAAAAAAAAACAGACGAGAAATAAGTAGGAAATTTTTAAAAAGTGGAAATTAATACAAGTGGACACTTGACGTGTTGGAATAGTGTTTGTGTGACGCCATCGTCATCAGTGGTCTATCAGCGCGTCGTCATCACCACGATATATAAAGAGCGAATAGAAAAAATGATGAGAAAAGGAAAAAAAAAAAATAGAAACAGATGGCCAAGCGGATATTCTTAGATGTTGCTGAGAATGACAACATAGAGATGCTTGGTCGATTACTTAATTCTTAGTAATCATGATCAGTCCGAACATGTTTAAATTTATTTCGACATCTCTGTTAATTATGGTTATTCCAGAAATAAGTAATTTCAGGAGGTAATGTCAAAAGGACTTTTATGTATTATATACTTATTCTATGCCCTTTAATAATCCCGTAATGCGCAAATCCAAGGATTTATACGCTTAACAAAGCCATATATATTCCAGAGACCAAATGTCGTGTATTGAATAAAATAAACAGGGATAAAAATAGAGTGGGGGGCTTGTTGTGTCCCTATCTTTCTGAGAGATTTATTGATTCAAAAAAAAAAGTCGAGCGTTTTTTTTTCTTTTCTTCCTTCAATTTTTCAGCCTAAAGGTTTAAAAGGGTTTTCATTTCTTTGTAATCTACTGTGTATTTCGAATTTTCAAATGTAATTTATCTCTAATCACACTTTTCATCATCACGTATTAGCACATTAAGGTATATAGCATGAGCACTGTTGAGGGACATTGTAGACAGGACATTGTCCATTAACATATGGGTCCCTACATATGTATCAAATTGCCAATTTCACGTTTGTTTTTTTTTCTTTTTATTAATTTATTATTTCTACCGTCAGTTCAGTCTGGTAAAAAATCAACACTTCCGGCTCACTCACTCATAAATCTCATTTCGAGGTCAATGTGAATATTTCAAGTTTAATGCCAATTGTTAATAATTGATCATTTTTAAGACAAGTATTTTAAGAGGCAAGTGACAGAGGAGAAGAAAATAGAATGAATATCGTAAATTAATGGGGTCATCTTACCTAGTGGAGTGATCAACGAATGAACCGCCGTCCAGCAGACGTAATTTAGCGAAGAGCACAGCACTTACAAAAGGCACTGCGGTGAGCTCTTCAAGGCAAACCTCAACCGAAAATTTATACTTTTTCTTTTTCATCATAAATGCCATTTCAATGAGACCAAGACACTTCACTTTTACGATGATAATCAATTGGATTAATTCCACTCTTGGAGTGGACACTCGATTGAATCACCTCGGCATCACTATCAATTTGATTTTTATCTTTAATTCCACTTTTTCTCTCTCTCTCTCTCTCTCTTCTCTTGTACCAAGTTCCGAAGAAAACTTGTTCCTAATGCATCCAATTGTCTAATCGGTGTTTAATAAACGGTAGTATTGCATGTGATTTTTGACATTGTTTCTTTGGTTTTTAGTCTTTTTTTTTTTTCCTTGAAATTTTATTCGTCAATTGGTTGAGCGAATCGCCGAGATGGCGAACGTTCCTCTCTTATTTCTCGTTTCTTTGTCATTTTAAAAATCTGAAATAAAATAGAAAATAATTATCACAAAAACGTATTTCATCAAAGATCAAAGTAGTGCTGGATCATCATGCAATTGGAAAAATTCCAAGTTATGGACAGTGACTGGCGATATTGAGAAATGACAGCTATGGACAAGTGTCACAGAGCGACTTATCTAAAGCTTATATATTCTCCACTCAATTGGAATCATAATCATGTGTGGGAAAATTTTTCATACTTTTTTTTTTGGGGGGGGGGGGTCTCTCTCTCTCTCTCTCTCTCTCTCTTCAAAATTCCTCCATTCCCTCGGAATATATCCATAAAAAACCCACCAATTTCCAAGTCACTTCAAACAATCAAACTTTGGGGAGATATTTCTTATACAAAATTTTAAAAAACAGCTGTTGAACACGTCAACTGAGCCACAAAAACTTCCCAATCTTCTACACAACACACGAAATAACCTCTACAATATTTTTTTCATCATTCATTTACAAATATTCCCTTGAAATGTCCATAATAAAATAATAAAAACCCTTGGAAAAGTATCTAATTCACTGTAATAATCACTCACCCGTGATAACGTTCACGTTTTCATCGCAACTCAAATCTACCCAAATCCTTTATCGACACTTGTACACTATCGATAGTGTACGATCGTCATTGTCAATAATATATAATGTTCACTTTCAACCCCCCAAACACACATACAACACACACGCAAACACTCGAGTTTACACTTGAGAGGGCTTTCTTTTTTATTTATCGAGGAATCTTTTTCACTTGAAATCACTCTCGCAAGGGCATTTTTATGCCTCTAAAAACTGAGCTTATTTAAATAAAAAAAAAAAGTTTTTATGTCTCACTTTTTCTTGTCAATTTGGTTTTCCGGATGAGTTTCGATGGAACGTAAGCGTTCTGTCACACCAATGTCCAATGCCAAAAGCGAGCGCTCAAAGAACAGCTTAGATTGATTCAACGTATCGAGATGATGATGATAATAATTTTCCGATGGAATTTTTGGAAATTTAACGATTGTGGCGCCACGAGGGAATTTTTTTTTTATAGTATTTTCATAACCTATTAGCAGGAACATTCACATTTTATTTGTTTGTTGTGAAAAATTATTTTTCAATGGATATATTTTTGAGTAAGAGAGGAAATTAATTCAATTGTTGATTTTTAGGAATTTGGATATCAGGATCTTACTGTGTAGTACATTTTAGTCCATTTTTTCCTGCTAGAGAGTGACGACTGAGACTGTTTGACCGATCGATGACGACGACAGCGCCGCCACGTGAGAAATAAAATGAGGGTTATTTGAATTTTGTATATAGTGAGCAGTATGATGATAAAATATCAAGAATAAATGCTAAAAAAAAAATCAAATATAAATTACTGCTTAAAATTCAATAAACAAAAGTTTAAACATACTTTTCAATTTGATTGATCAAGTTATCAGATAAATTTCTATTACAGAATTTGCTTTATTTATCCTTTTATCATGTAATATATTATTCAAAATTAATTATCTCCATTCACATTATGGAAATTCTGTGAAGATGAAGATGATAAATGTCCTCCAGAATCCATTGATTAGCTCCGCATAAGAGTTTTTTTTTTTCTCAAGTATCTGAGTTCATCTCAGTGCATCCAATGTGTCTTCTTTCTCATCCCGGCTGCCATCTGACAAAAAATTGTTGTTAAATCATGCCTTAAATAATTAATTGAAATATATATATATATTTTATAATGAAACGCACGTTCGGCCATCAATCAAGATAAATCCGCAACGATTACGTTAATTATTTTATACTTGAAAATTCATTGAAATATTTCATTTCTCGCCCCATCGCAATAGAAAATTATCATTATAGAAATAATGATAATTATCATTTGTCTCGAATCTCTTTTTTTTTTTTTATACTGTAATTAATGTCAAAATTAAGTAAAAAATAATGCGCAAAAATAAAAGCAATGGGCGCACGCACGCACGCTTCAATAACATACCTTCAATGAGATTTTTTTATTTTTCGTTCTCCCTTTTTCAGATCACAAATCAGCGGCCCTTTCCGCAATACGTATTTCTGGCGCACGTTTTACCGATTTCTTTGGCTATTTCTGGTAATCAAGATTAGCGGATACATGGATAATGTATTAAACATAAAATTTGCGATTCAATGATTGAATAATATTGATAATGAGGAATTTGTCTCTTGACTCTTTTATTCCCCTCAAATCACCTGTTTCTGAGGTAAACGCAATCAACAAAAAAGCCTCAACTCACTAATTAAAAATTTTATATTTACGTATACAATAATAATCTTAATGACTGTACCCAGGGGCCTTTCTCACATTAGGGAAAGGAAGAGAAAGGTTCAAATCTTCAGTATAATAACAAACAACAAATGGATGTTGAAAAATAATAAAAAATAATGAAAAAAATCCACCTGTGCGCTCACGTATTACCTTCAACGAACGCAACAAGACCCTCTTTTTTCACTCTACTATTCGGTCATTTATTCATCACTTAGTGCTACACATGTACAAAATTTTATTTCCATATTAATCCTTGTTATTCAAAGAATCTAAACAAACAATTAAAACACTTGTTTGTCAATTCTTATCAATTCTTATTACATTATCTAAAAAAACAAGTCATACAGCTATATTTTTTGCATCAATTTAATATTCAATAGCGCACATCTCGCATTAATTATGTGAATTTCTAAACTAGTGGGACATTGAACTGTTTTCTTGTTTTCCCCCTCTCATTGAATTCATCATTCAGTATTGGAATAGTGAAGGGGAAATGGTCAATTTTTCACATCGAATCATCTCAAAAATAATAACAAGAGACAAAGAGAGAAAAAAAAGATAGTCTCCTTCTAAAACCACACATTCCCGAGATAATGAAAAGGAATACGTTAGAGTTTACTCTTTTCTTTAATTAAAGTCCATCAAATCCTCTTGTTCAAGTTTTTCTTCCTCTTCATGTTAAAACGATAATTCTTCAGGCATTCGAATAAATTCAATTTCCATCAATCATTTTTATTATTTTCAATTAAAAGTTGAACAAATTAATTCGTACAGCTCCTTCGCGTGATGTTCAGGATTTATTCTTGCCTATAAACTCAATTACGTAAACTTATTATTATTAACTCATCTTATTCGCTAATTCATGGAAATTTATTCACCATCATCATCATTGTTAAAAAAAAAATTGATTTGTCGTTTCAATTTTTTTCGTTATCTCTCTCTCTCTCCCCCTCCCCCCCCCCTGATTAATTCAGATGATTGGGTCATTCTCATCAGTGTTCACAGTATTCTCTCGAGGACGTGTTGTGGAGACATTTTTTTCTTTTCTGTCACAAAGTTTTTCTTCTTATTTTTATCGCATCGCTTTTTCAGTTAATTAATTTTGGGGGAGTACACGCATTAGTACCTCGGGGGCATTGCGTCTGCCGGACCTGGGAAGCTAAAATAGTAAAAAATGAGAAAATAATACACATCGCAAGTGAGAATTCAAGAGTTTAGTTTTTCATGGTAAGTAAATGAAAGATTTTTCGGCGCAAATTACGACACAAGATTTATTTTTTATTTTTTCTTTACTTCCAATTATTTCGAGTTAATGCAAATCGAATGTATAAGATGTAACGTTTTTATTAATTTTCTATCCATCGTGGATACATAGAGAAGGTGAGGCAATGTTATCTACAAGGATATGTTAAGAGTTGAATATGTAATTTATAGTGAACAAAAGAGTGATTGAGTAGAAAAGTGAAATAATAAAAATAGAGTAAAAAATTGATTTAAATCCCCAAACTTAACTTTTACATCAATGAAAATCCTATTTATATAAGTTGACACGAGCCAGAAATAATTCAATTTACGCATTTAATCGATCGCAAATTGTTCATCGGAGCTCTCATATAATTATCGACTTGATAGAATCGCACTTTGACTAATGATCAATCGATTCGCAACGCTCGAACGCTCGCAAGCTCAACGCACATTCACAAGTTCGCATTAACGAGCCTTAAAAATCATCAAAATAACGTATCTAATGAGAAGAAAAATTGAAAAAAAAAAAAAAAAAATGGGGAAAATTCATTGGAAAAAAACTAAACTAGAACATCAATTGGGCTAATTGAATACGTTACACCTTATACGTCAAATTGATATTGTCTTTCGAGTTTTTTCGACGATAGAAAAGCATTTCGATTATTACGGAAATCGCGATAACGAGCGTCGCAGTTAATTGCAATCAATTCATTTTAACAACTTGGAAATGAAAGGAAAAAAATTTAATGACAATTAGTGATGATTTTTTTTTTATTATTATTATCAAACTTACCGACCACCACCACCACCACCACCACCACCGCGGGGTCCATAGGCGTCTTGTCTGTCATAAGCTTCAGTATAACTTTAATTAAAAATTAAGAAAGTATTGAATTAACAAGTTGACTATACTAGGCCAAAGTGCCTGAATGAAGTTGGTTTGATTTTCTTTTTTCTTTTCTTAATTGGAAAGGGGAGGGGGGTGGGGGAGCCAAAATTTCAAGAGACTTTTTTTCGTTAGATGCCAGGAAAATTTTTATAAAAAAAAAGCCTCAACATTTTCCCCTAAATTCCCTCTCATTTCCAAAATTGTCAACCATTCATTAATAATCTCTACCAATCAATAATAATAATAATAATAATAATAATAATAATAATAATAATAATAATAATGATAATTACCCTCCACCAACAGGTGGATATCCTCCACTAGCAACAGCATTCCCCGGTCGTCTGCTGAACATGTCACTCTGTGGCCCAGGTCCACTATTGTAGCTCGATACTCCACTGTTGTAGGGAGGTCCACCACTACCACCGCCGCCACCGCCCCCACCACCACCACCACCACCACCACCCATCTGTCTTCCATACTGTCCACTCTCAGGATAACCACTAGCTCCATATCCTCCAGAAGCTACTGCTCCCCCTCCACCATTTCTCATGGGCCCGGCAGCACTTCGATCATATTCATTTCTTTGAGTATAAGGATCAGCAGTTCTGTTACTTCCAAAATTATCAGCACGTCCATAATCAGAAGCTCCAGGAATTCCTCGATTGAAATCACCTCCCATTCCACCACCAGACTGGAAATTTCCGTAATCAGTTCGTCCACCAAAGTCAGAGGGTCGACCATAATCACCACTTCTGCCATAGTCAGATGTACCACTTGGACCATAACCACCAATTGAACCTCCAGATGGGCCATATCCACCACCACCACCGCCACCCATTCCTGGATTTGATGAATTGTAGCCACCTCCCATTCCTCCACCACCTCCACCTGAATTTTGTCCATAACCACCTCGATCACCATAACCCCCACCTGGACCTCCATAATCACCTCCACGATCACCATAACCACCGCCACCACGGTTTCCATAGTCGGAATAACCTCCTCCACCACCTGAAAAAGTTGTTTTTTTTTTTTGTCAATAATTATAAAGTAATTTCATTATTGTAATGCAAAATATTTTTTATTGCTCGGGAATGAAAACGATTAAACTAATTTTTATTAAAAATTACCTCTGCGATCATTGTAAGGCCCTGGTCTTCCACCATCCCTACCTCCACGACCTCCTCTCATTGGACCACCTCTTCTATCCCCATCCCTCCGTCCGCCAGGACCACCTCCTCGTGATTTTGTAGTTGAATGCTCAACATTTATCGTAGCTCCCTTAAAATTTGTATTATGCAAAGCTTTAATAGCTGCTGCTGCTTCTTCCTCACGAGCCATGTGGACGAAGGCATAACACTTCATAACGTCACACTCGGTAACCTCTCCATAACGCAAAAACAACTGACGTAATTCATCGTTACGACAATTCTCGGGTAATCGGCCTACGAAAATCTTGGTCTTCCTCTGTTATGAAAAATAATAATTAAAAAAAAAAAGAAATATTAATTCGTGTTTCGTGTCTTTTGATATTTTATGTATATATCAATAATAATCAAGCATGTCAATCTAGTTCAACACAACAACAAATAATAATCCACTCTAACCACAATATTTAATTTATTTAGAAAAAAAAGAAAAAAAAAAACTTCTTACCGGCATACTCGAGGACACCATCTTCTGAAACAAAGTAAACGAGAAAAAAAAAAACATGTCCATTAAAATCTCATGATTACTATAATCTATCCCTAAAAATTAACAACATAAGCATTATAGAGCCACGTTGAACAGTGGTTATATAACAATACAATCTTTGCACTGTAAAAAATGCAAAAAAAAAAAAATTATCCAATTGATGTTTATGTTCATTACCTCAAAAAAGTACTATAGACTCTTAGAGATTGCAAAAATTTTCTACAAACGCTAAAAATGCAAAATTATCGTATGATAAACGATTTCAAGGTCTCGAAATATTCAATTGGTATTTAATCATGTCCAAGAATTATTAACCATAATTATTACCATTTTCAAGTGATAATTATAAACTTTATCAGTCAATTGATTGAAAATTTTCTTGCCCAAATGATTTAAAGTGGAGAAAACGTTTTTATGAACATGAGATAATGCCGGTGGGCGGTCGTTGGCTTGTGTTGATTTTACAAGGGAGAAGAAATCCAAGAAATTGACTGAATATTTAATTGATTTATGGTTATGAAAATTATTGAGAAGGTACTTACGTTATCGGACGACGTTTCGATGTGACAGAAAGGAAAATAGAAACGGTATTTTTTATTACACCGTGAGGATGAGGACGCCCAAAAAAAAATATGAGAAAGGAAATGGCGTGCAAACGCGTCTGTTACAACGAACAAATGCGGTGTGAGGGGAATCTTTTCTCTCCTCCCTGCCTCCCTCCTCGTATCATCATTGTGTTGAGAAAAACGGAATTATCTGTTCGGCTCTGTTCGGTGTAGTTCGGTAACACCGAAAAGAGGCGCTGAGGGGCGCGCGGGCCAATTCAATTTCATTTGGAAAATTGTCAATTTTTGAAAAATACCTCGGAGTCTTGGACAGATAGGAAATTTTTTATAAAAAAAACGTTTTTTGTAGATCAAAGTGTGAGAGCTACAAGTTTATTATTAAAATTCCACTATCTGAAAACTAATTTCATCACTCAATCACTGAATTCTCTCTCCACCATCTCCATCTTTTATCCACGTATTACAGTCCTCTCTCACCCACACACACACACACACACACACACACACACACTAACAAAAAAAAAACCTGATCAACAGAATAGGAAGTGGCTTTGGAGGGGGGAATACTACACCTTCAGAATCCTCCAGAGAGAAAGAAAAAAAAAAAAAAACACCTGGAAACGGATCTTGTATATAATTCCGTGACTTTTCCATTTGTATACTCTATAATAATAGTGTTTCTAATAGTGATAATCAGTGACTTTCCATCGAAATAATTTATCATCATACGTTTCATGCGTAGATCCCATCAGTTGGATTTTAATAGAAATGTCTTCCAATGGAGCACCTCAATCTCTTTCAATGAAGAATCATTTTGTTGAATGGAAAAATGACCTGGAGATTGTACATGTACATGTGGATTAATGGATAAAGAGAATTCTTATTTAAAATTTGTGAATATTTGATTGAAATTCAAGGGGGAGAAAGGAAACGAGGAGGTGAGACATATATAACTGTAAAGTGTGACAGTACTATGGTACTTGGTATACTATATTATAGACCAAGAATTAATGTGTGTCACATACCGAAGAATTTTATTGAGGGTACAGCATGGCTCATTTTTAACATAATCTTTTGTCTCACTCATATTATAAGTAAATTTTATTATCATTTGTTAATGGAGATCAATGCAGGAAGATGGAGTAGTATCAATTCAACGTTCCAGAACATGTTAAAAAAAAAAAAAAATTGTTTAATCAACTTTTCCTCAATTTTTCAGCAATTTGTTATATTGTCACAACAATAATGGAGGGACCAGAAGTTACATTTTTGTTTCAATTTGGATTATTACGGGATACTGTTAGTGTAGAGGCTAGTGCTCTAACATTGAGAGCCCTCAAAGAACATGCCTGCGAATTTATAAATACTAAATGTCCAGATCATGGACTCACTCAGTTATTTGAGAGGCTTTTGTTATTCAAACATGATTATAGTTCTACCAATATACTTCAATTGATTACAAATGCTACTGAAGTTGTTGATGAGACACTTGTGGAGATTGTCCTGACAGGTGAGCAGAGGAGAAAAACAAAAAAAAAAAAAATTTAATTTTAAGACACATTTTGTCTACTAACTTAAAAAAAAAATAAATAATCATTCCCTCTTACAGCACAAGTACCAACCGAGGAAGTTGTTGTTCGTCCTCACGCCCTTGCAGTCCACTCGTATAAAGCACCAACATTCTGTGATTTTTGTGGAGAAATGCTCTTTGGTCTTGTCAGACAGGGACTAAAATGTGAAGGATGCGGTATGAATTACCACAAAAGATGCGTTATAAAAGTTCCAAACAACTGTATGCAAGATCCAAATAGTCGAAGACGTTCATCAACCCTATTAAATGTGCCCAGATCACCTAGTCAGGGGTCAACAAGTAGTTTAACAAGTGCTAGTGATGATAATCAAAGTGCTGGAACATCTTCAACAACAAGTTTTAACAATACAAATCTATCTATTCCCTCGATAATAACTCCTAAACAATCACGTTCACCTTCCCTTGGTGGTAGACCCATTTGGGTTGAAAGACAGATGGCGACGAGAATAAAAATACCTCACACTTTTGTTGTCCATACATACACAAGACCAACTGTATGTGGTTATTGCAAAAAATTACTCAGAGGTTTATTTAAACAAGGGCTGCAGTGCAAAGATTGTCAGTATAATGCCCATAAAAAGTGCATTGAGAAAATTCCTAAAGATTGTACAGGGGAAAGCCCCAAGGATGGTGGAGGTAATGAATATGCTGATAGTGATGTTGGCAGTGAGCCAGAGGGCAGATATGATGGTAGAAATGAGGGAGATGGGGATGGGGATAGTGATGCTGAATCTCCGCCAAGAACATCACCTGGTGATGAATGTCAGGTGAATGGTGAATATAATGATCAGATACCCAGTCATGATGATGGATCTCCCGATGATAATAAAAAATCACAACCATCTAGTTGTAGTTCTAGCCCAAGCAACAATATTCCCTTGATGAGAATTGTTCAAAGTATAAAACACACTAAACGACGTGGTTCAAAAGTATTAAAAGAAGGCTGGATGGTTCATTTTACAAATCGTGATCAAATGAAGCGTCGACACTACTGGAGATTAGATTCTAAAGCAATAACGCTATTCCAGAGTGATACAGGCACTAAATATTACAAAGAAATACCTCTAGCTGAAATTTTGGGTATTGATACAGTTAGAGGACAAATATCACCAGATTCAATTCATTGTTTTGAGCTACGTACAGCAAATATTGATTATTATGTTGGTGAAGATCCACTTAGAATTGATTCAAATGCACAATTACCACAACCTGAAAGTGGTATTGGAGCACATTTGGCTAAATCTTGGGAGACAAGTATTCGTCATGCTCTTATGCCCGTTACTAATAATCCAACAACCACTGAAGATCAATCATCAGAGCCGAAGGATACAGTGACCGATATGTCTCAAATATATCAAATATTTCCCGATGAAGTACTTGGTTCTGGACAATTTGGAATAGTATATGGTGGTGCCCATCGTAAAACAGGTCGAGCAGTTGCAATTAAAGTTATTGATAAACTTAGATTTCCAACAAAACAAGAGGCACAATTAAAAAATGAAGTGGCAATACTTCAAAATTTATCCCACTCTGGTGTTGTTAATCTTGAAAGAATGTTTGAAACTCCAGAGAGAATATTCGTTGTAATGGAAAAATTAAAAGGAGATATGCTAGAAATGATATTAAATTCTGAACGTGGAAGACTCTCTGAGAGAATAACAAAATTTTTAATAACTCAAATTTTAATTGCACTTAAACATTTGCACAGTAAAAATATTGTTCATTGTGATTTAAAGCCTGAGAATGTTCTTTTGAGCAGTAATAATGATTTTACACAAGTTAAATTATGTGATTTTGGATTTGCAAGAATTATTGGTGAAAAAAGTTTCAGAAGAAGTGTTGTTGGTACACCAGCTTATTTAGCACCTGAAGTATTGAGAAATAAGGGTTATAATAGATCATTGGATATGTGGAGTGTTGGAGTTATTGTTTATGTTTCATTGAGTGGTACTTTTCCATTTAATGAGGATGAAGATATTAATGAACAGATACAGAATGCTGGATTCATGTATCCACCAACTCCGTGGAAGGAAATATCATCAGATGCTATTGATCTCATCAATAATTTACTCCAAGTCAAGCAGAGAAAGAGATTTACTGTTGACAAGAGTCTGGTCCACGTTTGGTTACAAGATTATCAAACGTGGTGTGATCTTCGTCAATTAGAAGCCCAAGTCGGCTGTCGTTATCTTACTCACGAGAGTGACGATGCCCGTTGGTTGGCACACGAGGCTCAACAGACATGACACGATTATCTGTCTAAAATAAACATCGAATCATCATCATCATCATTATCCCATCTATTTCACAAAGGTTGGGCCAGATCAGCAAGGGCCACTCTGCGTCGATTCATTCGTGCCTGAAAATTTTTCTTTTCATTTACACATTAACATAAATATAATACATGTTCTTCCCATTTTTTTAATTAACAAATCAAGAGAAAATTATTAATAATAATAATTATTCCTGAAAGGCCTGTAGACATTTTTTCACTCAATGCTTGTTCAATAAAATCTATAAATAATTGCTTCTGCATATATTACAAATCTATACATTCCATATAAAGTATTGATTGGGTATCTACTAATGAATAGAGAATTTTAGAGCATTTTTTAAGTACTTGTCAAAATTCTTAAAATTATCACTTCGAATATTTTTTACTAGATGAGAGTGTATATCAAAATAAATGATAAAATAACTAGTTGCCAAATCATGAATTCTAAAATTTTTAATTGCTAAACACTCGTTGTTGTTGTTCATTTGTGTGCAAATTGTAATAAATTATTGACAGTAATTTTTTTTATATTTATTGCAATTTTTATATGGAGGAAGGAGAGTGAGAAAAATTGCTAATAAATAATAGAACATTCCGTTGAAATTCATTATTATTCCATTGATTTATCAATATATAGTGTAACGTGACAATATTGAAATATTTTTAGCTCAATTGAAAACAAATTTAATTTAGTAATTAAGTGATAAATTAAACAAAAACAGTCAATTTCTTAACTATGAGTATCACAATTTACACCATTTTCAAGTTGAATTGACTGTTTTTATATTATAATTTATCAAGTAATTATGGAATTATCTTTTTATAAAACAGTGTAAACATACTATAAAACAAATTGAGTTTATGTAATTTGTTCTATTGGATAATATGCATTTTTATTGTTTTTTTTAATTATTACTATTACTATCTCAATTTTGAGTCCATTGAAATAGTTGTGACTGGTTGTGGGATCTGATATTATTATTTCATAAATTTGTAGTTTTTTAAAAATATAATCACAATTGAATTATTATTCGACCTAGTTGAATGTGCAATTAATAAAAACTTGATTCAAAAATCAAAGAGAGCGTTTTATAATTCATTAATCATCAACTTTCATTGTGATCCTCATCGCGAGTAGTAAAGAGAAGAGAATGTGAGAGAAGAGTTTAGAGAGAAAGAAGAAAGCGTAAATTCCTATTCTCTAAAATTCTTGAAGCATTTCTTATAAAAAATATTTCTGAAAAATATCGGAAAGTTGTTGATTTCCATCAATTCATCATCATCGAGACTAAACATATTGGAGATGAGATTATTTTGCGAATAAGTAGTTTGAAAAAAAAAAAAATACTTTTCCAGATGGACGATTACCACTTGGCACCCAAGATTATCATCCCACTTTTTCCTTAAACACTTAAACCTACCGGAAATAATTGTTGTATTTGAAATGTGACGTTCTGTGTCACAGTAATCCGGTCAGTAGTCGAAATATTCTACCTCAAGTTGTCACAGTAGAGGGTAAAAAAAAAAAAAGAAATCAAAATATTCATCAATGCAACTACTGAAACTCTTTTATAGTGTATCAATTTAAACATGTACATCGGGGAGATATTAGTGATAGCATCAATATGGTTCATCATTCTCACTGGACAATCATCAACCTCTGAATGGATAGAGATGCCAGAATTTTCGGACAATTCTAAAGTTTATCGACTCCCTGTCAATAAATTCGAGGGGGAAAAAATTGTCGAGGGTCACTCAAATGCAAAAAAATATGCATTCCCTTCTACAAATGTTGAAAATATTCGGCAGATAATAACAACAACGGAAAATTCTTTGATTAAAATACAATTAACAACTCTAAAAAACGAAATTAATCTCGATTCACCGAAATTAATGGATATTTATAATGAGAAAAATGAATCTACGACGGTTTATCCTGCAATTAAAAATGATAATGATGATGATGATGATGGAGAAGTGAGTGATGAACATGATGATGAAAAAATAACAACAGAAAATATTCCAAGTTTGAGTGAAAAATTGCCTGAACCTGACGAAAAAGCATTTCTAATTGATTATTTGCCCGTTGAATTGTTCAAACATGTTCATAAGATGCTTTTGCAAAATCAGGGAAAGAGTATCAAGGGGAAGATTGAATTTCTGAGGTCATTTGAAGACACTCTGTTGGGAGAAATTGGTGAGATATTATTTGGAGTAATTTAATTAATTTATCGTTTGAAAAATGAGTCTCTTCAAATTGTCTAATAATTATTTTTCTACATATAGAGTCGAGACTTGCTATGCTAGTGACTCCCACACGAGTAAAAAGGGGTACAGGACGGAACAATGATGATGTGAGTTTTCCTTCAGTGGAAGGCGCATTGCTCGCAATATCTTTTCTTACATTTGCCGTTTATCTCGTCCAATTAGTCATGGTAAAACCTCTCATCATCAAAATTCACTTGCTCTATTTGTTCAACTCTATGACTGGCTATTTTTTTTTTTTTTTTTTTTTCATCATTTCTAGATGTTATTCAGGAATCTGGCCAACAATCCTCCTCCTCAAACAAATACAGTATTACTCAACAGAAACAAAAGATCATCAATTTCCGAGCAAACAGTGAGAATTCTCCAATATATCGAAGAATTTTCAATAAAACACAAAAAAGTGACGATGCATTAAAAGATGATGATGTATAATACTCAAATAAATCTTGATAATGTCAGACCTCCCCCACCATATAATTTTTTTCACTTTCCATATTTCTGATAAGTATATTTGTGTATGTTATTGAGTCTTTGATTAATAAAAAAAAAAAAAAAAAAAATACTCGTCTTGAAATTCGAAAGGTGTTGATCAATATAACTTTCACTCAAACACTTGCCTCAAATTCTTGGAATCTTTAAAACAAATTCAACAAAAATTTTTTTTCAAGTGAAATACCTATACTATAGCATCGTTCTTGTTGATTTTTATCAAGTTTGGTGTCATCTTGTCTATAAACATGAATTATAATTTGATTGACAGTATTTCAAGGGCACAACATCCAAATAATTATGGAGGAAATGTACAATATGGAACTGCTGGATTTAGAGCAAAGTAAGAAGATAAACTGATAAAGTCCCTTTCTTTTTGGTTATGTTATATATGAATTATTACAATGTCTTTTTGAGTCACAAGAACCTAGACGCTATAAAATTTTTAATGAAATATGTCTTGTCATTCAGATCAGATGTCCTTGATCACGTTTTATACCGAATGGGTGTCCTTACCGTACTACGATCTAAACTAAAAACTGCAGCAATTGGTCTTATGATCACTGCAAGCCACAACGAAGAGCCCGACAATGGAGTTAAACTGATTGATCCAGCTGGAGAAATGTTAGAGTCCTCCTGGGAGGATATAGCAACTGAACTTGCAAATATCCCAGACTCTGATCTAATAAATGTCCTTAAAAAAATTATTAAAGAGCAAAATATAAATGAAGATGCACCATCGAGTATACTTATAGGAAGAGACACGAGAGAGAGTGGTTGGGGATTATCTAGAGCTGCTATTGATGGAATTAATGCAGCCAATGGATCAATTACAGATTTTGGAATAATTACGACACCTCAATTACATTATTTAGTCGTATGTACCAATACTTGTGGTGCCTATGGAGAACCTAGTGTTGAAGGATATTTTTCAAAGCTTGGAGATGCTTTTTTGAGGCTCAAGGAGTCGAAGAATCAGGACTTGTATACGGGAGAGATTTATCTAGATTGTGCCAATGGTGTGGGAGGAATTGCTGCCAAGGAGTTTCAAAAGATTTTTGAGGGAAATTTGACAATCAGAGTGTTCAATGATGGAACTGGAGCATTAAACAACAAGGTGATAATAAATTAGTTTTTTTTTTTTTTTTATATTCATTCAATTCTTTCATCATTTTCATTTATAATGATAAAAAAAAAATCAATTGTCTTGACAGTGTGGAGCTGATTACGTTAAAGTACAACAATGTCCACCCATAAACAGTCCAATGAAACCATTCACAAGATGTGTGAGCATTGATGGAGATGCCGATCGAGTAGTTTATTACTACCTCGATGAATATGAAAAATTTCACTTGTTGGATGGAGACAGAATAGCTACATTAGCTGCTGGTTATCTCAAAGAACTAGTTGAAGAGAGTGGATTAAACATTCAGCTTGGACTTGTACAAACTGCTTATGCCAATGGAGCTTCAACCACTTACATCTCTCAACTTTTGGTAAATTAATCTTGTTTATTAATATGTTATTATCTCAATAATGGATAATTTTATTACAGAAAGTTCCAGTTGTTTGTACAAATACTGGAGTTAAATATTTACATCACAAAGCTTTGGAATTCGATATAGGAGTGTATTTTGAGGCCAATGGACATGGAACTGTTGTAGTTAAGAAAAATATTATGGAAATATTGAAAACAGCATCTCAAAATACAAAGTAATAATCAATCTCTAAAATTTAAAATATTTCAACAGGGGAAGAAAACAAATATTAAATCTACTTTTTTTTTTAGTCTTCTGGATAATGAAAGAATTGCAGCATTGAAACTTACCAATCTCATTGACATCATTAATCAGACAGTAGGTGATGCCCTCAGTGATATGCTTCTTGTTGAGGTAATTTTATACGCCAGAGGATGGGATATTACTACGTGGGAAAAGAGTTATGCTGATTTACCTAATCGACAATTAAAGGTCAAAGTACGAGATAGGTATTTGATTCAAACGACTGATGCTGCAAGAAAATGTACTTCACCTCCAGGATTGCAGGATAAAATTGATGAATTGGTGGCTCGTTATCATAAAGGACGTGCATTTGTCAGGTAATTAATATGTCATTATTTCAAAGCAAATCTTATGGTTTTTTCTATTTCTCATTATAGGGCATCTGGTACAGAAGATGTTGTTAGAGTATATGCAGAATGTGACAGTCCTTCAGAGGTGGAAAGACTCGCTGCTGAAGTATCATTGGCTGTTTATAAACTTGCTGGTGGTGTTGGATCTGAGCCTATTATTCCTGATGCATAATTTACACAATTAACGTTCAAGAGAGCATAATAAAGAGCCTTTCAATATTTTTTACTATACACTCTATACAATTACATTTTATTAAGTATTGACGTGTGCTAATGTTTAAAATATTTTTATATGAATAAAATGATAAAAAATGTTCAATTTCAATTGTAATTGTTGTTGTACAATCGCGTAGTCATGACAACAATATCGATTCCATCTTCACGTCCCTCAAACAATTTCATTGTCAGGCACATTGTAATTTCATATATTATTATTATTATTATTGATACAAATCATAACTAAAATGTGGCAAGACAGTCAAGTTCGATTTGACACATCTTTATCGTAAGTTTCAATTTATTGTTAACTCAAATTATCATTGTAATATCAAGAGCATGTATTTTTAGAGATATGCAAATGAGATGTGGCGAACTTCTTATTGATAAACTCGATATGATTGAGGATACTAAAGGCAATGCCGGTGACCAAGGACGGCTTTTAGTCTCCAATTTACGAATACTTTGGCATTCTTTGTCATTACCACGAATTAATTTGAGTAAGTAGTGTGTTTGTATGTATGTAGAAAAATTCACACTGGAAACAATTTTTATTTTTTGAATTTTTCTAGGTATTGGATATAACACGATCATCAATGTGTCAACGAAAGATGTGAATATAGTGCGTTGGAAAGGCTCTTTTTTCATTCACATTATAATTAAAAAAAAAAAATCAATTCTTTTTTTTTTTTTTTGTTTTCCAAGGTCCACGGAGGAATTGTTCAAGCGCTTCACATCTTGACAGTATTTAAAAATTGTAGATATGAATTTATTTTTACTAATTTGAATATCAAGAGTACTAGACACTACACATCAGTGATTGGAGTTTATCGGTATGTATATATATATATATATTTTTTTAAATTATTGGAAGAAACCCAATGAAAATCAACAAAATCATGGAAATTATTGATTCTCAGAGCTTATACATCTACTAAAATGTATAGAGAAATAAAATTGAGAGGTGGATTCATTCAGGATAAAAGACTCATGACATTTCCTTTGGAAATTGTTAATAGTACGACTCCAGGTGTTTGGAATTTATCCACCGAACAGGTAAATAAAATTTGGAATAGCCCGGATTTATTTAAAAGTTTTAAATAAATCTTTTCGTTTTTTTTTTTGTTTTCTCAGGGAAATGTGGGAACATTTGTGGTAACGAATGTACGTGTCATTTGGTTTGCCGATATGAACAATCAATTCAATGTTTCTTTGCCTTATTTGGTCATGTCAAGTGTAAGTTATCTCAATTATCAGATACAAGTCATACGTTAAAGTCTTTTAAAAATATTTTGTACATTTTTAGGTGAACATAAGATCTTCAAAATTTGGTTTTACATTAGTTTTAGTTAGCAATGAATCAAGTGGAGGATATGTATTGGGATTTCGAATAGATCCAGTCCAAAAACTTCATACTCTTCACAAGGAAATAATGACATTGAAAGATGCTTATGAAAAATGTCCAATATTTGGTGTTGAATATATATTCGAACATGAGGTAAAATAAATGAAAATTCATTTATTAATTTTGAAATTTGACGTTGTAATAATAATATAATTGCAAATATATACATATATCAAGAGATGTATTGCTATTTTCAAGGGAATAGTAGAACCGGAAGTTAAACAAGTAGATACTAAAGAGATTCAGGAGAGTGAAGATGAAATTTCAAATGTCTTTGGTCTATATTTTTCGGATGACAATTCAATACAGAGAAAACCTGATGTATCTTCTCACCTGGGACTTGCAGCTGAAGCTCCGAGAGAGGGAAGTTCTCTTCAGGGACTCTGGGAACTTCTTCCAACCACTTGATAATAAAATCTCAATCAATTTTATAATTTGATAATTAATAATAACAATAATGATAAATTTTTAATTTTTAATAATAATGTCAAATATTCTCAGAAATATAATGTATTTCATCTAGAGCAAAATGCGATAGAAATGAATATTATGTTCGCTGTATAGATTGATATAAATATTACCATCCATCAATTAATAATTTTAAACACTATCTCATAAATAAGGAGTGATGATTTTTTTAGGTACTGTGTTCACCTCTAGCTCGTTCGACAACTTGGTGGATGATGAATTATTGATGAATCACTTTGTCCATCATCTTCTCTCATTTCTGATTGACTGGGAAAACGATAACCCATATTCATTATCATCAGTTCAAATGGATCACTGTTCATACGAACTTGATTTGCTGATGCTGCCTCGCATGTATTTACTATTTCTCGATCATTTACACTTCCATCCTGTTGTAATATTTTTAAATTAATTTATTAAAAAAAAAAAAAGTTTAAAAGCTTTAATTATCATCACCTCAGGTAATGGACTCCACAGCCTTATAACAGGATCAATTCCACTAGTAGCTAAAAGACACGTTGATGGATTAGGCTGAAGACAATTAACAATTCTCTCGTCTCCCCTCAAAACTCTAAGAATATTCGTCGTGCAACGATCCCAAATAAAAAATGATCCATCGTCAGAACCAGCAATAATGTACTGTCCATTACTACAATAAAAAAAAAAAAAAAAAAAAACATTTCAATTAATTTAATCTCATCAAATTTACAATATCATCCATCAATTTTATAATATTTACCTTCCAAAAAAATTGGCTTCCTTTATATCTGTTGTTGTATTACAATGACCACAGAATCGTTGTTTATAGTCAATTGTGTGACTTCTCCATTGTCTTTCGTGTGATGATAATTGGCTCAAGTAGGCAGTGTCAAGTGCTCCATTATCTGTTTCTGCAATGGAACAATTTTATTCCTCAAATTATTCTCATATATAAATTGGTAAATTCAGTTTGAAATTATAATTACCAGAAGTTAGAGCGTCTTTAATATCCTTTTTAAGTGCTTTGTGTGGCAAATTTGTCTCATACTCTGGGTACTTTTTTTGAAAATCTTTAATTACTTTGTAAGCTTCAGCTGGACGATGAAGATCATTTAGACATCGAGCTAATCTAAAATGTGCTTTAACATGATCAGGATCTAATAGTAATGTCATTTGACAATCCCTGAGTGCTGCATATACATCACCATCCCTGTACAATTAATTCAATACAATTCATTTCATTTCTTTTTTGAGATAATTAATAATATTTAAATTTTACCATCTTCGTTTAATATATGTTGCAGCTCTATTTGCATACAAAACAGCAGCATATCGACACATTTCTATGGCTTTGTTGTACAAATTGATTGCATATGTGTATTGAGCATTTTGAAAAGCACTGTTTGCCTATAAATAGTTGTATTAACATATAAAAATATTCATTATTTGAAAGATGTGAAATTTATTAAAAAATAAAAAAAATATATTTCCTCATACCTCCTGTTTCAAACTTTCTACATTTTCTGGCAATTCTGTCGTATTCAATAATTTGAAATCAACTTCTGGAGAAACATCTAAACCATACGCTAATTTATCGAAATCCTCATCACTCTCTTCACAGCCTTAATTAATAAACAGAATATATTATTAAAAAAAAAAAAAAATTTTTTTTTTACCTATCGAAAGATTAATATCACTTATTCTCAAAATAATTCAATATTCAATAAATTATCAATTAACCCAAAGTTCCTGAAGAAAATTGATAGCTCCTTGATTTTCTATGTCTATCAATATCAAATAGGTAGATCTGTTCGCCTCCCATATTGACAAGCAGTTCATTGCCATCATCAGAGAATGTCAAGTACGTCGTAGCATAATTTCGTTCACTGTATCTCACTTTTGGCGATCTCAAGTGACCTAAGACAATAGAAAGAAAAAATCCCTCCATACTGTTTAAAGAAATTTTTATTTTTTTTTTAAATTGAAATATTGAAATTGTACTAACGAACCGGCGATAAAATATTGGGCAGCCCCAAGGGGTACATTGTTATCTGGATCTCCTTTTCCAGCACTCGTGTAGAGTCCTTGTGAAAGGTCATTTTGTCCAGACAAGTCCATTGGAATCTAAGAAAAATTGTTCCATCAATGTTCAAACACAAACATAAGTGTGAATTATATGAAATTACCTGCCCTAGTTTAATCATTCTTCTGTCATACATCCTCACATAAGGATCATTAGCTCCAACAGCAATAATTTCAGGTCTTCTTTTATTAACTGCCATACATTTAGCTTCAGCTTTTCTTCCAGCATGATTGATTAAATTAATTAGTACACTTTTACCATCATTCGATTTACAATTGTGTTTGGTTCTCATGTCAAACTGGAGAATGATACCGTCTTCTCCAGCACTCCAGAATACAGAAGGCACATTTTCCAATGTTGCTATACGTTTAACACGACCAGTGTGACAGCTACAAACGAGTATTGTTTCACGTATTGAAACATCATGGACTCTAACTCCATTATCACCAGCTCCTGTCACTAATATCGAGTCGTTTGATTGTGGCATAAACTATTGAATGAAAAAAAAACAATTAAAAAAAATAGGTGAAATGTAATTGAGATTTTTTATAATTCTCAGTTTTTGATGGATATCTTGGAATCTATGGGAGATGGAGAAATTTTATAATAACCTTTCTTGTAGCTCTCATTGAACTATACAAAAAAGGTCACAATAAAAATTTCGCCATCTCCCTCAGATTCCGACATATTCATCGAAAACTGATGCCAGGATGAAATCGACTTGAACCGTTTTACCAATTCACTACTGAATTATTATTTTATATTGCAAATGAGTTGTTTTATGGGGGGCAAAAAAAAGTTTGCGTCAAGCTAAAGGCACAGTATATTTTCAACTACCTTCACTGAAAAAATATTGCCATTATGACCCGTATGAAGAACAAGTTTCTTGTGATGACGAAAGGGATCCCAGAGGACGAGATACATATCATCTGATGCCGAGGCAAGAATTCTTTGAAAAAAAACAATGACAAGTTAGATATAATGTTTAGCTATAAAATTTTTAAGACAAATTGTCAACCATTCCACTCACTCTCCAGTTTCATTCCATTCTAGACAGTTGACACATCCCTTATGTCCCTCTAATTCCTTTTCCAGTCCCAATCGTGCAATTAAATCTTCTGTCACATGAAGTCTACGATGTGTAATTCTTGCAAACGATTCCTGCAAGAAAAAAAAAAAAAAAAAAAAAAAGTAAAATTATAATCCGTTGTTAATCTTGGTATATCAATTGAGAGAGACATAAACTCACATGACTTTCCCTCAATCTCAACAAATTCAAGAGTCTTTTCTCTCTGTTATTTTTTCTCAACGTTGATTCCATGTTTATATTCAACAACCCCTAAAGTATTCAAGTTTCCATCGATCTCCAATACACATGACCTCTACATTACATAGACAATAAAAATTGTTTTAACCTCCAAAAATCACTAATCAACAAAAAGAAAAATACTTTTTTTTGTTTATTTATGTTTCAAATACACGTCTCGAGACGTTCTTATCATATACAATGACGACGACGACGGTTCCCTTCTCCTTCCCCCCCACGCCATACAATCATACATCATACATATATACAGGTACATCATATATATATATAGGTATTGTATCTCTCCGGTTGGTGTTGCAATTCCAATATGGCCGCAAGTGCAAGTGCTAAGAAATTATGGCGATTGTATACACGAGGGGAAAATAAAATTATTGCAATAAGAGAAATTGATTTTTTTGGAAAGAGACAATTGGATATATCGTTTGAATGATTAAATTAACGTACTAGAAATGATAATTGTTTTTTTCCATGTGCTCTATCTTCTCGGAAAATTCATATATAGGAATTATCAAGAGGATGATGGGGATGCTGATGTTGAGGAGAAGATTATTGGTGTTGTAGAGGAGAAAATTTGTTGTATTGATGAGAAGAATAAAGTAGATGAATCAGACATTTATCCCAATTTCTATGACGAAGAAGAATCATCCAACATCAAGTTCAATCCACCGGCTTATCTTCAACGTTATCAAGCAGTGGCTGAGGTTCTCGCGGATGAAAAGTATGAGGGGCAAATACGGAAGGTAATTATTATTTTTTTTCTTTTCTCCATCTTAAATTTCTATTTTCCTTTCTTAATTGATTGATTATCAATATTAATTCATTGATTTTCATTGATAGATCGTGGATTTTGGATGTTCAGAGTTTGGTTTCTTTCAACATATGAAAAACACTAGAGGAATTGAAGAGATATTGTGTGTCGATGTTGATAAAAATGTTTTGCAAGAGAATTCAAGAAAAATAGAACCACTGACATCAGATTATCTAGCTTGTAGAAGTATTCCATTGGTTGTACATGTGCTGGAGGGTAGTGTTACTGATAATGATCAGTATCTGGAGAATTCTGATGCAGTTGTTTGCATTGAACTGTAAGAACTCTATCAAATTACTAATTCACATTGAATTTATTATCGAAAATATTATCGTATTGTTTTTCTATTTTTAAGAATTGAACATCTCTACCCAGAGACTTGTCTGAATCTTCCATTCAATATTTTTGGATTTATTCAACCAAAAATTGCTGTATTCACAACTCCAAATGCCGATTTTAATGTTTTATTTAAACGAATGACTGGATTCAGACATTGGGATCACAAATTCGAATGGACTAGGGAACAATTTCAAGACTGGGCAAATAACATTATTACAAGGTATCCCAATTATTACGTTCAATTTATGGGCATTTGTGCTGGTCCCCCAGGCTCTGAAGCCCTTGGTCACTGCTCTCAGATGGCAATTTTCCATCGTAAATACGTGAAAACTCCTTTACCAATTGGCAAAAGCCTTTTCAATGTTATAAAATCAGTAGAATATCCTTATCGCATTGACAATCGTTCAATCCAAGAGAAAACACTTGAAGAAGCAGTCTATTATATTCGTAATTACTCATTCAACAATGATGATGAATCATCAATGCCCTTAGAACTTTTGGCAAAATGGATTGACACAGTATCAATTCCCATTCTCAAAGAAATTCTCATAAAAGATGGATGGAATATCATTGATCATAAAGAAAAAGGTCTTTCTGTTTTATGTCCACCATTATCAGAGTATTCTGAATCAAATGACATATATGATGATGATGATGATGATGATAATTATAATGAAAAATGGAATGAACAATCAGCACCACCAGCATATCAATCACAAGATTGGCCAGAAATTCGTGATCAGGATGAAGAAATATGGGACAATGATTTAGATTATTCGTCAATTAGTCATCAATCAGGTATTGATTGTGATTTAAATGATATTCATAGTGAACTTGTTGGCAATTCTATCGTGACAAATGGTGAAATACCTGGTACTTCTAAAGGGTACAATGGTCATTGTGAATATGGTGATAAAAATAATCATAGCCAGAGAATAACATTGAGACTCGATGAAAAATCAAAATTGCCGAATGAAAATGACAAACACCATGATTCAATGACACTCCACAGTATATGCAGCATGTATTTACAATCATCAACATGTGAAAATGATCAAACCTGTCCAGAAAACATAACAAATCCTGATTTTCAATTATCTCAAATATTAAATAATGATAATATTGATAAACAGAGTCAGTCACTCTCTCATGAATTCTCCACTAGAATTCAGAGAAATTTGAGCTCTGAGCATGATGATAAACACATTAATTCACCAAATTCAACGAGTACTCCAATGAAAAAAAATAATAAAAAGGATATTTTTCAACCAAAATTGAATGAAAAAGAGAGTTTAAATTGTGAAATATCTTCAGATAATTGTAGTTCATGTCAAAAAGAGAAATATGAAGTGATGAAGAAATTGAAAGAAAATTCATTGCTGACAAATTTAGGAAACGATGGAATTTCTAAAAAAAAAACAAAATCTTTATCATCAGGAGATGATCATAATACAATTTTTCATTACAATGATAAATCTTCATTGGTTAATCTTGAAAATTCATCTCAAGAATTCAAATCATTGAATTCTTCTCAATATAATGTAGAGTCAATATCATTATCTCCATCTAAATCAGATCAATTTCACTCATTGCATTCTGTTGAGGAAGAAAAAAAAAATCCGGATATTAAAGCGAATAGGATGGAAAATTATGAATTGAATGAGAGTAAAGAAATTTTAAATGTTATTGAAACATTTGGAAAAGAATCTGATGATAAAGCCCTTTCAGAGGCCAGAGAAAGTCCGCCAAACAGTTGGTCACCAGAAATAATGGACTCTGGATATCCAAATACATCATCAGCTCATGATATAACTCCAGAATATGATTTATCAAGCATTGGACAGGACAGAATATCAGAATCAGAATCACCAAGTCTTGCAGAACCCCCGAGACAATTAGAGGAGGAATTTGAAAATTTTGCTGTTGAAAATGGAGATTTAGTTAATAATAATCGTGATGGAGAGGGGAATAATGTTATTCCTATTGAGGAGAGAAATTTGGAGGACTTTGGACCATTGATTAATGTTCTGGAGAATGATTTGGAGAATGAAAATGATATTTATGATTTGGAGAATGGATTTCCAATTTGGTTGTTGAGAATTTTGGATGCTGGGGCATTGGAGATTATTGAGAGAGCTGTGGGAATTAGGGATGACAAGAGAGATGAGGTCGATGAGAATGAGAATGAGAATGTTGATGAGGATGTTTGAGTCTAGTGTTTATCCAAGAGAAGTGGTAAAACTTAATAAGATGATTTTTATTACCCTCCATCTCCACATAAATTTTTTTTAGAGCCGAATATTTGCAACACACAGTGTCAAAATAATTTTGCATTTTTAACATGAATTTAAAAATGCTCCTTATGCTGTGAAACTTTTATACATATCGTCGTCTCCAAATTTTATTGGAGAATTCACTTGAAAAAACTGGATGACTCTGGCCCAAAATACAAATCAACTAATTATGTTTTACCATTTCCATGTAGCATTCTGAGGCTGTGGTTATCTCCAATGATGGGAAAATTTCAATATAAAACAATAATTGCTTTTTCTATGTTAAAATGACACAAAATTTCTCTTATAAAAAGTGTTCTTCCAATGCCCTTCGAGGCATACAAAATGCTTTTTCATCTTGAAAACTTGAAACCACAAATCATTTTTTTTTTAATCATTATTATTATTATTGTTTCTTTACTCAGAGAAGTGGTTTCTTGTTGATAATAGAATTAATATGTTAAGCTCGATGAGTAGAATCCAAAATAAAGTGATATAACTAAATATTAATGTAAAAAAACGAGTTCTTGTAGATGATTCTACACAAGACTGAAATGGCATATCTAATGACCTTGATGAGATAAATACAATAAAGTTTGGACAAATAAAAAGATTCCACAAAATATATCGACTGTTGTGTTTTTTTTTTTTTTTTTTTTTTTTCAAATTTTTACACCAACTCCCGAAATGAACGAGCACAATCATGAAAAATTATAACAATGGAAAAAAAAAATCTGGTTTTTGTCAATACAATATACTAATTCAAGACTTTATTTCAATCATGGAGTAGAATTACAAGTTTTTTTTTTTTTTTTTTCTAAACTCTATCATCAAGATTTTATCAGTCATCTCTTGTTTTCTCTTTGCCCAATTTTTCATCCATTATTTACATGCACATACTCTACTCCCTGATCATCATTTCCATCAATACTTATTAATAATTATTTTACTTGGGTGGATTATCTGCAATTACAAGTGTTTTATCATTTAATTTCTATGTTTATTTGTCTCTCAGTATTATTTAGTGGTCAACGCATCTTATATTTTCCAATTAATTATTCTGATTGTGCAGAATCATTGATTATCAATTGAACAATCAAATTAATTAGATAATTATTTTCCCTCTCCCCTCATTTTTGTTCTCTCATTTCTCCCTGATCATGATGAAAATTCCTTTCATGAACTTACTCACTGCGCCAGGCCGTCGGGTTATCACTTGACAACTGAATTATTCCCCATATTTTGTATTCTCTGCATTGTTCAATTATTTATTCATTAAATTTGTTAATAATTAACCAAATCTCCTCATCACACATTTGAATCATACAAAACAAAACAAATTATATTATTTTTTTTGCGTCATGAACAGAAGGCTCTCATTAAAAAAAAAATGAGACAATTAATTGGTTACATTGTTTTTTATTTTCTACTATCAATGAAAAAACTTATTAATCATAAAATGTAAACAAAATTGAGTTGTCAATTAAATTGATCAACTTTTTGTCAATTGAGGAAGCATCAGTTGTGATGATTCAACTCGGCATATAATAAACAAGTTGAGAGAAAATGTTAATTGGACATTTTTCATTTCATGGTTTAATTTTTCGCTACTGAATCCATCAAATTGAGACTTTAAAAAAAATATATGTAGGTATAAAAACAACTGCATGGAATGCGTTGAATAATCCTGGCGTAATCTCTTGTTTTTTATCAGGTCATTGAAAGTCGAGGCCCAAATTACCCATTATCTAGTCCTGAATTATAAAAATAATTCAATTAATTTGATATCTTTTTACTTACTCAAGATAACTTACCCAATCAAACAGCTTCTTTTATACTATCACGACTCTGTGAGTGTACAGTATGTCTCATTTCTCCACCTGGTGCACTCTCGCGTCTTAAAACACCTGGACTAATGACCTCACGTTTGTTAGCCGCTTCTTTTATACTGGAGAGAGTTTTACTCAGCCAGGGCCATGTGTTTCTAGCTGTTTGGAGTTCTGAGACTGTTGCGTGAAGTTGGTGAGTTAAATCCTGAGAGAATTTCTGGCTTTCAGCAATTTTTCTTCTTTTTTTTTTCTCACTTAATTAATGTATCTCTTGAATAATCAAACTCAAAAAATTTACCTGATTTCGACATTCAGCTTCGACATGTGCCAATTTAGTCTGAGCTAATTCAAGCTCAAGTTCACGTACACGTTCTTGGGTACGATGTAACATTGGATCTACACGATTTTCAAGTGGATGAGATATATCAGCGTAAATTGTTGAAGAGTCTGCAGCAATACATTCTCTACATTTTTCACAATTTAATATTTTTATCTGCAATAATAATTTTAAACATTAATACTCTCTTTTTATTTTATTTTATTTATCAAAAATTGTTCAATTTCTGTGGAGATATATATTTTTTATTTAATTCTTACTCTCAAGTCACTCAGGGCAGTTTTAGCTGAATTATAGTCGTCTTCCAAACGTTGACATATCTACAATAAAATAATCAAGGAATAACAAATAAAATTATGAGAAATATTGATAACACTCACCTGTTTATACTCATTGATAATTACAACACTCCTCCGACCCTCGGCATCGGCCCTGGACACTTCTCTCTGCAACATCTCTTTAACTTGTAAAAGCTCAGCCTCGAGTCTTTGTTTTTCCTCCTCATTCCTCCCAACAACAGCACGTAACTGTTCCAGTTCATTACTGTACTCGTCTGCATTCTCTTGTGCCTCTAAAAAATCCACAGTACCACAAAAATAAATAACAATCAATTGATCGATATTAGATCCAGCTTTCTTTTCAACAAAAATGAGAATAATCCAAACAATTAGATATATATATATATTATAATTCATTAGTTTATCAGGTTTTTTTTTTGTTTTACTTAGTAATTCGATTCTCGCTGCGTGACTCATTATTATTATTTATCAAGCTTTTTATCTGTTAATTGTTGTTGAAAATATTCAATTGAAGATGATCGATCAATCAGATCCTTTTTTGTTCACACGATTACGACATATGAGCGCGCGTTTCACTTTGACACATTTTAAACTTGTGAGCCTCATACACATGTATGCTTATGTAGATAATAATTTGTGACGAGAGTAAGATAGGAAAACCAGAAAACAGCTGGTGAATTGATAGCACGTGTTCATGTTTATCATCACAATAAAAGTATTGTTTTTTTTTTCTTTTTATTGATAATAATAAATTTGAGTCTCTGGTAAATTCGAGTAATTGATTAAAATTTATCATCATGCTAATTAATAAATTGTTATTAATTAATAATCACCACCCTCCAACAATCCCAGATTATCGACAACACAAAGCAGTGTTAGTATGATTAAAAGCAGGACTAAAGTGGGTACAGAAAAAAAAGTGAATAAAAATTGTGAAATTCCTTTCATCAAATTTTTTTAATAATTTCTACTTTATTAATTATTCTTTATTTGTTCAATAAATAAATTCACCATATCCACGAGATTTTTTTTTTTGGGGGAGGGGGGGGGGGCACATGAGACAAAATATAATACAGAATGTGCACTTCTTGAAAGTACTTTCGATGATTCAGCATAATTCCATTTCGAATCAATTGAACGGACTGATCAATAACCATAATTATGTGTTTATGAAATTATTCAAATTTTCTATGAAATGAATAAAAATTAAAGACTAGATGGTTTATTGAAGTAATTGATTTGATATCGAATAAAGCGTTTAATACACTAAATACCTAAGTACAAAAAGACAATATCAAGTGATTTTTTTAATGTTGATTCGAATAATTAGAAATAAATAATGTTGTGAGACTTTTATTTTAGTATATTGAAATTCAATTAACACATCAAGTGCAAAAAATCACTCGACATTGATTGGAACTATCTCAGAAACATTGAAACAGTCGAAACAAAAAGAGATCTACAAGAGAAAATAATCAAGAAGAATCGTGCAACGGCTAACTAAAAATAATGAATAAATTTAGGACAACATAGAGCAATTTTGGACGACTTGACAATATTTGTTTTTTTTTTTTCTTCACTCCAGTTATTTCCCCAATTTCTTTTCTATACGTAGAAGATGAAATTACCTTTGAGTGTCGTGAACTCTGCCTCATATTTCTTAAGTTTCTTCAATGTAACGGAACACGCAAGTTTCATAACGTAACGTGACACTTCCTCATTGCGACAACGTTTTGGCAAATGAACACGAAAATATTTTAATATTGATTCAAAATCCTGTTGGAGTAATTCCTTTTTGCACAGCTAAAATTTTTCATTCAATTAATGAGTTGTATAATTAATTATAAATTGATTATATTTGTATGATTTTAATTACCGTGAGTAGAGCCAGAGCAACTTGGAAAATGGTGTCCAATCCTTGGAGGAGAAAAACATCAAGAATATGAAAAACTAGATAGAGTGGAAATCTTGCTGTAAATAGAGTGAGAAACCACTGTGCTGCAAACATATGGGTCTCAACACCAAGATCAAAAAAGTGTTTATAAAGTTCTGGTAATTGATCCTGAAAAAAAAAAATAATTAATCCAATGAGCATATTTTAATTAATTCTCTCTTGTTAGATATAATATTATGAATTATTTAAAAATTGTTTACCTCAATTAAACGATTGAGTTGATAAAAACGCATGTGAAGATTGTCAAATCTATCTTTGTACAAATCTCTTAATCCATAATTGTACATTAGTTTAACTAAAACACAAAAAGCCTGTTCCTCTGGCATATGTAAAAGAAGACTGGCAACAAGAAAACTAAGCCCCTGGCAATATCCAACTTCCTCATCGTATGCAGCATAAGCTTTACTGATTCTATACAATGAATCCTGTCCCAATCCACCACTTTCTTTAAAAAAATCATGGGCTGGAAATGTTCGATTTATATCTCTGAGGATAACACTTTCACAATTACTCTCCTTGGTAATGAGTATTCTGTACTTATCCATCATATCCTGTGCCCCATCACAATTGCTCAATCTCTGCCATACCTCTCCCCTCAGTGCCTCAGGTATACCCTGCCTCGTAAGCTTCACCAAAAGCTTCGATCTCTGTTCATTCACCTGCCAATTATCCAGCACCTCCTTCCAACTTCCCAATTCCTCGACAGAACAATATTTAGACACTTCACCAGTACCACTGAGCATTGGTTCATCACCATCAGAATCAGCCTCCTCTTTTGGTGTCAAAGTATCAATACTAGTGAGTGAAGGAGATCTAATTAAGGAAGCCAAATTGAGTGCTAAATTTAAACGATTTTTATCCAATTCTCCAGAAGTTTCAATACTCTGAACTTCATAATGTATTTCCTTTCCATCAGACGACACAATCTCCTTGGAATTCAATTGAAATTGTTGAACAAGATTTTTCTTAACTAAATACCAAAATCTTTCATTCTGAGGATAAACCCTGACTAAAGTCTCAATAACAAATCTTACTGGTTCACGAATTCCTCGAATAACCAAGTCAACAGCAACAGTCATGTATATTTTTCCCTCTTTAGTCTCGTTATTTAATGTCTCAAGGGCAGGATCAGCAGGATCCCAACTGCCACATATATTGTAGGATTGTTTATCTTGACCCATTGGAGCAATACTAGATTGCATTTCAAGGAGTCTCATGTCAGAGTGTTTAACGTTACGTCCTGGTGATACTAAAACTCCAAAACATCTTTCAACTTCAAGTATTATTCCTCCCTCTTTGGAGGATACCTGTTGGATACTTAAGCACACTTGTTTGGGGACATTGCTGCGAAGTTTAAAGCAGTTTCTGTCCTTTGGGACGGTACTGTATGAGCCTCGAGTGTCTTCTTCTTTCACTTCCATTGTCACTTCGAAAATGAAGACACGAGAATTTGTGGGAGCGGACGGATTGAAACCATTATTCAAATCCGCAGATGTGAGTGAGGTTGTCATTGATCGGGGTAGACGTTGAAAGGCTTTTGCAAAACAGGCAGAAACTTGGCCAACCTGATAATTTATTTATTTATTATTTTTAATAGGGATTATTGAGATATTTCAAAGAATTTTTCTTGATGATTTAGTTATTTTTAATAATTATATTATGTACTTACTGCCTCGGGTATATCACATCTAAATACGTGGCACTGAAATATGGCTGACTCCTGTGTATCCCCATGTGACCATGTAAAAGCAAAACATGCAGCACAATTTCCAGTAATATCACCTCGTACATAAAATAATATTCTTTGGACCTCGTAATATGCCATTGGCTGTTGTGTAGCCGCATCATACAGTCTAATGAACACACAGATAACACAGGTATTTTTTAATTAAATGAGTAATCAAATTATCCAATTGATAAAACATCATTTGATACTTTTTTTTTTTTTTTATATATTAATGAGTAAATTTATTATATATCAACTTACACAACTGAGCCCTGGGAACTGCTTGGTACTGAGACAGATACTTTTATTTCGAGATTAACAGTCTGTTCGGCTGATAAAATTGCCATATTCCTCTGTATTTCTGCCTCTGATTTTGGAGCATTTATGGCAGCAGAACCGAGATAAGTCACTCCATTGAATATCGTACAATCTTGATGAAAATCTGTCAGTGCATTCACTTCTATTGACATAAAAAGAGAGTGAAAAATTCATTTATTAATTAATAAAATATATTGAAGAAAATTTACACTCTTACCATAATCTTCATAATCATCTGGCTTCATTTCATCCTGTTTCTCAGTTGTTACAACATCATAAAATTTACTCTGTCCCACCTCTTTTGTTCTCTGAATTGTGCCAATAATCTTAACATCTCCAATACTCTCCATCTTGGTTTCTTCTGTTAAAACCTGAATAAGAAAAAAAAAAACAACAAAAAACATTAATTAATGAATATTTAATGACATGTAGAAGCTATGAGGAGATAAATTTTATATTTTACCTCTCTCAAATTATTCTGGAGATCCTCTAAATTACCGTTGTTAGCAATATTGAGCATGGGTGGCTCAAGTAGTGTCTGCTGATTTTTAGTAGATCCTTTATCATTTACAAATTCATACTCATCACTAGTCGCCACTGATTCCATCGACTTGACGCTCACACTATCCTCCATAACTTGACCCTGCCAATAAAAACAATTACTTAATTATTGATTTTTAATTGAATATGGAGTCGTGGGTGAATATGGAATTATGTACATTAAGTTTCATGCACACAATTGCATTCAAGTTGATATGATTCATGAGACAATAAATATCCCAGGAAAAACTCCTAAAAATCATTTATAATAGAAAAGGGATCATCATTTTTTCACAGCAACTCATTGTCATGCTCACCAATGATATAAATACGTTGTCACATTGGCTTTTTAGATCATCTGGATGTTATTACAGCCCCGCCTCATCATCATCACTCCCCCCAATCTCCTCTTCAGACCCGATTTCTCCTTTTCCTCCAATTGATTCCTTATTTTATAAATTCTCACAGATTTAATAAAAAAACATCCAATTCACTGAAAAAAAAAAACCAACAAACACACTGTATTTAAATATTTCAACTCTCATCGGATTGAAGAAAAGAAAAAAAATCTAGTAAAAAATTACCTCAATTTAACGACACTCCGATTAAACCCAGCATAACCAAATCATTGTTCTTACATTCCATCATCACATAATGAATATTCCTAATGGTCTTGATACTTATCAAATCCACTTTTTTCCACTCTATTTTTTCTTTTCTGGGGAGAGAAAATTTTTCACACAGTGCGTTACGAGAGGGGGAGGGGGGCTATGACAGGCTGGATGATAAGATGCAGCGGTGGCGGCGGCGGGCGGCATCAGCCATTTCGGTTGTCAACATCTACATATACATTATGTTGCAACATGTATGTAAGAAAACAAGAATAGCGTTGATTTGTTTATAATTGTTGCAAATTCACAATTGACATAATTGAATTATTCAATAAATCTTGTCTGAGTCAGGGGGGGGGGGAGGGTGAAGGACCTCAGTCGGTAAATTACTTGACGAGTTTATAGCCTCCTTATCACCGACCGACCGACATCAAACAACGCCATGTTCGATTCTCTCCATGGGGGAAAAAAAAAAAAACGGTAGATTGTAAATGAAGCCAGCAATGTAATAAGCGTCTTTGCGAAAAACAAGTTAAAACATTGTGAATAATAATAGTTCAGTGTAAAACCAATTAATTTTCACTTTAATTTAACGGTAAGTAACTCATCAACTCTCTTCTCTCTATATGTATATTGCGAGTGTGTGTCTGGAAGGCTAACCAAAAATATCAATGCAACGCTCCATTCAAAATGCCAATTTTCTTTCCTTCTCTCTCCCTGTTCGATAACCTCTCACCGCCTCTTGGAGGAATTCAGTGACTATAACCTAAAATCATTAATTTTCCAATGAAAAATATTTATTGCCTCAAAAAAAAGCTCTTAAATCATCATTATCCTTTGAATAGTGAAAAATTATTGGTCTATGATGACATGTCCCTGAACTAGTAAACTGAGAAAATTTTTTACGTTGAAAAAGTGAGAAATTCAATTAGTAAATTATCTCGTAAATCCTCTGAGATGTTTATACTTATATATTGAGAGATGTTATTTTCAGGGTAAAAATGCGTCGTAAATCGGAGCGTAACAAGGGCAAACAATCACCCGAGAAGAAACCCGAAAAACCAACCCGAAAATCAACTCGCAGACGGGCTAAAAAGTCACCATCAACATCACCGGAGCGTTCACACAGTCCAGAAAACAAGTTCCAGCAAGAAAAAGACCCCCAGAGTCTTGTTCCCTACAAAATTCAAACCCGTCTCCAATCAAAAGATACCCCAGAGACGGTGATTGAAGAGCCCGAGTCAAAAGTTAGTTCGACCGAACAAATAACTGGTGACGATGCCAATTCTGTATGGAAAGTTGCCCGAGCAGATGCATCACCCGGTGAAATTCAAAAATTAAAACTCTGTAGACAACGAAATCTCTCAGAGACATCAGATGCTTCATTGAGCAGAAAACGTATGACTAAATTGCCGGAGGGTGAGGGTATTGCTGAAGAGGCTGATTCAGCTGATGAGAGGCCAGCAACATCAAACGACAAGGCGTATACAATTGGATTGGCTGATGATACATCATCAACAACAATTGATAGAGAATCTGGCGAAGAGGTAAGTGATAGCAAGGACATCCCGCCTGAAACAACTACTTCAACTGTCGACTTGTCTGATGTTAAACATAACATAGATTATGGTGTACAACATGCTGATGATCATGATGACAATGATAATGATGATAATGATGATGATGATGTACATAAACAACAATCTAAACATCAACATGAAGGTGTTAATGTAATGCAGAATCAACAGAATGATAGTCAACTTGGACATGAAGATGAATCCGTAGGTGTGCCTGGAAGTGAACATAATATTGTAATTCAACATGACAATGATAATGTAGAGATTGATAAGATTCAAATATTGGAATCTAATGATGAATCAAGAGCATCAGATAAAGAGGAATTTATTCAAAATATTGATCAACATGAGAAAAATAAAATTGATGATGATAATGATAAAAAAATTCATGTCAATGAATCTGTTGAAGAATCAGAGGAAAAAAAGAGTGATGATGAAGAGGAGGATGAGCCAAAAATTAAAGAGACAATTGTACATGATAATTCATTGGATAATGAACATGATGATAGAACCTCACGAACGAGAATTTCAAGGAGAAAGCACAGGGATAAATACAGAGATTCATCGAATTCTGACAGTGGTGAGTCTGAGGAGGAGACTGGCAGGAGAGAGAGGAGAGAGGAGAGTCCTGAAGTGCAAATTGAGAAGAAACAAGTTGTAGAGAATGATGGAAGGAGGAAGGAGGAGGAGGAGGAGAAGGAGTCTCCTCAGGGGGAGAAAAGCTCTCAAGAGGCTAAAGTTGTTGAAAAGAATGAGGTAGAGGAGAAGAGAGAGGAGATTTCAGGTGTTGTGGAAAATGATAAGGAGGAGGAGGAGAAGAGGGAGGAAAAACCACAGAATGTTTACAGACCAGCTAGAGTGAATTTGAAGAGGTCTTTGTAAGTATTTTCTAATTGAAAAAAAGTAGATTTAAAGGGGAATTATCAAAAGACCCCTTTTTACTTTCTTCATTGCTTCACGACTAATTTTTCATATAAATTGTTCCAGTACTTCTCGAATTTCAATGGACGAATTGAAAAAGGATAATGCTGGTTCCCTAAATGATGCCAGTCAGGACAAAGTAAGATAAATCATTGGAATTATTAATCTCACGAATAAATTATTCAACCTTGTTTTTCATTATAGGAAAATCACGTAGCTGATGAGTCTAGAAGCATTCCAAAGAGACGTCGTTGGGGTACAGTACTCAGTACAGATATACCAGTATTGTCCATTTCAACAGATTCTTTGAAGGTAATTTTACGATTCTTTTTCAACTCTACATATATTTTTATGAACAGAGAAAATGTAAAAATTGGCCACTTATAAAATTTGTTGTTTCTTTTTGAAAATCTCTAGGCTTTGGTACCTGGTGCAAAACCCCTGTCACTAAACGAGGTTCGTTTATCAAACGATGATGAAGATGATCGTGATCGTCGTAAGGATAAACGTCAGATGGTCAACGATGGGGATAAATCGAGAGCAGACAACGATAATAAAAATGATAATTCAAAGGATAATCACCTAGGTATGATGATTCTTACTCCATTTACTATTTGTTTATCGGTAAGGATATGCCGAAAAGTTGTTCATAAACATTTAATTGCAGGTGTACGACGGAAAATATCAATTGTTAAGGAAACACCGCAGTTACTGTCTTCAAGCCCATTGGTTGTCCAACCCACGAGTATATTGCTAATTAAAAATCTCGTACGACCCTTTACTCTCAATCAAATAAAGGAACTTTTGTCACGTACTGGAACAATTGTCGAGAATGGATTCTGGATGGATAGAATCAAATCTAAATGTTTTGTAGAGGTATAGTTTATTATCAGCTTTTGACATTATTTCCAACCCCAACATTAAATTTTTCTTGTCTTCTTTCAGTATGCTAATGAAGATCAGGCATTTGAGACACGCCAGGCCCTTCACGGCATATCATGGCCGCCATCCAATCCGAAGAAACTTCAGGTCGAATACTCGATAAAAGAAGAAATGGAGAAGGCAAAGGAATCTTCAAAGGATCATCAGCCTCTCTCACGTAAATTGGAAGCATCTTCAGGTGGTGATATGTGGCAACAGGACTGGGGACGTGATGATAAGACAAATTTAACAACCAAGGTTTGTTTATATTATCAATTAACCTTTTTTTTAATTCATTTTTCATCAAAACAAATGAATTCAGTAGTTGTCAAACGAGATATCAATATTTTGAAAATGATAATTGAATAAAAAAATTATTATTTTTAGGTAACTGTGGTCAGAGAATGGGATTTAGGGAAAGAGGATGGTCAGCATTTGCTGTTGAAGGACAAAGAGAAGGAGAAAAAGGACATGGACAAAAAGAGGAGACAGAGGAGTGGTAGTCCAACTCGTGAGGCACATCTTCCAGCACCAGCGAGGAAATTCAAGAAAAAGGAGGATGAACCTCCACCAGCTAAACTACTTGATGATCTGTTCAGAAAAACTAAATCTACACCATGCATATACTGGCTGCCACTCACTAATGAACAGGTTTGTCAGAATTTTACTCGAGATTTTGTTTTCATTCAAGGGGGGAAAGGAATGCATTTCACTCTATAAAATTGATCAATTAATTAATTAAATTGACTTACCCAGATTGTCGTAAATGAGGAGATGCGACAACAGCGCATGGCTGAGTATGCAAGACGACTAGAGATGAGACGTGCTGAGAGAAATCGTGATGGTCGTCGTCGACGAAGTCCCAGAAAATAAATAAACCTAAATCCTCATTTCTATTTTACAGTTTGTCCTTTATTCGTTATCAATTTTCAACAACAAAAATCATCAGAAGAAATTCTTTCTCTCCTTAATTGACTCTCCTGACAAAATCCAAATAATTTCCTTTATTATCATTTTGTTAATTGTTGAAGAAATAGATTTTCTTTACCTCAATTAATTAATTAACTAATTAAATTCAATCAAAATATTCTTTCATTTCGCGATTATCAGTTCAGTTTTCACCTCAAATTATTTAACTATAATTTCATTTAAAAACGATAAAATCAAATGAATTAACTAGTCTTTGAATTATACGATCTTTTTTTTTTTTTTCAATTTTTGTAGAAATGAAATTCATTTTTTTTTTCCTCTTTTTTTTTAATAACCCAAAATAAACCTCAATCAACATCCAATAAATCACTCATCCTTATTCCTCATAATCAACGGTTAAAAAAATACTTCTTGCAGGTCTTCACACACAGTCACCGAAAATGCGATTTTAAATCGTCAATGAGCATCATCAGTTAACGAGATGCAGCAGATAATGAATTTACAGTGGATTATTATTGCACACGACGTGGGATTATTAATAACTCGATGGATATATTAATGATCCAATTATTTGAATTAATAAAAAAGTTGATTAATTAATTTTTATGGCAAAAATTAGCAGAAAATTTAAATTAGTGAATTTTTAATGAAAAAAAAAAAAAAAAAATTGATTAAAAAGGGAATTATTGAGGAATTTTCATTAGTTTTTATGATTAAATTGACGAAATATCTTTTTTCATAGATTTATAATACAATAATTATTAATTTGTATCGAGTGTACAAACGAGTGGAAAAATCATTAATTGAGGATTAATTAATTTAGTGTAGAAAAATGCAATACTGTTTCTTCAGTTGTGCGATAAATATCTGTCAATTTCGTATTGAAAAAAAAAAAAAAGATTAAGGTCCTGCTGCACTTTAAGTATACCTCATGTTCCGATATGTGTATTACTGGAAAATGAATAAATATTGAAAACTATTCAAATAACTTTTCTGACCCTTTAATTATTTCATTCGCATTCGGTCTCGTATTGATACAAAATTGGTATCACTTTTACTTTTGATTCATCACACACCTCTTTCTTGAAAAAAAATCTTTTCTCATGTTCAAAACACATATTGAATAACTTATCAAATATCTCTTTATTTATATTATTCACACTCTTATCCTACCACGGAATAATAGAATCATTTTAATCTTTGAAATACTGATTAAAATATGGTTTTTAATAATATTCAAAGGGATGATTGAATTATTTATTGTGGTATTTAATCGACTTTTACGACACTGTAAATTTTTCTGACAAACCAGAAGCAAGCAAAAAAACCGATTGTACCTGAAATTGTTAAAAAAAGTAATGACAATTAAGATGTTGATATCTATATATATATATATATATATATACATATACTTTTTTCTTTGTAATTTACCTGTGAGAAGGAAGAACAGAAAAACCATAATAAGAGTGTATCCAAAGTACAAGAATGTCGATGCAGCATCTTCAATATTCAATTTAGTGACGAAAAAGTGAATACAGTAGGTTAATAAATAAACAGCTGTAAATCCAGATGTTAGAAAACTTCTCCACCACCAGTGATAGTCCTGAAATCAAAAACAAAAAAAAAAATGCTGATTAGTGGAGGGAGGATTATTCAACTTGACAGAATGACGAATAAAATCTTGTAATTATTACCTCAGCACACAGATGGAAGTAACAGAGTAATATCGTTGTCTCAGAGCATGTGATGACGAGTATAAGGAATACCAGAAAGAGAAATCCAAACATGTAGTACATTTGGCTGGACCACAGAGAATTTAGGATGAAAAATAGTTGAATAAATACACATCCAAATGGCAATACTCCTCCCATTACGACACCGGGTATTGCTTGTGTGTAGAAACTTTGTTCTGGTATTTGTCGAGGAATTTGATTAGTTCTCACAGGATGCTCAAGTGCCTAAAACATAATTAAACACAACAACAATTAAATTTTGTTTTCAAATCAAAGGTTTTTATAATACTTTAATTTACCCGTTTTCTAAATCCAAAATATGCTCCAATAAATGTCAATGGCACAGATACACCAATCCACAGAGCTAGAAGAGCTACTAGTGTGCTGAAAGGTACAGCAGCTGAACTTCCTTTGCTCCACAAGACGAGATTCAGTATAAAGAATAAACCAAAGACAATTCTAGAGGGATAAATGAGAAAAATAAAAAAAAAAATTTGATGAAAAATAATCTTCATATCTTGTTGATTAATTTACCATTAACAAGGTATTTTTAATTACCCTGGACTGAGCATAGCTGTAAGTAAAACATTAGATTTCCATTTTTCTCCTCCAAAACTCTTGTATATTCTAGCAGAGACGTAACCAGCTGGTGTACCAAGACATACATAGAGAACCATGGCGCAGGTCATGAGAGCACCTCGATTCGCAGGGGAGAGGAATCCCAGACATGCAAATGCTGTTGATTGAAATAATTTCATTAATAATGTATTGATTAATTATTATTTTGAGGAGAAAAAGAATCTAAAGGATATCAAAAATAAATTGCAACATTTTATTATTCTATCACTAAACAGATAAACACTTTTTTTTTCTCAACCACGTGACGAGTAATTTCAGTGAGTGATAAATAATGGACTTTGAACTTACCCAGTGTGACTAGTGTCATGAAAAATACTTGAACACCTGAGCCAAGGAATACTGAAAGGAGCATTCCCTTTCTAGGAGGACGAAATACATCTCCATGCACCAATTTCCATCCAAATTCTTCTTGTGCATCCTCCCCAGACTCGATCTGAAAGTAAGCCTGCGTTTACGGCAACACAGACAATGAAAAAAGGAAAAAACCAAAAAAAAAAAAAAGACAAATTATAAATAAATAAAGCCATAATCACTTCACTCACCTGATTATACCTCGCAATATCCTTATGCAGTGTCCTCAGCATAATCATTGCAACCATTCCAGAGAGAAAGAGTACAATAACCAAAGAATTGAGAATGCTAAACCACTGGATATCCGTATGGGGCATAGACTCTAGTATATAATCCCATCTTGACGACCATTTAATTGTATTATTTTTGACAAATTTGACTGAATACGTGTACGTAATATTAAGCTTATCTCCAACTTTGAGTTTTTCATATGGAATTTCTAGAGGTTCTTTGGAAGATGCAGAACAGTCTAAAGAACCTTTTTCATCATGTTTAATGCTTCTTGGAGTCACTTCGACTGAAATAATTCTTCCTCCCTTTTCCCCAAAAGTATTTCCCCATTCTTCAGTGCCTCCAGAGTGATAAGTAATTTTTAAATCCACGTGATTAAACAAATAATAGGTATTTGGCTTGTTGTAAGCTTGATTAATGCTGCAAGTATCTTGAAGTGATCGACTCTCTCCAGAGAAACATCCCATGGGAAATCTGGTACTCCTGTACTGTCTATCTTCGTCCGAACGATAACACCATGTGACGGGCATATTGTCAACGATCCAGTGGTGTTGATAATTCAGGGCCATACCTTTTTTTAGACGTTCTAAATTTTTTTCTTCTTGTTCATTACCTCCTTGATAAGTTTTAGTTTTACAGAGTTTTGCACAGCTGACATTGTTTAAGAAGGATATTTTATAGGGTGAGGGACGTATACGTTCCCCAAATACCACTTGGCCCAGGTTTTCTACTGGTGATTGACTTTCATCAGCTTTACAAAAGTCAAAGCTGTAAAATTTACAATATGATAATTTTCAATTAGATGTACTCTAGATATAAATGATAAATGACTTACTAGTGATATTCGTACGGTATCACAGACTCCTCTGTATTCAATCTATTAACGTAGAGCTTTATCTCCGACTGAAAATAAAAAAATAAAAACATTATTCATGTACATAGGCAAATTGAATCCAAGTGAGCTATCACATCTCAATTTTTGAGGTTATCAAGGTGTTGAAAACACGATAATTATACTCACTTTACATGTACTAGTCTGATCACTAGCTTTACAAAAGTTGACAGGTGCCAGTCCGGGTAAATAAAACCCAAATCCACATTTTATTAAACACAAAACAGTCAAAATAAAGATCTTGGTTGAGCACACCATTGTCTCTCAAATCTCTTTCAGTCTGATTTTTTTATTATTTTTTATTATTATTTCACTTGATAAATTCACTTTGTTAATTTGATTATTAATTAATATTTGTAATTGTTGAGTTGAGCTTTAGTTTTTGATGGATTTTACAGGAATTGCAGGAATAAACGTCGTATATAGATAAGGAGATCGCTGCCATGACACGTCATATACATACATACGACACACATATACATATATCTATATACTGAGTGAGGGATGGTTTCGTGTTTCTCGGGTCTTGTCGGAGCCGAATCGCGCTTTTCAAATACATACATAACATTATTTTTCAATAACATTCTAAGCCTTAATTAGTGCCCTGAAGCGTTAAAAACGACTTAAATATGAAAGATAACGACAAGTAAACGGACGATAGGGACAGGGCCGAGCATAGGCACATTTACCTTACATATTTTTCCATTATTTCTATAGGATTCAATTAAAATTTTCTAATTAAAAATTTGTTTATTCAATGTCCTTCAAGTATTCTCAATTCATCATTTACAAATATCCCAGTTTCTATTAAATATTTTCAACAATCAGTATCAAGTACGCGTCAATTAACATGTTCAAAACAATTACATTAAAAAATTAATCAGAGCAGTTTTTTTTTTTTTAAATCAAAAAATACTGCAGAATTCTCATGATAAATTTACACAAAATAATTAAAAAGTGAAGGGATCAATTTTTTTGCATTCAATCGAAAAAAGTTTTTATCAATTATCCTTTTTCTTTTCTCTGAAAATCCTACATTATAATGAAAACTTGATTATGTAGTTCAACACTTAATTGAAAAATGAAAATTCACTCAGTCCGAATCTTCTTGGCTTGTCCAGCAAACTCTCCAGGTCCTTCTTCAAAGTACTTCGTCCTATTTCCATTGTTTCTGTTTTCACATCTATCAGTATTGCATCCACAATCCTCATCACAAATAATTCCACTTTTTCGACACTTGCAATAAGAAGTCTGGCATTTGGTCTTGCACTGACATTTTCCATCAATAGATTCTGAGGACCTTTTTTTCCCTTTTACCTCCCCATTACCCCCCAATTTCTTCAAACTAACACTGCTCCTCATACGTCTTACAATGGGATTTGGGCTTTTCTCCCAATCAGGATCTTTATAAGGATCATCGTTAAAACTTTCATCAGTTTCAAAATTTTCCTTACCTTCGACAACCAAATGATCAATAAAACTCGGTTTCAATGTTTTTCCCACTCTTTTTCCAGCACTATTAGTCTTTTGTACCTTCTCCGTCTCTCTTTCCAACTTTCTGTACCTCTCCAATTCTTCAAGAACCTGTCTATGCTCCTCCAAACTCACAGTCTTGGTCAACTCAATTTTTCTCATCTGAGTAAGAAGCTCATCATGATTAATCATTAATTCCTCATATTTACCTTCAACCTCTCCCAATTCACTTTTATGTGCTTTACAAAGTTGTTCAACAGTCTCAAATAATTGCTGAGCAACTTGTTTAGCCTCTCCAATAGTATGAATATTCTCCAATCTACTTTTAACCATATTATCATGATCAGAAGCAACAATTTCCCTCTGCATTTGTGATATTTTAGTTCCACAAAGATCCAAATATTCTTCAAGATCATCAATTTCTCTTGTTAAATAAACTGAAGGATTCTCAGCTGCTTTTAGCTTCAACTGTCTCAAATTTTCAGCAACTTGTTGACGATATTTGAGTTGAATATCAAGAGCATTTCTAGCATTAATTGTCTCTTGGATAACTGTAACTTCGTGATTGACAAGTCGTTGAATAAAATCTTTAGTTTTTTTTCCTTTTTCTTCTCTACTGGCACGAATTTTCTTTTGCAATGCTAATGAGTCTTTCAATCTTTTATTAACAGCATATGCCTCTTCCATTTTCCTCTTCATAACATTTTGCTGTTTATTGTGAAGCACTTGAAGACGTTCCATCTCATTTATTCTCTTTCTCTCCTGATCTTTCAATCTATGTACCTCTTTTTCTCTTATCAATTTATACTGCTGAAACTTTTCTGCTTCTTTTCTCATATCTCTGACCAATTTAACACGAGTTTGTTTCATATTTTGAATTTCTTGGGTTAAATTTTTCACTTGTTCATCAGTTTTTTCCTTTGATTTTAATATTCTACTCTGTTCAACATATTTTCTAGTCAATTCAGTAATTTTTTTCTCAAGTTCTTTGACTTTTTGTCTACGAGTTTCAGCAAGTTTTGCTGATGTATTATTAGCCTGAACATCCTCAAGAGTCTTTAACAATTGTTCTTTCTCAGCTTGAAGATTTTTAATTTCATTCTCCATATCTTGTATCTCTTTTGAATGCTCAATAAATTGATAAGAATTTGATAAAAGTTTAGCAACTAATTCTTCTTTCAATGCTAATTCACGATTTATATTATTAACTTGTTTATTTCTAGCTGCTTGAAGTAATGTATGCTCATTATGTTCTTCATCCAAACAAGATTCATTTAAATTACTGGTGTCATCATTTTTTGAATCTTTTGGTAAACATTTTTCCAATGAAATCTGATGAATAATTTCAGCATCCGACTCCTTTTGATAATTCTGAATCCTCTTAATTTTTTCTTCAATTTTCTTCAATTTTGAATAAATCTCTTCAATATTTGATTCATTAATAATACATTGAATATCCTTCAATAAATTATCAATTTCTTCTCTCAATTTTTCACGACTTTTTTCAGCCAATTCAGCTCTCTCGTGCATTCCCATAATCTCAATTAAATTATTATTCAATTGTTCACTAAATTCTCTCAATTTTTTCTGAAGACCTTTATTCTTCTCGAGTAATTGTGAATGCTCTGGTGGACAATTAAAACCAGATGATTTCTCCAAAAGAGATAATTTAAGTTCTTTAACCATAGCATTTAATCTATTAATCTCAGTAGCTCTTGGATCTTGATTAATAATTGGTTTATTCTTGATTTTTTTAGCTCTATCAGCATATCTCAAAGTACTCAAAGTCTCTTCAAAGTTGTAATCCGCTGGTGATACACAAGCTATCATCAAAGTTATGGAATTTCCACCTAGAGAGTCCTGAAGAAGGCGTGTTAATTTACTGTCTCGATAGCCAATGTGAGAAGCATTATCTCCAAGATTGGAGATGACATTTCCAAGAGCTAAAAGACCTTTATTGATACTGACTCCCTCCTTGAATCTGTCACCAGTTGCTTGAGTTTTTTTGCTTCTCTCTGATCCAGCAAGATCTACTAAATGGAATTTAGAGGTTGTTGCTGTGTTTGGATCATTGTTCATCTGTTGAGAGATTGTTATAGTAAATATTGCATGAGATCTAGAGCTCTGGGTATTCATTGCTGTTGCTCCAGTTGCTCGACCCTGAGAACCAATCATGAGACACTGGAGGACTTGCTCTGATGATGATACTTCTTTTTCCGTTAATCCAGTGACTTTAATTCCATTGGTATCCTCTCGAATGTCTACGATGCAATCTTTACGATTTTTATCGGCTAGTAAATCGTAGAGTTGTTCATTGTACAATTCCATAAAGCCTACAGTTACTTTAAATGTCCAGTTTTGGGTTTTTTTGTATGTTATTGTAGAGAAAATATCCTCTACTGCACGAGGAATTATTCCTGTTGATGAGCAGGAGGATGTATAGTTTGTCCCCATTGAGTATGTTTTACCACTGCCAGTTTGGCCATAGGCCAGAATGGTCACGTTGTACCCTAAACAAGACATTTTTTTACGTGTTAATTGAATTATTAATTTTACCCTCTTCATAAATTATTAAAATTACCTTTGAAAATATTCTGAATCATGTCCTTCACCGAAGCTTCATAAACACTCTCCTGCTCAACATCAGATCCAAATACGAAATTATAAGTGAAAGCCTTGTCTGTTCCATTAATCTGTATTTGTGGCTCTCCAGCAATAACATTGATGCAATTCTGGCATCCTCGCTCCACCTCCGAAGAAATTAGAGGCCTTACCCTCACAGCCACCCTCAAGCTCTCGTCAGCCATCCTCAAGTCCCAAAAGATTTCAAATATTTTTACTAAAAAATCACATGTCTCTTGAGTTATTATATCAATATAAATCTACAATTAATTAACAAAAACCGAAAAACACATGAAAAAAAGCCTAGTTTTCAATGTTTAACCAACTCACTGAAAAATGACCCTTGAATTTCTCAATAAATCCATTACTCACCCGATATTCCTCTTGATATGTCTACAATTATGTTCTCTCCATAAAAAAAAAAAAAAAACACAATTCTCTATAGAATATAATAATAAACAATAATAGATAGAAAATAAATTTCCAAATGCTCCAAACTGAATGAATGCTCTGCTCTGAACGGTCGAGAAAATTCCCAACGGTCATGTATTCATTTCAAACCCAGTGTTACCAACTCCCAACATTACCAACTTTAAGGTACAAAAAATGAGAGTAGACTGACGCGCGCGCGCGTTTAATTGAGGTTATGAGACATATATTTGCCCTGATGGAAACCTAAATAAAACGTGTATTGTACGAAAAGGAAAAGTGTCTTCTGATAAAACAAAGTGCTGAAAAAAAAACTAGAGAAAAGAGAAAAAACTCTCAAAACCTTGAAATAGAAATTATCCCCCTAGAAAACTCGAAAAAGTGTTTTGAAAAAAAGTCTCAAAACTCTTAAATAATAAAATGGATTCAAGCAGGAAAAGACACGACAAACGAAAACGCCACAAATCCTCATCAGAATCTTCAATAAATTCCTTAAAAACTGGAAAACCAATAGAACATGAAATAACAAGTCCAAGTGCTCAAAAATCTCCAAATGCTTATGATGAATTTGACGTTGCAAGTCGCACATTCGATCCAAATAATCCCTCCTCATACCCATTAAAAAAGCCACTGGAAGAAGATTCTTCTAGAGACGAAGGAGAAATATCGAAACCAAGTACTCCAGAATTGAAGAGACGTCGTGAAAATTCTAAGGAGAGACCAAAGAGATCAAATACATTCTCGAGACATAAACGAGACCGTTCTAATGATTATCGCACAAGTCAGAGAGACAGAAAGGATAGGAGGCGTCGATCGAGTCGTAGTAGGAGTCGAAATAGATCCAGAAGTCCTTCACGAAGAGATCGTCGTGATAAAAGATGCCAGGATGATGAACAAGTCTCAGGTCGTCGATATTGGGACAATTCCAGAGTGGAAAAAAGATTCTCAAATCACTCATCAGAGGATGAACAGCATTTAGTAGGTGACAGATTCTACGGTGGAGCACCAAAAACACAAAAAATGGCCCGTAAAGACAAGGAAAATGTCTTTCAAAACCAATCCACCAGACTAAATGATTCTAAAAATGTTCAGAGCCAAGAAAATACATCAGAGAAGAGCCAAAATGAGATTATAAAACCATCTGAAAAACGAACAGTAGACTTATTAACTTCAAAAACAGGTGGAGCATACATTCCCCCAGCAAAATTACGTCTAATGCAAGCAGAAATAACAGATAAAAGTGGAGCTGCTTACCAAAGAATAGCCTGGGAGGCTCTTAAAAAATCAATTCACGGTCACATAAACAAAATAAATACAAGTAATATTGGCTTAATCACCAGAGAATTATTCAGAGAGAATATAATAAGAGGCAGAGGATTATTAGCTAGATCAATAATCCAAGCACAGGCAGCATCTCCAACATTTACACCCGTTTATGCAGCATTAACAGCTGTAATTAACTCAAAATTTCCTCACATTGGTGAATTATTGCTTAAAAGATTGGTGAATCAATTTAAAAGGGGATTCAAAAGAAATGATAAACCCCTGTGTGTATCATCAGGTACATTTATGGCACATTTAGTTAATCAATGTGTTGCCCATGAAATTTTAGTGCTTCAATTATTGACAATGTTGGTAGAATCACCAACAGATGACTCTATTGAAGTTGCAATTGCTGTTTTAAAAGAATGTGGTATGAAATTAACACAAGTATCAAAAAGAGGAATTGAGGGAGTTTTTGCTGCTCTAAGAAATACCCTTCATGAGGGACAATTAGACAAGAGGGTACAGTATATGATTGAAGTAATGTTCCAGGTGAGAAAGGATGGATTTAAGGATCACGAAGCTGTTCCTAAGGAACTTGATTTAGTCGAAGAAGATGATCAATTCACTCATCTAATGACTCTTGATGATCCTGTCGACTCTGAGGATATTTTAAATGTATTTAAATTTGATCCAGAGTATGTAGAGAGTGAGGAGAAGTATAAATCTATTAAAAAAGAAATTTTGGATGATGATAGTGAAGATTCTGACAATGATGATGATAATGATGATGATGATAATGAGGATGATTCTAGTGAAAATTCAGAGGGAGAGGAGAAGGAAGATGTTATTGTTGATAATACTGAGACCAATTTAACAGCACTTAGAAGGACAATTTATCTGACTATTCAATCTTCTCTTGATTTTGAAGAATGTGCTCACAAGTTGATGAAAATGCAGTTAAAACCAGGACAAGAGATTGAACTTTGTCACATGTTTTTAGATTGTTGTGCAGAGATGAGAACTTATGAAAAATTTTATGGACTCTTGTCTGAAAGATTCTGCTCAATTAATAAGATTTATGTTACGCAATTTGAACAGATATTCAAAGATTCTTATGATACAATACATCGATTGGATGTCAATAAGTTGAGGAATGTTGCTAAATTTTTTGCACATTTGTTGTTTACGGATTCAATATCTTGGGAAGTTTTAGGGTGTATTAAGCTAAATGAGGAGGATACGACTAGTTCTGGAAGAGTATTTATTAAAATACTTTTCCTAGAACTTGTCGAGTATATGGGACTGGGGAAGCTGAATGCAAGGATGAAGGATGTTACATTTGGACAAGTTTTTGAGGGACTTTTGCCGAGGGATAATCCAAGGGATACGAGATTTGCCATCAACTTCTTCACACTGATTGGCCTAGGAGGACTCACTGGTGATCTGAGGGAGCATTTGAAGAGCAGGTCGAAGACTGTTGTTCCATCTGCCAAGGCGGACGAGGAGAAGGAGAAGGAGGGAAGGGAGAGTGAGTCTTCTGATAGCTCTGGTAAATTTTTTTTTTTTTTTTTTTTTGACATTGTTCTGGGAAATGTAGATTTACTCAGAGAGGGAATGATCTTTGATTTTATTACCTGTTTCAGACTCTTCTTCTTCTTCATCATCATCATCATCATCATCATCATCATCATCATCCTCTTCCTCTTCCTCTTCTCCATCATCAACATCATCATCATCCTCGTCATCCTCAGAAGACGATAGAAGAAAGAAGAAAAAAGTAGTGAGGAAAGAACGTGACAGCAGACGAAAGAAGAAACATGAAAATGAGAAAAATGTGAATAAAAAATTGCAGAAGAAGAAAAAGGATGAAAAAAAAACCAAGAAAAAAAATAGAAAATAAAGTTTTACATGAATAATATTCTTACAATAATGATGTAACTATTACGAGAAAAAAAAAATTATTTTGTAATAATAAGATTTAATATAAATATTATACTCGACTTGATTCTTTGCATTATTATTTGTCCCCACTCCTCATATCTGCACATGCGCTCTGAGCGCCAAGTGTTGACACACACATTCGGTCATAAAAGAAAAAAAAAAAAAACAAAAAATCAGCTGCTTACCAAGCATATTTGTCAAAATCGTTAAATCATCATATCAAATTTCCCATCATTAACAATTTCAACTGATTGAATTGATTTTTATTGAGATAATTAAAAACTTGTGATTATTTCAACATCAAAAATGGTAAGTTTCCATTTTCTTTTCACATAAAAATGAGCCAAAGATTATAATCAAGAGGTTAGATATTGAATTTAATCAACTTGTTGCAGTTTTCCTTTAATATGTTTCCTGACATAGCAAGGCCCTTCAACACTCAATACAAATGTTTCTCGGTGTCAATGCTACCAGGAAATGAACGACAAGATGTCGAACGAGGGGGAAAAAGTAAGATTGTACATATTTTTTTAGAGAGTTACTCATAAGTATTGAAAAGACGAAAAAAAAAAATTACTTGTAATTTCTTTCAGTCATAATGCCACCTTCAGCACTGGAACAATTGACAAGATTAAATATTGTTTATCCCATGTTATTCAAATTAACAAACAAGAAAACTAATCGAGTTACTCACTGTGGAGTTTTGGAATTTGTTGCTGATGAGGGAAAAGTTTATCTACCTTATTGGGTACGTAGAGACTACAATATTTCTCTTATATCACATTTTACTTTACAGTTTAGAATACAAAACCAAAAAAAAAAAAAAAAAAAAAAAATCTTGTTTCCAGATGATGCACAATCTACTCCTAGAAGAGAATGAAATTATAAATATCGAGAGTGTCTCTTTGCCAGTAGCAACATTCTCTCGTTTTCAGCCTCAATCAGAAGATTTTCTAGACATATCAAATCCAAAAGCTGTTTTAGAAAATGGTCTTCGTAGTTTTGCATGTTTAACAACTGGAGATATTGTTGCAATCCAGTACAATCAACGAATCTACGAGATGTGTGTTCTTGAGACACGTCCAGGGCCAGCAGTGAGCATAATAGAGTGTGATATGAACGTTGAATTTGCCCCTCCTGTTGGATACAAAGAGCCTGTTCGTGAATTCAAGAAGCAAGAAGAGACTATTGATCCTGTTGATATGATGCCAGAGTCCACTGGATTCATTGCTTTTAAGGGACAGGGAAATCGTCTAGATGGCAAGAAGAGAAAAGACTCTGGACCTTCTGAGGCTGATACACTGAAGCCTGTCTATGTGAGGGGCATTCCTGATTATGATTACAAGATTGGGACAATTAAATTTTTGAGAAATGTCAAACCAGTTAATGTTAAAGGGGTGAGTAATTATTACTTGAAATCTATGGATAATTTCAATTGTTCAATTCCATTTTTTAATTAATTTTGAATTTTTCACAGGAAAAAAATGTTGAAGAATTCAAGGCATTCACAGGTGAAGGTTTCTCCCTCCGTAAAACGAGAAAATAAATTATTTAAATATCTAAAAAATCGTAGAGAACATTTATTGTATGAGAAAAAAAATTGTCCTTTTTATATATAAAAAACATTCTTATCACTATGTTTCAACTATGCTATGATAATATATAAATGAAGTGATTGGTAAAGTCGATATTTCCAAAGTCAAGACACTGTGAATGTTTCAAAGTGTTTAAAAATTGATGAGAGACGAATTGGAATGATTGTAGAGATACATAGGCAGATAACACAGACAACATTCACAGTGTTTCAATTATCACAATTTTCTTTGTGTTTGTTTTTTTTTCTTTCGACTAGATCATTTCTGATGTTCACTTCATCTAGTCCACAAGTGGTCCCCAAAAATATTTACTGGGCTTCTGATGATCTTCAGAGATCAAGAATTCTCGTCCCAGTGAGACAAATTCTTTCATCGTTATTTTTCCATCTTCATTTGTGTCTATAAATGCAAAGGAGACAACTGCCTGATCATTGTTGATGTCAAGACATTTGAAGAAGAGTTTAAACTCTTCAACTGAGATTTCTCCATTGTGATCATGATCAACTGCCTGGAGATTTAAGGAAATAAGTCAATTCGTAAACTCGTTCTTTTTTCTTCTAAAATTAAATTAATCATTGAGGATTTGATATTTACCCTGAATAAAAATGGAAGGAAGTTATGACACTTTCTCTTTAAGGAAGAATCATTGACCACATGGTGCATCTCTTCCAAATACTGTTCAATACCCACAAGATTATATGGACTTATTTCGCCCCACTGTTCTTCCCACATGTCCTGCAATCAATTCATCGAATTATGATATGAAAAAAAATAAAAAAAACGGGAGCTCTACAGAGAGACAAAATGAGAATAATTATGAAAAAAAAAAAAAAAAACAACTTACACTCAAAACTTTTTGAAATTCTTTCTTTGCATCCGGTGACAAATGACCCAAATCAGCAAATCGCTCAGCCAGCAGCATAAAATCTTCATAACTGATAACACCGTCCTTATTTACGTCTAAATGACTGTGAAGAGTTCGCATTTTTCTACGCCAGAATGGAGATGAGCCCTGATTGAAAAAAAAAAGTAATATGCAAAATCGAATTATGGAATAGTTATTTTCGCCCGCATTTACACACACATACACACAATTAGCATAATCTACTTGGAGGGGAAATTGGATGAAGGCTGATAGGTGCTATCGCCTTGTACATGATAATGACTCTTTGATCTCCGATAATATCCATAATAATTACTTTTGAATTTGCATTACTTTTTCGTGTTTAAAATTAAGGTCACAAAATTTTGATAATCTTTGTCTCTTCGTTGTTCCTCACATTGTGTCTTCGACAAACCGGTTTAGAGGCCTTCAATGGGTCAAAAAAAAAAAAAAAAAAAGAGCTACGTGACTAGGTATACGAACATAATTTATAATTTATTGCGTATATAGCCAACTGCGAAATTGGCCAAATAGAAGAATGAAACGGATGTGGTAGATTTTGAATTAAGAGTTATATTCAATGTTCTCATGTATGTGTACTTACTCGGGATTGCTCAGTGTCGGAGTCACTGTCACTGTCACTCTCCGCCACAACCGAAGCTGTTGCTGGTGTGTGATGAACATTCCTCTTGCCCGACATATTTCTCGCAATCTGTGTAAACTGAAAGAATAGCAGAAATGGCTTTTTATTGAAATTATAAGGATTTAAACAGAATTATCTTGATAATGAGTCTCTTGACCCGTTTCCCCGAATTTTCTCTCTTTCCATATATAAATAAATAATCATGGAAAAAAAAGAAAATGGATTTGAATGACATACCACGATTTAGGACTTTGCTACTGGAATAATTAATCATCATCAGACCATTGTCAGTGCATAAAGAGTGCATTGTATCGCGTTTATCAGGGGCGTAACTAAATGCGAATAATCTCCACTTGCTATAAATAAAACTCAAGGTTATTTTTTTTTTTTTTTCATTTTTATCTTTCGAATAAACAATTTTTCCCGCCAGACGCTAAAAAGTGAATGCCCCAAGACTTTTAACGAGTTCACACACAACACTCCATTCACCTCTGCCACGCGTCGCAATACCATTTGTTATCAGAAAAACAAGTATTGCGCAATCAGTCCTTAAAAACAAATTGCATAACATTCATTCGAATTGTTTCTGTTATTGTTTCCTTTTTAACTCTTGTTAAAAATTTTCATTCTTCCCTCCAGTCTATCTGTCTATAAATAGACTGCGTCTGGCCCTGAGAGGATTTTGCAAAAAAAAAAAAAAAAGGTCCATCACTAAACCCAAAATTCTCTCCCACGACTACTTGAATATTGAATTATTTCAGTAATTAAACATAATGAGATCTTGATCACCTTGTACTCAATACCAATCAACTCATCAAAACAACAACAACAACAACAACAGCAATAACAATAACAATGATAAAAATAGAAGGATTAATTGATAATCAATTGAAAGGACATCGAGGTAATAAAATTCAAGTATATCAACTGTTTTTAATGTAAAAAATTTGAAAGAAAAACAGCAATGGATGCTCATAAAAACAAAAAATAATGCACTTGCGATATACACGCCTTTCACTTGGGGTCGGTGAATCAATGCACTTCCGTGAATGTTCTAGAACCTTCCACAAGCGTCATGAAAAATAAATAAAAAATACCATTTTTGGACAGTTGGCTTTAAACCACGCAAAAAACACCATATTTTTAATGCCGAATGATTCCCTAAATATTGTCTACTAATCAAGATGGAATTGATACTCAAATTTTTTTTTCATGCTTTGAGTTATAATTTTATCCTATAAATTAAGCGTTTAACAAGTAATTAATCAAAGTTAATTAAATTCAAGTGATTTACCTCATTTTTTCGTGGAACAATATTAATTTTTTCACCTCCAAATGATAAATTGCTGATTGCCGGTATAATTTTACGCTCAAAATTGACCCCCTTCGATGTCAATGATCTTACTCCGATTCTCAGTAATGCAGTTGCCATTTTTCAAGACCTCCTCTAAGTTTGTTTATAGTGGAAGATTAATTATTCGTGGATGTCACGTTGAATTTTCGTATCATACTAAACATAAACATACTCACTTGGGGGCTTTTGTAGCGTCTCATTCCTCCTCCTCCTCCTCCTAATCCTCCCCCCGACCCAACACTTGGTCATCAAGAGTAGTCGCGCACGCGCAAAAGTCTTTTATACACGTTTTTTATTAGTTTTGTTTTTGTCTGAATTATGCGCGCGTTGTGTGTAACTCCTCGATACCTACTATCTTCATTTTTTGGACTTTTTTTTCTTGATGATGATACAGAAGAGGGAATATGACTTATCAAAATGTAATTATAGTTAATGATCAGACATGAAAAATATTTTACACGATTCAATCTAGGTCTTGTTATTGATTATTAACGAGGATTAGTTTGCGTACGTGACTCTCTGCATGGATGGATTTCATGGCCTTATTTATATTCATATAGGGGTATTGATTTGTAAACACTGTTTATTATTGTCAATCAAGGTGAATGACTGCAGAAAAATACATTTTTAAATGTTTACTATTGAATGTCGTTGATTAGTTGTACAAAGATATCACGGAATCTTGGATAGATGGAGGAATTTTTTGTAAGAGAAAAGTGAGATTGTAATCAAGATTATAATTGTTTTTTTTTTTTTGTGTATTTACAAGATGCACTATTAAATTAATATTAATATCTGACCATCAACATAATTTCAAAATAGGTATAAAGATAAAATAAACCATTAATTAATCATGAAGAAAACATTCTAACTCTTTTTGTACTCAATCCGTTCGACTTTCACTTCATCCCCAACGAGTTGATAGACATATGTGACTACTGTTGAGCTTTGTATATCCATTAGTACGAATGAGGGAATGACAGATCTGTAATCATTATAATGGACAGAAAAAATTTCAGTTCTGAGGAAATGGAAAAGAAGAAAAAAAAAAACCCTTTAATTTGGAGCCCAAAATCCATGGGATTTGAGGAATGAGAGGCTCAAGGACAGAAGGATCATATCACACATGTTTTTCAGAAATTTTTTTTCACCATCAATCATATGTACATCTTGTCGCAGATCTATCATCGCATAAATCCTGAGATTATTGGATAAAGATTAAATTTATTTCAATAGCGAAATAAACTTTTTATGAGAGCTAAGAGAAAGGTCCTCTTATGAGAAAATATTGTTATATACCTTAGGATAAAATTGAAGAATAAACTTACGTATCGAGTGGATTATAAGCCCCAGTAGCTGATCCCGGATTGATATAAAATTTATTCTCATGTTCATACGCCTCAAATTTATGAGTATGTCCAGATATCAAAATATCAACGTCCAATTGTCGTTGAATGAGGGCCAATGCCTCTGGATCACCCCAGGGCACGACCTGGTGTCCATGCGATAGTCCAATTCTAAATTGTCCAACTGTCACGACTTTTTGCTCAGGATAATTGAGATTCTGTAATTGATCAAATTGTATACTAAAAATTATCACGATTGATTTTTAAATACTAATTGCAAATGTTCCTAATATGACAATTACCTCATCGAAATCACCTCTCACAACATGAACATCACTGGCTAGAGTCTTCAAGTAGTCATATGACTCTTTTGTGCACAGATTTCCAGTGCACAATATGTGTTGAATTCTTCCAGGTACCAAGAGTTTTTTAAATTTACTCGGTAAACTACTGCATCTGTGTGGAATGTGTAAATCGCCAAGCACTAATACAAGCTGAATAAACAAGAAAAAAAAAAACAATAACATCTTGAGAATAGTTTGTTTTTCACTCTATTTCGAGATAAAAAAGAATCTTTCAATAATAATTCAAAATAATTGATGAAATTATTGAAAATGACACTTGAAGGTTAGACAAGCTAGATTGAATTATAATAAACAATGATTAATACATACCATTATAATATATTTTGGAAATTATCAGTCTGAGGAATAATGTTGTAAATACTTTTCAGAATTTTCACTGCATCTGTTTTTATATTTTTTTTATTTATTTGTCAATTGCAGTCCAACTGAAAAATTTCTTTTGCGGGGGGGGGGGGGGGGAGGGTGACGGCCACCCTTTGACAATTACCACTGCAGTCAACATGATGATAATGAAAAGTAAAAATTCCCTAGTAAAGAATCTTATTTGCGTTTTTTATAGCAAAAAACGTCTTAATTTATATTTTTAAAAATCAATTATTTCCAATTAATCCAATTATCTCTAATTTATTGTAATCCATTCATTGTGGTCGTCAAATTGAAATTATTTAAGAAATCCTAGGGACCCAAAAATATTCCGAAGTGTTTTCCGTTCCGAAAACTTCCGAAGAGTATTCGCAATAAAATAAAAAACCGGCGAAAGGCAACATTTCAAACGATTTGTTTACGATAAAAATCATTTCAATTTTCCTAACAAGGTAAGAATTTTAATAATACAATTGTCTTCATTTTCCTTTTAATGTCAATTTTGAAATAATTTACAACAACCTGTGAATGAAAATGCATCTCACAATGGAGATGTTACTTATTGAGGTTATGAAAACGTTCCATACCATGATTTTTTTCCAGAAATTTCTCCACTCTTCACAACAATTTCATTTCTACAGAGTTGAAGCAACATATTGAGAATGTCGATCAGAACAATTGATGATGTGAGTAGATAAAATTACATTACAACATTATTTTTCATCTCTCTATTGTGCAAATATGATTCTCTTTCAGCCATAATAATAATATCCATATTTATAGGTCAAACTGGACATTGACGATCTCGAGACCCTTCTTCCCCAAGCTAAACGTCAAAAAACAAAAGACTTGTTGACCCTAGAAATCAGAAAACTACAGACAGAACTGGTAAAACTAAGGGATAATCAGATGGCCAATGTAATCGAGTCTTCAAAGCCTTCTTCAGCCTCTGCAGCTAAATGTTACACAGTTAAATTAACTAATTATGCTTGGGACGAGTCAGACAACTTTATGAAGTTGTATATTACTTTGAAAAATGTCCAAACACTCTCATCAGAGAATATCATTTGTGATTTTACTGAGAGATCAATTAATCTTCGAGTTAATTCACTTGATAATAAAAACTATGAATTACCAATTTCAAATCTATGTGAAAACATTGATCCTGATAAGAGTTATACAAAAGTCAAGACTGACATGATTGTTGTTTTTTTGGCTAAAAAATTACCAAAACGTTGGTCACATGTCACTGGAATTGAGAAAAGGATGAAAGAAGCTAAAGCATCACCAGCACCGGAATTTGAGGATAAAAATGATCCAGAGGCAAGTTTAATGAATTTGATGAAGAAAATGTATCAGGATGGTGATGATAACATGAAGAGGACTATTGCCAAGGCTTGGACTGAGAGCCAGGATAAAAAGGCAGCTTCTGGAATGGATTTTCCTAGTTTGTAAAATTTCTTTTTTCTTCTCTTTCTTTCTTAAAAAACTAGACAAGTTGATGCATTTACAATCGAGTTTTTAAGGAATATATCTTGTACTCTGAAGGAGTTGAAGAAATTTTTTAAAAGACCCCTTTTGTAGAGAGCAATGAGAGCTACAAGAAAGGTTCTTATGAGAATTTCTCCACCTCCTCTAGATTCTCAGAAATAAATAAATTAACTCACCTCATTTTCTATCCATAAAGATTACTGCGTAAATAATTTTTTCAATAATTAATAATGGAAATATGCAAGAAAAACAATAAATGAGGCTTGAAAATAATGGAAATATTTTGAATATTTAATCTCACGTCTGTTTAGCAACGTAAATATACTATATAGCTCATGTAATACATTGTACATTCATTTGTTCAAGTATCGAGTATTCAAAAATTGACAAATCTGATTGTTAAAAAAATAGAAAAATATTCACACGGTTATTATAATCATTCAAATGAATAATAATAATAATAAAATATCAAATGGTGTTTTGTAAAATATCGTAAAGCCTTTGGTTTTCAACTCAAATCTATCAGATTTTTTTTTTGTGCATTTTATTCAATATTATCATTTTGGAATTATACTATTGAGAATGGAATTTGCAAGATAGAGTTTGCTGAACCTCGCGACTCGATGAATGAAATACTTCTGACATTGTTAATCTAGTTTTAGACATTAGAGACTCAATGTCTTCTGGTCCCAAGCCTTCAGTGGAAATTGGTGGTAGAGTTGTGACAATTACTCTTCCTAAAGCATAAAAATCATTGTGAAATTTTATATCTTCAATTTTCGTGAGTTTGAAGAATCTCAAGAAATGAAATTAATTACCTGGATCAAATCTCTTTTCATTTTTATTCAAAAAGTAATAGGAAGAAAAAACAACTGGTAAAATGGGCAATTGAGAGTTAATTGCCATATGGAATGCCCCTTTTTTAAAAGGATGGATTTCTCCATCATTGTGTCTTTTTCCCTCAGGAAAAATCCATAATTTTATCTGTAAAAAAGACAATTTTCCTCATAAATCACATTTTATGCATTTAATTTACGTTATAATTGAATTTTCCTACTTTTTTCTCTTTGATATCATGAGTGGCTTTGTTTAAAGTATTTCGTGCCTTTTCAGAATTTATTCTGTCGATAAACACGAGTCCACATAACCAGGCAGCCAGTCCAAATGGCCAAACATAAAAAACTTCTTTTTTAGCGACGACAGTGCATTTATTCATAACTGGCCAGAGGTCAAACATGCCCAAAATATCGAGAGAACTCTGATGATTAGCAACAATTATACATGCACGTTCTTTTTCTAGATGTTCACGACCACGTAATTGCCATCGTAAACCCAGTAAAGTACTGACATGATGGCACAATGAAGATGCTAATCTGTAAGTGGGAAAATTTACTATTTCATTATTATCCCAATAGTGAGTGGTTTTAGAGGGAAATGTCAAGAGACCTTTTTTGTTGGAAATTTTTTCACCTACAAAAAAGGTCTCTTGACTTTTCTCCCTAAAATCAATTTTTCTCAATATAAACACACTTGAATTGTGATTATGTCTTAATCATCATTCAACAATAAAAAAATATTCATACTCACAGTAAATTCTTGACATTCCCAGGCCGAAAAGACATAATTGGTATAAGAAAAAGAGCATTTATCATGACGATTGTATAGTACGTCAAAAATTTGAAATAATATCTAAAAGTTTGACTCGTTTCGTACAAAAATGGGAGAACGAGAATAAATCCCACGAGAATTACTTCCAAACCAGACGGTGCCATTTCTCCTCAAAAATTGTTATTAAAAACATAAATATCTACATAATAAGTCACTTATAAATCACAAAATGATCCAAATTTTCACTAGATGATGTGTGATTTCAAACTCAAAATAGAAGAAATCATTTTTTTTTCTCCTATTTCATTATTACGAATATTATAAACAACGTATTTATATATGTGATAAATCAAAGGTTGGATGGGAGTTTCGCAGGGGCTTTTTACCCCCAACAACCCTCAACAGAGAGTGGTGTGTGTGGAAACACACAGATGTTTTGTAACAAAAAAAAAAAAAAAATGTCCCAGTACGATAGAATAAAAACGAAAAATCCCTCAAACTCTTTCATCAAATTTTTCAATAATTAATCACTGATTTTCATCATATTTTTGCTTCAGTATTCCACATATTTTTTTTTTTTTTTTTTAATTTCGTTTTTGAATTCGATCGTTATTTTAACCCTCTCCAAAGGGACATCTGCTGCCATCTAACGATCAATGAATGAACATTATCCGGCGGTTGATGTTCGAATGGAAAATTTTGTAACAAAAATTTTGATACCTTTTTTGTTGTTTTTACTCCCCTCTCTCCCAAAAAGTTGCCCACAAAAATCCCTCTATATTCTCCAAAAATCCCGAAGAGGAAAAAAAAATTAACCTTTTCAACTCTTCCTTATCCCATTTTACCCCATAAAACATCTACTCTCTACAATGGCGGGAATAAACAAGTACGAACAAGTCCACAACCCTCCAATCCTCTCCTCCCGATTCCCACTCCTTCCTCTTGATTCGCCGAATTCCTTCTCCCACTTTCCCCCTCTTCGCCCCCCCCCCCCCCCTCATATCGGATGTCTTTCGCCGCATGAGCCGGCACGGTATTTTCTCTCCTCTCAAGAAAAAAAAAAACTCTCAAAATTATCTTTTTTACGTTAAAAAAAAGTAATAAATATATTCAGAGTCAGTGTTAGTTGAATATAAAATATCAGAATAAATGTAAAAACCTTGAATAGAGTGTGAGAATTACTTGAAACGTCGAGAAGAATTTGGTGAGTGTTTACATTTTTTTTTTTTTTTTTTTTTTTCATCAACGTCGAGAACAAAGAACTCGTCGCTTGTAACGCGCCCAACGTACCCAAACCACAACAAGTAAATAATTCTTTTGTCTCTTTTGTTTTGTATTAGCCTTGAAAATATTCAGAAATTCTTCAAAATATCACAAAATTTCAACGATAAATCCAGCTACAGTTAGAAATAAAAATAAAATATCCAAATGGCAGGCATTGACGAACGTTCGTGTGAAGAGGTGAAACGTTCAATCGTAGCTCTTCTAGTGAGTGAAAAATACTCGTACAGTATTCCAGTATCAAAATTAGAGTACTGTTATAAAGAAGCAGAGAGTGAGAGAATTCCTTACAAATCACTTGGTTATTGCTCACTAATTGATTTTTTACGAACAATTCCTCAAATACAATTATTTCAACGAGATGGTTGTTATTTAATAAATTTTCTGGGCACCGAGAAGACTCGACACGTAAGTGAACTAATTGCTAAACAGAAAAATATCCCAAAGCCGATATTTGGAAGAAGCAGATCTTGCAGACGTCGAACACCTGGATCTATACCCTCTGGATATTTTCAAAGAAGTCACAGTGCTATGAATCCACCCAGACAACTATTTCCACAGGATTATTCACATTTATCCAATGATATATTGGATATTATCAACAGATCACCATTGGGTATATCAAAGAATATCATTGTTCAAAAGATACGTGACAGTAGATCAAGATTTTTCGATATTCACTGCCTAGACAATCTATTGCATAAATTTGCTGGACGATTTATTATCAAAGACAACATGATTTATCCCTCCACAAGAAATATAAAGAACAATGAGCAAGTGAATAGTCAGTCTAATGATGTTGATTGGAATACAAATGGCGTTGAAGTGCCAAAAAAACCAGTCAACATTAAAAATGTTGAAATTGAAGAGGCTTGTGGCTTTTATTATGATGATGATGATGATATTGATGGAATTAATAACGTTTCGAGTGCTCCAGCGACATCTCAACAGGCTAATGATAATAAACATGTTGAAAATGTTGGAGATGATTCAAAGACGCAGGAAGCTGTTGACATGATTATTGATGATAGAACGAAATTCAGACTTGAAAAGTTGATTCAAAATTGTCCAGATGGTATATGGTGTGCAGAATTGAGAAAATTATATCATGAACTGTACAAAATACCTCTTGAGTGGGAAAATCTTGGTTTCAATAGTCTTATTGATTTTGTCCTTCATTTGCCTGATATTTTTTACTGTGTTCAACCTGTACCAACTGGAGATTTTCGTCTTTATGATGCAAAGAAAAAGGATCAGAATGTTGGAGAGATGTTGAAAAAGCCGACGCTGGCGTCGGTTTATCAGGTCTATAACAATCCTGATGATGATGCAGTTCCATTGCCCAGAGAGAGGCTGCCTCCTGAGACAATTAATCAACTTCTTCCTGATGATGTTGTAAAAATGGGAGAGACTATTGGCCAGGTTCCAATAACCGAATTTGATCCAGAAAACAAGGGCTATGAGGAGGTTGTGGTGTGTGATGCATTTACACCGTCATTTTTTTGGATTCATCTGAGGAGGAAAATGGGCAAATTGGAAATTCTCATGAATAAACTACAGTGAGTTTTTCATAAAATTTCTCTCATGTGAAATTTTCATCTCATTTATCATATCAATATTCATTGTTTTATGTTTTATTTTTGTTTCAGAGAATTTTATGATCAAAAGGACAGTGACTACTGTGTTCCTCTGATTCTTCTGGAAAAGGAACTCAATGTTGCTTGTAAATTTTATGGCAAATGGCACAGGGGAATCGTTACAGCTGTAGAGCCAGATGCCGACTCTACAACTACTGTAAGCTAATTTGATTAAAGAATTGACTAAAGAATCTCATCTGTTTTTGAGTGAAATAAGTGCAGTAAAAAAATATTATTTGTTGGCAGGTGCTGTTTTATGATTATGGGACTGTTCACAAGTATCCAGCAAATGAAATTCACTTTTTACGTAATACTTTCTCAGCTTTACCAGCTCAGGCAATTCCCTGTGGACTTTACAACGTCAAACCACCAGAAGATTCTCCAACTAGAGGACCAGATGGTAAACCGAGATGGTCCATTGAGACAAGTCGTCTCTTTGTTCAACGAGTTCATGATAAACCATTGATAGCTATTCTTGGAAAAGAGTGTGAGGTGAGTTATCACGTACATATGGAATCATCAGTATCTTGTTAATTAATTGTCCATTTTGCCATGATAAACTTTTTGTTACAGTAACAAAATTAAAAATATGTTTCTAATTATTCCACAGAACAATTCCCTCTTGCTCGATCTCACAGACACATCAAGTGACGACGATGTGCACATTGGTGAATGGCTAATTGAGAAAAAACTCGCTCTACATGGTTCGACGGTTAGTATCAAGCCAAAAAATTATCCTTACAAACATTATCTCAATTGTACTTCAAAATCCACAAAAACAATCGAAAAATTCCCTCAATATTTACAAAAAACATGTCCAAGTGTAATGAAACTAGCTTCAATTGACGTATCAAAATTATCTAATGATAAAAAATTAGTTGTCAGTAAAATATCTGAATTGAGGAAAGTTTTAACTAAAGATTTGAACAAAAAATCTCCAAAATTTGAACAACCTCTCGAGTGTCTGAAATGTCCAACATGTGGGCAAACTATTGAACAATCACCTGAGAAAAAATTTCCTGAGGTATCGCAAGAAAATTTACCTAAACTCAGTGGATTTCTTCGTAAATCTATTCAACACTGGGTTGAGACTGGTTCTATCATCTCAAAAGATGATTATCATGATAAAGGACCTTCTTCCGAGTCGAATGAAAAAGGTCTTGCACCATCTGATATTCCAGTAAGAGTAAATGAAGAATTAATTGATGAAAAATTCTGGAACATATCAGCAAAAGTGAAAAAACCGTATAAAGTTGAAAAAAATGTTCTCAAAATGATTCCAAATGTTTCAAAAAGTAATTTAAAAGTTATTGATGATGATCTTGATGCATTGTCTGAATTTAATACGTTTGTTAAGCCTAGAAAAATGGATTTAAGTGCTGGAATCGTTGACTGGGATTCTGTATTCGTAATCGATGATGATCATTCAAAATCTGAAGGATTGAAAAATGTTGGGATTATGAAGAATATTCCTCAACCAAAGAGGAATATTGTGGAAACTAGAGAACCTCTTGGGTGTGTTAAGGATTCATCAGTGAAGATGATTGAGGAAGCCCAGGAAGATGGAATGATTATACCAACTATTAAACAGGTGTTGAAAAAGACGAAGAATCGTGTAAATTATGTGAGAGTCGTTATGATTAGAGGAAATTCAACTTTTGATAAAATTCATTCGACTGAAGAAATCAGTGCAAAAGGCATTTCATCAGAATTAAATGGTGATCAGATCTCTGAAAAAAGTATTGAAGAATTGTATGAAAAATCAAATATTCATGGCGATAAAATTGAATTAATGTCTTTGGAATCTGGAATTGGTAAAGAAATTAAATCTATCAACTCAACTAATTCAACTTCTCAAATTGAATATGATTCGATCATTAATGAAAATACCTTGGACCAAGTGATAAATCCCTATAAACACCCAGAAATTAAAAAAAAAAAAGTCCTAATAGAAGAATTATCATCTTCAGAAGAAAGTGGAGATTTTGAAATGGTTTCAGTTCACACTGAATTTTTGAAAAATTCACCTCATATTTTGCAAAAAATCTTCAATTCAAATAATATTTATAAATCCACCGAGCTTGACTCAGATGATGAATTGAGTGAAGAAAATACAGAGGAAAATTTCACAGAAAATATTGAAGAACGAAAAGTAGATAATCCTCTGAATGATGATGAATTTGTGGAAATGATGGAGGTGGTGAAATCAAAAGAGACAATTGTAAAAGAAAAATCATCTGGATCATCCAAACATGACTATACAGAATCAATTGATTCAATGATTCCTGAACAAAAATTATCAAATGGAGCACTTAATAATCATGATAATGTCGATGAAAAATTTAAAGAAGATGATCTGAAACTTGAGATGGTAAATAATGAGAAGAATTTATTGATGACAATACCTTCTCATCTTCCTTACAAAAAATCAATTATTGATTATTCAGATTTTCTATCTGATGATGAAGAATTCGATGTCTATATTGAAGAATCTGATTTGAGAATTCACGAAGAATTCCTCATTTCCAAATTAAAAGGGATTAATGAGGATAATGATGTTGTTCATGATAATGTTGAGGAGGTCTACAGGACTTCAGAGAGTGAGAAATCAATCGTCAGTGTTTCGACACTTTCTGAATCTAATTTAAAAAAATTTATTTTCCAATTAAATTTCAATTTTTGATGATTTAATTGCGATAAGATTTATTTTTATTTCTTTTTCATTTTCTCTTTTTTTTTACCTCATTAAATCTATTCCAATTTTGATATTGATATTGAAGCTGGTGTATCTTAAAAATAGACTCTTTCCTCCATTAGTTTTCACAAAAGTTATTGACAATATTTAATAAATTGATAATCAATGGACAAAATACTAGATAATTCTCTTTGAGTTGAAGGAAAATATCGATGAAATAAATTCGATAATCTTAAAAACTTGTAAAACACATTATGAAAAAAATTAAATAAAAATTAGTTAAACACTAAAAGAAAAGATTATTTATTTATATTTAAAAAAATACTCCTGTGTTTCTAGGGGGTTTTAATTGACCCCAACGACATGAGCAATTACTTTGAGGATTATGACTATGAGGCTTCACAGGAGAATATCAAAGAAGAAAATTCAAAAATTAATCGTCATCTTGGGACTTTTATTGAGCTTCTTTCGAGTCGACTATCCGAATATGCAGTGCAATTGAAAACAACCCTCGATATTCTATCAAAATTGAGCACTGGAGAAATTGATCCATCAATGTTATCAATACTTAATTTTCCACTGATCCAACAACTCAAGGAACAAATTTGCGAGGACGAAAAAAAATTTTCTACAATTCCATCGAAAAATGTCTACGACTTTTTTATGCCACAAGACTGTTACATCTCAGATGATGATTCAACCATGTTACTATCATCTTTTGCTAATGATAATACTCTGAGACATGAATATGATGATAAAGTATCACAAGATATCATTAAGTATGGATTGAAACTTGAAAATTCAAATTCCATAAATAACGAGGAAAATAGTACATTGGAGCCTTGTACAGAAATTGATATCGATGAACAACAGTCATTTATCTCTGAAGAAGGCTGTAATGGATACTCAGGGAGTGATATACTTGCTACAAATCCATTCAAAGATGATATTTTGGCAGCAGCATCATCATCATCATCATTATTATTACCATCATATTCTGCTGATGCTCAGTCAAAACCACCTCCACTCGTACCTCCAAGGATCAAAAGGCTATGGAAGAATCATTCAGAACAACATGAGCATCAAGAGGTGTCTAAGCCTCCTCAATATCCACCACCTCAACTCCCTCGAAAAAATTCAATAAAAATTATCCCCAAGAATTTGTCACAATCAACTGCTAAAATTCAGAAAACTGGATTTCCTAAAGTGAAAAAAACTACAAATTATTTGCTAATTGATCTGGAAAAATCTCCAGTATTGATATTCTTAAAAGATAACAATGGTTGGATAACAATTGATCACTTCAGAATGTTTTTTACCAATTTTTCTGATAATTTACCAATAATCAATGTCCTCATTGAGAGAACAGGTGAGATTTATTTCAAGGTTGTTGAAAGGGAAAAGGATTCTGAATTTTTTCATTTGATTGAGAGAAAAACGGGTATATCCCAGAAGAAATGTTCATCTATTTATCTGATTCCTGTTAATTTTACACTTCTCAGATATTTGAGAGCATTGAATTTGGTTGCTCAGGAAGATATCGAGAGGATGCGGGAGGAAAAGGGCTCTGATCATCCTATTTTGAGGGAATACTTAAAACTCGATGAATTGATAAAAAATAATCTGAGATAACTTTTTTTTTCTGCTGTTTAACTAGGATTTATCACGTTTTTATTTAATCATCATCATTGCCATTAGTTGAACAACGGTTCCACTATTTGGACATTAATTAAGTGTTTAACTGAGAATAATCGATGGACAATCGATACGTACACACGTAGATTACGTTTAGATTTTAGGTTTAGATGACTCTGGCAGCAGTAAGATTACTTTTTTGTTTTTTTTTTCCTGTAAAGACTTTTTTGATAAAATAAAATAATGTATATTTGCTAATTAATAGTATTTTTTTTACTCAATTGAGTTGAGCATGAATAGCAAATTTTTCCTAACCATTTCGTCACTCATTTGTCCTCTTTGTAAATAAACAAAAACGAATTAGTTTTTGAAATGTAAAGAGGGACAAGTTTTTGATTTTTTTTTTCGTGGATGAAAAAATATGGTTGATAGAGAGGAGACGAAATCAGATAAAAAGAGAGAGGGAGAGAAAAGTAAAACTAGTGGGAAAAATCGAGTTGCTGAAGGTGATGAAACAGGACCAGATTTTACTGGTTTATATGATTATCTTGAGAATCTTCATGCGAGACTGAAGGCAAAAAGTAAGAGGGAGTGAGTAATTTAACTGAATAGTGCTTCATCACCTTTTTATAATTTCATTAATTAATTGATATTCGATTATTAGACTATTACATAGACTTTTTCAAGCCGAAAGAAACTGAAATTGACGCAATGGTGGTTATTGTCGAAGAGAAAACGAATGAATTATTCATTAAAATTAAGGAAATAATAGATAATTTTCTTCAACACGAAGTGAAAAAATTGAATAATCAATCGGACCAAGATTTTGAGAAGATCAAGACAGTTTTAACAGAATACAAATCTAATATTGAAAAAATATTTGTGGAACAATTAAAATCAATCACGGATATTAAAGATAAATTGCAGAAGAAAGTCATGAGAACAAAAGAATTGAAACAATTTATTCAACTTACTGAGACTCGAATGAATCATTTGAAAAAAATAACTAATGACCTGATGGATGCCTTGGATAAACCACAACTAGATGTATTTAAACAAAATCTCCAGAACACTATTGGTGAAAATAGTGACAAGATTATGAGTGAATTTGCTCATTTACTCGATACTTTCAAGGTAATTATTGATAGTTAGTAACGCAACTTCACTTGTGAATATATCAATTTTTTTGGAAATATCTTTGTTTTATAAATTTCCAAAATGTCCCTAATCCCATCATCTTTAGAAAGCTGCCCGAGAGAAGTCAACAGCTCAAAAATTACCAGTCTCAGAAATAAAAATTCCACAGATGCAATCGAAAAAGTTTCAGAGTTCAAAAACTGCTGAGACAGTACCTAAACCATTTATTTCCCCAGAAATTCGTCAAAAATTGCAGAAATTTAGTTTCACGAGGCATTTTAATTCAGAAACTGCCACTGGACGTGCAAATGTACGTTAATTGTATGAAAATTTAACAGATTATAATTATTATAGAGTTTTTAATAATTATTTGATAGGTGGCAAGATTAACAATCTTTGGAATGGTTCTTGGATTTCTCTATTGGCGTCGAAAGCGATCCAAAGTTCAACAATAAAATAATAATGAAAAGAATTACATTTTTACGATTTAATACATACAATTAATCATGATTATATCGAATTAATCGATGTGAGAGTGAAAAAAGAAAATTATTGAAAAACAGAGAGTTAGAATTTGATGACTTACCGGTGTTGCATGAAAACAACTGCTATACTTTTTCACCTTTGTTATAGTTTAGCACACACTAAATTTTTGTAGAAAATTTTTGTAGAGACCTTTTTTGTAGAGAAAAAAAGATGTTACAAAAAAAGTTTTTACAAAAATTTCGCCATCTCCTCTAGATTCAAAGATATCATCGAAAAACAACTTCGAGGAGAGGGGGATGACTAATTTTTTTTTAGAAAAAATTAAGGGGAAAAAATTAACGGCAAAATTAATTAATCAATTGAATAAAATAATCGTAAATTAGTTTAATTACTGAATTTATAAAAATGAATTTGCGCATGCGTAGAGTGAGCGCGCATGCGCGGCACAGGATGCTCCCCTACGTTACGCCATACCTAGGATACTAGCGTCAGTAACTCTCAGGCACTCGCTGAGAGGGCATCAGAGTGGTTCCAAGCGCGATAAATACGTGAAAAACGTGATTATACCGAGCACATACATATATACATGACAATTTAAAAATTATTCTGTTTTTATAAAGTGATTCTACTGTCAATTTCCCCAGAATAAAGGTAAAAATTGGAGGGGAAAAAAGTTTTTTTTCGTGATTTTGTGAGGTTAAAATGGCGACAGAGACAAAATAAATTTATTTGGATCATTGTACAGTGATTTTGTGAAGTGAAAAAAAAAAAAATTGGTCGAGTTTACAAGTGAAATTAGTGATATTCATATTGACAAAAATAATTAAATTGAGATTAAAAACATTTATTTTATTTATTTTGAATCATTTTGTCAATATTTTGTGTTTCAGTGAATTTATTTAGTTTATTTTTGATAATCAGTGAATATTGAGTGAATTATCAATTGTGCTTTGTGAATGTGAACCCATTGGAGGGGATCCAACACCTTGGATGAGTGTGTAGAGGCGTTTAGGAGTACTGGACTATAACAAAGGTGAAAACGTACAGCAGTTGTTTTCATCCAACACCGGTAAATCATCAAATTCTAACTCTCTGTTTCTTTATCGTATTGTTATTGTTTACTAAGGCAATTGGAGGGTTCATCGAGTGGTTTGAAAATTTATTTCTTCTCTCTTGGATTGTTGTAAATTTTATTTTTATTTAAAATTGAAACAACAGATGATATATCCAATTATGAATTATTAACATTTATTCTTGCTCTTTCTAGCTCATCACTCCACAAGCATCAGAATCTTCATCAAAATGTCCTCTCATTGCTTCCTCCCTTATTCTTCTCGGATTAGTTCTACTTGTCCTCATGATGTCATCATCCCCCCTAGATATGCTTATGATTATTATTTTCATAAAATACAAATCATTTAAATTTTCGCGCCATCTCACACACATCAATAATATAATTATAACCTCAAATTATCATTGCGCAGACTCGATTTTCAGGGTGAAAATCAGTGAAAAAATATCTCAGTAATAAATTCGAGTTTTTCTCAGTTAATTAACTTAAAAAAATACATAAAAATGGCAAACGAGGGTGAAAATTTAACGGGCATTCATAAATACTTGAATAGCACGACACCGACAGGGCGAGCGAATGTGAGTAGCTGAATAATCCTCCTAACCTCTGAAATATCTCAATTTTTTACGAAATAAAAACGTATTAGTTTTTTTCATTTGTGTTAAATTCAGGTAGCTAAATTGACACTTGGAACATTGGGCCTCATCATCGCCTACAATGTTATGAAACCAAAGAAATCCAAGCAGACTGATGCTACTAAGTAAAATAAGGGTGAAATAATAACTGTCATGGAGCTGTAGCTGATCGAGATGTTCACTTATGTAACAACTTGGGATTATTCGTTTTTTTTTTTTTTTTTTTTGTTAATATCTTCGAAATTATTTTCTGCTCCCTTCAAATAAATTATTAAATAAATATTATACGAGTTATTGTCTTTTCAACACGTTCATCTTGGGTCGAGTGTGTGTTATTATGTGAAAATATTTTGAGAATGAGAGAGAAAGAGATCTCTTGACATTTTCTCGTTAAACCACTCGTTATGTTTTTATGTTACCTCTTGGTCTATTTAATGATTCTAAATAGGGACAGGGTAATAAATGAAAGAGCAATAATCATCATAATAATTATTTACAATAAAATTTGAGATACAATTATCATAGGAAAGGAAGAATAAATAGTTTCATTTGATTGTAAAAAAAATGTACATTATACATACTTCTAATTTCATTCTGGATAACTAAATGCTTTTACGTAATTACAAATATTGGATTTTAAATTTTATCAAGATAAATTGGAGATTTAAAAAAAATTTCTCGTATTGGACAGCTGTAATTGTGAATTTTCAAGCGATAATATCGATATTATTAGTTATACATTTTAATAGCCAATAGTTTTTTGATGAAAATATTCTTTACAGTATTCATAATATTGAGGAATATTTTATATTTCAGTTGGAAAATGATGAAATGAGATAATTCACTTCACCTTGACACTCACTTCTCCATCAATATCTTTGAATATATTTAAAAATATTCATGAAAAACTGATTTTCTAGTGAAATCAATTTGTCTCGTTTTTTTTTTTTTTTATTTTACCTCTGAATTCTTTTCATTAAATTTATTATCCTAGAAAATTTATTCATGACTAGAATACGTATTAATTTCGTGTTACAGCCATGATAGCGTCTTTTTTTCCCTCTTTCTTTTATTTAATTTCTTAAACACTGATTTTTTATTCTGGAAAAAATTATTAAAACGAGATGAGTCGATTTAGTTTTAATTGTAATTTATAAAGTCATAATTATCTACATTTTTGAGTATTTTCCGACGTTTGAGAACTCATTTTACTTGAAAATTTAAATGGATATGGAAAATTTATGAATATTTTGGGCTAGAGAGAAATCAATTATTTGAAAATAATTGGTTAATCGGCTCCACCACTGAATTTAACTCTGACCCTCAAATAAATTTAAAATTGATAGGCATTCGTTCATATACTCTTCTTAATTCAATTCTCTATTATCACATCGAAACTTTGAGGTACTCTGTTTTTTTTTTCAATACCTACAAACATTTTTCTTCACATATCTTGTCGTTTCTTCTTATTTTAATCTGTACAAATCATTTCACTCTATTTTACATTCGCTCTTTTCAACAAAAAAATCAATAAAATATCTCGTTCCAACTGCTGACGGATGAGTAGTAATTTTATATGAACAACAATTATTTTAATTAGCTTCTCTAAGATCACATATCGCAAAAAAATTTGAAGAAATATTTCCCCCAGGACAGTATGAAAAGTTGATTGGAGGTGTGGTCTCATCTTACATCTAACAAACTTCTCGACTTGCGTGTCTTACGTATGAAATTAAATTTATATTTACTTGAACAAGTCTCAAGTACGTGACATATGGGATGGTTTCAAATTTTCTGTCAAGTTCCTACTCATAACAGTCTTTTTTTCATTTTTCTTCTATCGTTAGAGGTCTTGGTAGTAGTGGATGAATGAATTCTTTTGATCACCACATGTCAACCAAAGGATTTATCAAAAATTCTTTATTGATATTTACTGAATGATTGTTCAATTCAAAATAGTCTCAATATTATTATTTTTACTCCATCCATTGTGAACACACGTCCTTGAACCTTGACTAGGACTCCTGACAGGACTTGTCGCTGGATAATAAACACAGGGACTCTGTCTTGTACTCCCATTTAAATTTCCATTACTACTCCTGGGTACAGTTGTATTAGATCTATGCAAATGACATCTTCGTATTGAATTTCTCAATTCAATATTAGTGGTATTTGTCACCACAGATTCCTCATTTGTCTGAAATTCAGGACTATCTCTCCCTGCCCCAAACAATTTGGTACTGCAGAAGAGCCTTATGAATAATCGCTTAAAATTTCTACCGAATATAACGTAAACAATGAAATTAATACTGCTGTTTATTGTGACGAGAAGATTGCCAGCTTGGACTAACCAGGCTGGCAGTCCTTGAAATTTTTCAAATACATTTGACGCTAATGGTAGAACATTACACACTATAAAAACTATTACAACGCACAGGAGCATTGTAGCGAGATTTATCTCACGGCGTTGATGACGTGACAGTTGTTGAAGGTCTCTGTTTGCTTTTCTGACCTGCAAAAACAAAAAAAAAATTAATTTTCAATTCAATTGTCGCTGACAGCATATTTCCCCCAACAATTTTTCAAATTAAATACGGTCTGTTGACCCTAGTTTTTAGGACATAAATTGTCTAGTTTTTATCGCTGAGGAATTTTAAATTATTTTTATTCAAAAGTTGCTTTCAGAGAGAAAGGATTTAAAAAAAAAAATTGGGACAAAAGTGTATTTTGTGTCTTCTTCCTCACTCTTTATATAGAACATCGACGTTGGAACTTTTCCTCTGTTCCGTTTTTTTTTTTTTTCTTTTTCTTTCTTCGTTGGCCACATTTTTCCATTCTGTATAATCCACGGTGAGCAGTCACCATTATACTTTTCGACGGAAAAGCTTGAGCACTGACGCCCATTTTGCTGAGAGAGAAAAATATGTTGCCAAAGTGGCCCCACATGGAGTATCAATCCCTTACACACTTGTCTCTTCGTCCACGGGGCGTATATTTTTAGGGTTGCGTGATTTATATAAATGGAGAAAATACGAATATTTCCTTAGAATTGAACAATTCAATCTTGTGAAACTCATTGAACAACAGTCGCTAGATTTTAACAACAGAATCACTTAAATTAAAGTTGATAATTAAATGAGGACGGACGGTATGGTGAGTTAATTGAAAGAGAATTAATACCCCAATTTCCATCTTCTTGACGAGTTTTCTTTCAACAATATTTTACGGGTCATATACTATAGCGAATTCAAATAGTTATCGTTGCGAAACGACTCTCCCAGACTTTACAAGAAAATTCTTTCACCCTTGGAACAGAGTCAAACTTCCACCTCATCTGGTTTTACTATCAATTTTTTTTTTTTTTTTTCACCGAGCAGATATACTCTTTCTCCCCTACTTTCATCAGAGAGTTCAAGGAAGGAATAAAAGAAGAAAAAAAAAATGAAAAACTCACCCTTCGATAAATAGCCACATTAAACACAACAAGTGCGACAAATGGAAAGGCATAGTATACGAAAAAGTACATCCAGTTGACATAAATTGTTATGTAAATATCACTGGATCGTAAAATAGCGGGCTGAACGCAATAAACAGTAACATTGTATTTCCAGTGTATTTCCTCGTAGAGATCTACCTCCCAAAACCTTGAACCAAAAATGACAAGATATAAAACTCATTGATATACTGCCTTGAAAATCACTAAGAACAATATATTAACTATAAATAAGAGAATTAAAACACTCACTTGGGCATATTATAAATAATTGAAACAATGACGATACTCAGTACAGCTATTCTTGCTCTTCCATATGTGCAAAATGACCTTGCACGCAGCGGATGACATACCGCAACATATCGTTCCATTGTGACCGTCAGTGTCAAGTATACAGTTACCATTTGGGCCATGCAAGACAGTGGATACAAGTATGGGACTATTTGTGGAAATACACCGAATTTGTAGTCAAATAGGAGTCCAGTGTATGCATAAATTGCTGGTAATCCGTGTATCAGCACCTGTGTTTACAAAAAAAATTGTTTTTTTTCCTAATTCAGTAGCGAATTGGTAAAACGGTTCAAGTCAATTTAATCCTAGGGTCAGTTTTTAATGGATATCTTTGAATCTATAGGAGATGGGAAAATTTTTGTTAATACCTTTTTTGTAGCTCTCATTTTACTCTACAAAAGAGGTATGAAAATCCATGAAAATTTCACCATCTCCCTCAGATTTCGAGATATTTGTCAAAAACTGACCCTAGGATGAAATCGACATAAACCGTTTTATACCAATTCACTACTGAATTCCAAAAATGTTTGATTTTAGGGGAAAATGTCAAGAGATTGATTGTTGAGTTTCTCAGACGTTTAATAGACCAAACCCCTCAAATTACCCTCATTTTATTACAGATGAACCCCTCTTAGAATCACAAAAACATCCGTAAACCCATTGACATAGCACCCCTCATCCCATCGAATAGATTTCCAATAAAGAAGAATGTTCTCAAGTGTCTCCATTCTCTCTCTCTCTCTCTCCCTCTCATCTCCAAATAAAAAAATACATATGTACTCTTAACTCGGATTTACCTCGTTCCAGTGTTATATAAACAAGAAATGCTTTGAGGTTTTGCTACATTCTTTTCTAGCATTCAAATTTTCTTTCTCCTGACAATAAAAATTCCAGTTTGTTGCGAGATATTGGACAATTGTGAATTCTCTATGATATTTTATCTTATCAGTCCATTTGTTTTCCGACAGTTGTGCATTTTAAACAAAACTAAACAAAATATTTTGGAAGAACGTAAAACTATTCAGAAATCAATGAATAGTGCTCAAAAGATTAATCAGTAAATTTTAAATACATGTGAATCATTCATAAACATCAAAAGGTTTTCACTGACGAGGTATAAATGGTGCTCTTTATTGAGACGTTTCATGCTAAATTTTCATTCGCAGAGCTCACCAAGAGTTTTGAGGAGTGATTCAATGCAAACGATCCCTACGCACACAGTGATAAACCCATCAAATTTACTATTGGCAGCGATTTTTCGTAAAATATTCATAATATCGAGGATTGAGTAGAGGGAGCTGAGAGCTTTATATCTTTGGAATATCGATAGAAAATGAGAATGAAAAAAAAAAGGGAACAATTGAAAAATAGTCTTACCGCAGTAATAATGAGAACAGTGTCACACCTGGCTAGTCCAATCAGTAGATAATTTATTGATGATTTCATTTGTGGTCGTGACAAAATAATCATGGAGATGATATTTCCAAAGAGTCCAAACAGTCCCACGAGATTCAGAAGGATTCCATTAGTGATAAATTCAAATAATGCACCATCATTGAGTTCAGCTCTGCACTCTAGAGTTAGATTGCTTGTTTCCCGTTGATTAACAACTGTTGAGTCACGATTGGTCCAGTCAGTGGGAAATTCCGTGGTGATGTTCACCATTTCCCAATTAAGTTCCATCATTTTTTGTTTTTTGTTTTTTTTTTTTTTTAATTTCTTTCGTCTTTTTCTCGATAGCGGAATTATCAATTTATTCTTCTTCTTCTCCTTCTTCTTCTCCTCCACCTCTTCGCCGTCCTCCGCCTCCACCTCGGCCACTTTTCTTTTAGCCTTGTGATGACGTTTCACGTGACCATCTTCGGTCCTTTCCCCGTGGAATTGTAGCTGTATGTCCAGCCCCTTGGGCTCCTGTCTCTGTCTCCTCGCCAGCCTCGATATCAAAGCCACTCCAACTGGAAAATTCTTCTGGGAATATCACCACTGCACTCCCATTATTTTTATTTCATTCGGACCTTTTTCTTCACCAACTCTCGTATCGCCGACGTTTTCTTGGAGCAAGTTGTTTCGTTGAGTCAACACGCGGTGGGAGTTTTCAAGAAGCTTTGTAATTTTCTGGAAAAAACAAAAAAATGAAGAAAAAAAACTTTTTTTTTTAAACTTTTCGAGGAATGAAAAAGGCAATTTTGAAGGAATAATATTTATTGTTTACTTTTAATCAAATTCGGATTCTACGACACAAAAAAACGTTAAAAACCCTCCATTTGCATGCCCTTCGGATTGCATCATAACAAGAGATATTACCTGCGGCAATAATTCAGTGGTTCAGTTATGCAGTATGTCAAACTGTCCAACAGTCGTATATACACCATTAAATTGCTCTCTGCACGTGTTTATCTGTCTGTCTGTGCTCTCTTCACCCATGACATAATCCCATGAAAACAAAACCCCTTTTGACACATGAGATTATAAAAATGAAGATAATTTTTCTTCTATTGCATCATTCGATTGAGTAAAATAATATTCATCAGGAATTAGTGTCTGACCAATGCGCGGATTTTTTCACTTAAAACTCTGGTGTTTCCATTTTCTACTCTAGTTATTACTTTTATTTTTTTCACTGGACCTGTATTATGTACTGGAGAAATGAAGGATGGGGTTTGTGGGTGGACGTCGAACGTTGATTAATTGAGGATGGATGGAGAGTGGGGGTAAAATGGGTGGTTTGAATGATAAAATTATAAGAGTTGATTTTAGTTGAATTTATAACAGTTTCAAAGTGACCTTGATTGAGTGGTAGTTTCATACTACCAGGTAAATTGGTAAATTAGATTATTGGCTTCCTGCTGCTGATCTTGTCGATAATCACGACTCCCATCGACGTCTAATATCCCATAATTAGTGAGATAATGAAGCAATTTATTGTCAAAATGGACTTTTTTTTTCATGTTAAATGAACAATTTGTTGTCTCGAGGTGTCTCATCAACTTGGAATGCATTTTCATGATCATCGTCATGACCATGAGCATACGTGTGTTGATGTTGTGTCTTTCGGGATTTATGTTTACGAGTGAATGAACACGGCTGATCAAAGACACCAACAGAGTCATAATTCTTGCTCGAATTCAGGTCAATTCCCTCGATTTTTCACAATTATATATTCATCATTTTCTCTACTTGGTTGTTGGTTAATACAGATACATTCGTCACAGAGTTAACGAGTATTTGTTTCTGAGTGTACTCTATTTATGAATATGAGTAATCGTAGGGTGTATTAATAATTTGGGGTGACGAATTTTGGTTAACTGACTTGTTAAAACAGCTGCTATTGTCACATATCGTGTATAATGAGAATATATTTTTTATTGATCATTTTGGATATTTGATTATCTCGGTAATGAGTGGTTTTACAATAAAATGTTATGAGACATTTTTTGTAGAGAATTTTGTGAGCTATAAAAAAGGTCTCTTGATATTTTCTTCAAAAACCACTCATTATCGAGATAAATACAAAATTATGATAATGAATAAATTAATTGTTGCTAAATAGTTGATTCGATTGAACATTAAATGAAATTTCTACGTTGTATGACCTCGCGAGAGTGACGAAAGAATTCACGGTAGTGATCCTCTGTAGTTGACTGTGCCAAACCCATCCAACATGGCACAGAGATTATTTTTGGGTAACATTCTGCGTCTATAAGAATTTTTATCTTACGTTGCTGCAATTTTTTCTCTCAAAAAGTGGATTTCAATAAAAAGCATATGCCCAATAAATAAAAAAGCCGATACGTGCTTAACGATTAGTTGAATATTTTTTCGATTCACGGTCACATCTTCCTTCTGGGATTATAAATCTGCATCAGATGAAATTGATGAAAAAGGAAAATTCAATAATATAAAATTAATTGAAAAAATGTCACACATTTCAACAGACTGTACACATTTTCACCCGTCTGATATACCAACTATTTTTATCCAAGAGGTATCACTGAGTGGAGGGGGGGAGGGGGGGGGGGTGAGATGTTTTGATGAGTGCGGTGACCTTGTGGTTTGATATTTATTTGAGAAGAATGTGCCAAATGCTGTTTATTCAATGAAACTTGACACAAAATAATGAGAGATATTTCGTCTTTTTTTTTTTTTTCCTTTGAGTATTCCATATGAGCTATGAATTATTCCATTTTCGGTCCATTGGTCACAATTTGAATAGGGAAATGTAACTGTTATTGTCAATATTTTATTCAATTTTTTCATACAAACCCCATTTGTGTAAATCTCCACGGGTTTATTCAACCTTATTGCACATCAAGGACTCTGTGCTAAAGAGAGCGAGAGGAGAGCGTTATATTGGAGCACTCAAAAACCAATGAGAGTCACGCAAAGGCTGTGCTCTTCTGATAGTTTTACGTCCCGGTAGTTTCGACTAACACCTGTGACTAATTCATGAAAAGCTCAAAACTTGGAGAAGCATTAAACACCATTTTATTGATGCAGAGATCGATTCATATCTCATTTAAAACTTTATAAGAGGGATTAGATGAGAATGATTATTTTCATTGTGGAGTATAAATAAGGATTACAGTAATTGTAGATTTCCCTCACAAAGTGCATTTTAAAACTCTAAAAATTCAATTATTGAGAGGGAAATTTATATCTCGTGGGAGATTTTCCATCGGTAGTTGATGTTATTGAAAATTGATTTATTCTTTCAATTTCTGAAGAGTGAGTGGAAATTTCAGTTTAAAATGTTTCATTTTTTATCACAATTTTTTTCCATAATCGAAATCTATCGTTCAAATTGACTATCAATAAGGACTTGGACTATTGGAATGTTAGAATCCAATTTAAAATATTTGCATCCGTGATTTTCAATTGGCATTTGAATATTTATTGAACCGACAGTCCAAATGATGTTATTCATCGAGGACAATTGAGTTTTAATTGATGTACACAAAGGATAACTGATATTAGGCTCTATTCAAATTGTTCTCCAGGGGCATACAAACTCATCCAGTATATTGTTGGTTTTATTCATCTACTATAATTCACCCCGTGATCATAGACATTCGAGTGAAATTGAGGGGAAAAAAACCAACCAACTATCGGCGGAAGTTTATTCCATTGTACAAATGCACACATATACATTTCACGTTTTATTTATTTTTATACCACGAGTATTGCGTGGCACGTATGTGGAATAAGCAATTTCATATACCCTCTCTCGGTTCATCTGATAATGGTTCCTTATATACTGTACGTTTACCCATTTTCGATGGGATGCTCTCTTCTATACCTTTATTCACCCTGACCTTTTTATTGTCATAATAATCTCATGGAGAAAAATTAATTTTTTCAAATTAAGGATGTTTATAATAAACCCGCAAGTATTCAAAAAAAAAAAAAAATTGATTTTTTTCTAACTAATAAAGGAAGTTAGTTCCTTCATGTTGATAAAAAATTTAACCCACCAATCCAAGTTTATTATTGATAAATAAAATGGCCAAAATGCATTAAATGCATGCGTTGACATATGGGATTATATGGGGTTGAATTCTTTGAATAACTCGATTATTTGCCTGGATCCACCAAATTTTTCTTTGGCCATTGAATTTGATATATTATTCCGCATTAACGTCTATTTTTTTCTATTTTTAGAGTCTTTTAGTAGGTGAATTATCAATTTGACAATAAATCCCATAAGAGCCCGTGTATAAGAAAAAATTTGTTTATTTTGTTTTGTCAAAGGTATTGCGACTAATTTTTTTTTTATCATCAAAAAAGTTGGTTTTTCATGTTCCTTCATCAGCAGAAAAAAAAAATTAGAATTTTTCTTGACCATGAAAAAAATTCGATTTTCGTAGACATTATAAACATCCTTAAGAGTCCATACTTGAGCATTTTCAATTCAATACCTTGATTCACTCAGAAGCCCATATTCTCAATGGATCTAAATGAAAATAATCACCTCCTCCGGGGACAAAAGCTCTCATATGAAATTATTACCATTTTATATTCTAGAATTTTCACAAAGGGCAATGGTGCATGGGGGAAGGTGAAATGGCAGATATGCTCGGTGATAACGTGTTTGCATATTACCTTCGAGCATTCTCTTATAGTTACAATTTACTTTCATGGGTATATATTCCACTGAACATGATGCACCTGCCGACAATTCCATTGCCACTGCTACTATAATACACTATTTTCATTTTTTTGATCTATAAACATCTTATCGCTCGCCCCTACCACACTCTGGCTCGGAGTGATTTGATGTAAATGTGACGGAAGTATGTAACCGGACATGACGTCAAACTGCGCTGCTCTCTCGATGAGATGTTTACACATAGGTAGATCTCGAGTACTATATGGCTCGCTGGTTTTTTTTGTATATTAGTGTCTTCCGAAATATTATATGTCCTTTAGTAGGAGTCATCATCATGCCCATAATCTTCATCTATTCATCTCACTCAAACTTTGTGGAGGCATTTTAGTATTTCCTCGTGCTTTTCGCAAGTTTAGCGTGAACAGCAGAGATAATGGGGAAAATATAGTATCGCAAAGATGTTTAAATGCATATTCAGAGTTTAAACATCACAAGTTGGTCATGTTGAGATTGTTTCAATGTTTTGGATTATGAATATCTCCGGATCTGATGGAGATGGCAGAATTTTAAATAAAATCTTTTTTGTAGAGAAAAATGAGAGGTACAAAAAAGGTTGTTATGAAAATTTCTCCATCTCCATTAAATTCAAAGATATTTCCATACAAGTAAAGTTGAGAAAATTGAGTTATCTCGTAATACTACTCAATTCATTTTTTTTTTTTCAATGATTCTGTCAGATGAATTATTCAACTCACAGCCTGATAAACGGCTTCAATCGTCCTGGGCTCTTCCTTTCTAGTTAGCTTGAGATTCCGAACGTGATAAGTGTATTAAGGGATTGATTGAGGAAGATTTTTCACTGGGGAATTAAAAGAGATGTTGGTAGTCAGATTATTCAAATATGATGAAGGAGAGAGATACATTTAAATTTGTTGGAATTGAGTTATGGACTTGGGAATGGAAATGTTCCACGTGTTGGACAGATATTAATTTATAGAAATTTCTTTCGATTGATTCTTCTTTTCAGGTGAAAAAAAATATGCATATATAACTCAGTATTATATTGAAGGGATAAAAAAATATGTAGAGAGAAATAATCAAGTGTCGAGCTTTTGCCTTTGGGCGGGAGGGGGGGGGGGGGGACTTGACTGTGCCGAGATTACCGAGATAATGGATGGGAATTAAGGCGAATGGACCAGGGAGAATAGCAGCTAGAGAGAATGAAAGATAAGAGAGCACCCAGACAGATTCGCTATTGAGATGATCCGTGTAAGTTTAGTATATTCAATTTTATTCGCATATATCATTATAATTAATTAAACTTGATATAAATTCATATTCATCTAAATATCGACACTCAGCATCTATTTACATTATTCGGACACTAGCCAATTTAAAGTTGGCCATTGAAATTGTTCTAGAGGCGTGAGACGTTTGTAATATTATATGCAATTCGCGGAGGTAAAAAAGAATTTCTCAAGTTGAGTACCTACACGACAAAGTTGATGATTAAAATTGTTTTGTAAGCATTTTCATTTTTAAAAATTTAATCATGATGATTAATTTTATAAACTCACCATAACATGAACGTGGGTGATACAACTGTAGATTTTATCCAAACATAGAAACTCTATCCACACGATTTGTTATGTCAGTCTTTCCAATTTCGGTTAAAAAAAAAAAAAAACAATTCCACAAGAATCATTAGTCACTGTTGCAAATCATCAACACGTATACACCATATCCAAAATGTTGCATCACGGTTCACTTGCTCTAGCAGTTGTGTGTTAACACATGATAAATGACACTAGCAAGCTCCGGTTATGTATAATACGATGATATAAATAAAACCCCCATGGCTCCTTGTTAAATTAGACGTCGTGCATATTCAGAATGACTAAAAGGGTTGGGGCTGTATTTACTATTCCATATTTCATATTTTAGCAAGAAAAAATCCACTTTAGTGCTATTCATCTTCATCACTTTGTCAAACACTTGATTTCAAAGACAAAATCCTTTCACTTGAGGAGATAAATCATTTTAAATGGAAAATGAGAATATTCACAATGTATTATCATGACAATTTTGATGATATCTCGAAAACTATTAGGTTTAGAGAAAAATGTCAAAAGACCTTTTTTATAGCTGATAAAATTTCCCACAAAAAAGGCCTTTTGACATTTTCTCCTAGATCCACTAGTTTCAGAAATATTTACACCAGAATCTGACATTGAATTTTCTCGTTTTACCAATTCATGTATTTTTCAAAAAATTGTTTATAAACAATTTAGTGTTTAAATTTAGTTTAATAAAATTACACTTGATTCATCATTTTGGAGATGACAGTGAGATAATTTTGATAAATACGGTACATTGAAAATGTAAAACCCGGCGTGGATCGCGGGACAATATCTAAGCGCTCCTGAGGCGCACTGTGAGCCATCTAACCGAGAGTCACCACGGTGAGACCCGACGCCATAGTCAGGGTGTCAGAAATGACCCTGGCAGTGATTGCCGCCTGCGCGCTTCGTACACTCGGAATATTTCGACAGACGTCAAACTCTCTTTCTTACTTTTTCATTCTACAACAATTTCTATTTACAAAATATATATATTTATATATCTGTCTGTTTCCATCAGATCCCATGAATTAATCTCTTATTCTTCATTTTGATAAATTATTCTCACTGAGATCATTTAAATTCATCCACACCATACCCGTTGAAACTGCATAACACGAAACAGATAATGACATTCAAATTATCTCGTTTAACAAAAGAATAATTCAACTGCTGGTTCTTTGTATCATACAAGTTGAACAACCACCACCAGAAACTTCTTAATGTCCAACAACTTTTGCCTCAAATCGCTTTTCTTGACTGGTTTCAGCCACAGAAAATTATCTCGGTTTTTCCGGTCTTTGTTGTAACTCTTTGGGATTAAAAGTTTTATCAAATACTATAATTTATGAATTGAGGACACGTGATACATCATAATCTGTCTAACAAGGATTTTTTTTTTCCAACCATTAATCATGCATTTAATGCATCTCCGATACTCTGGGACGAAAATGTCAAAAGACACTTTTTGTGGAGAATTTTGTCAGCTACAAAAAAGCTCTCGTGACGAGATAAATGAGGATTATTTTTACCAACTCAGTTGTTTGTTGAACGAAATAAACTTGAAAATTACCCGCCACAATTAATTCCCCTCTTTATGATTAATTTTCTCATCCAACACTCGACAATGAGAACACCCTCAAAAGAGAAAAGTTGAGCAATTAACATGTACCCGAATGGTAGAAACTTGTCTCTTAATAAATTCACTCGTTATTCACTGAAAACTTGACGCGTTTTGTAAATTAAACGGAGAAAATATACCCAAGTCAAAAAATTTAGTTTTGGCCGAATTACCTCAGATCGTCGGGTTTTAATTGGTTTTTCAGGTCGGTTTCAGCACGTAGAATTCAACTTCCAGGTCCGACTAGATTTTCAACGATTTTCCAGCATTTTTGTCGGAAGTTGGTCTTATTTTACGGTGTAGTTAGTCGGTTTCTAGTCTTGTTCTTGAATAAGTTACTTAACTAATCGATGGATATATAAAAAAAGAAATGAAAACGATTTTCAAAGAGCACGTTGTTGCTACAATTCATTGCTTCACTGACCGTGAATTTTCATCAGTGTTTGACCATATAAATAATCATTTAAATAATCATAATGTTTACGAAGGACTTGGAAAAATATTTCCACCGAATTAATTTTCTAAGTGCCTGAGAAGAGAAGAAAAATCTATCCCAGAAATTTTTCCAAATCCAACTGTTTGAGGGACTTGGAAAATTTTCTGAAGTTTTCAATTCAATTTTAATTAATGTATAACGTTTATGCAAATGCTCTTGCTAGTTGTTGAATGAGAAATTCAGAGATTATCTCCTAGACATTGTGTACAGCCCATTGGTAATTCGGGCAATGTCGGACATAGGTGTTGGCTCGTTTTAACATCGATATACAACACTGCTGTGAATTGAATTCACCCATTCCAATTACTCCTGATGTATCTGTTGATCTGGATTATACCGCCTCCGTAGTCTATAATGATTATTCGATCAGAGTCATGATCATGATTAATTTGATTAAATTTACGAAAATTATCACTTATTCAAAACATTTAGTGATTTATCACTACAATTATCATCTACATCAAATTTCTTGTGTCTGGATCTAGGTCTAGGATCATTTTTGAAGTGAAACTTCTTATGGCTCGGTAGCTGCCGTCGAGGGTAAATAAGAATTACAATGTGACGGAGCGTAAGAAAAAAGGGGAAGTGACGGAAGAGTAGTAGGGGAGACCGAGCGGTGAGGAGAAGTATCGTTCCGTTTGCCACCGCTTGGCTGCACGCAAGTGCTCGGGGAGTTCCGTAACTGTATAATAAAACGAACTGAGATGGATCTTTGTCTGTGCAATATTTTCTTAACCAATTGTCGAATTCATCCCCATCCTCTTGTACCAAAACTTTGTCAGTTGAGTCATAGCTTTTCAGAAGTTTCACTTCTACCGCGTGACGACTCACGCTCAATTTTTTTCAATCGGATAGCTAAATGAAACATTTTTTTTTTTATCTTTTGAAAACTCTGTGCCTCTTCCTTCAGAAGCCCTCGATGAAATGATTTTATAGTCAAAAAGTTGCATCCAAGTCATAAAAATCTAGTGCCAGATTCATATTTATCCTGCATTCTCATGACCCAGAGATATTAACAGCATCAGGGGGATGGCATTTGAGCCTCAGTCATTTTTCATATATGAGGTGCATGAAACCCATTTATGAACACTTGATGGTAATTTTCGTTAATAGCGGTCACGATTAATAAAGGACGTAATGGGCACACGAGGCTATCACCTCAAGATGTTATATTCCGTGATAAACCCTGGTTTCTTATTACTAAAAATAGATGTTTCATGTGCATGATGAGAAAACGTCATCACACGCTAATCCCTTGGTGAAATTTTAGAATGATGGGCATATCATGTTACATCATTCTGATTAATTCATAGGGGAATAGGTTCGATTATATGGGTTCATACATACAATCCATTAGGAGTATCGAATATTGTCCATTCAAAATATGTCAAAATCGACGTTTTGATGCTCTCAATAATAGCCATCCTTTATCCCTGGATCATCAGTATCTGCTCTGAATACCCGAGTTTTCTTTCTCAAAAAAAAAAAAAAGGTCACAAATCACATTGACAAGATGCAATTCGTGTCTTCACCATATATTGCAATCTGGTCCATTTTTCTTTGACCCAGCCATCTGTAAGGGATGTGGAGAATTCAGGGCATTCGAAATCGCGGCGTCTCGATCTGTCCTCGCAAAGGAGAATATGGAAAAAGACTTTTCATCTCCATGTAAAATGTCTTATGGTCTTATTTACTTGGGTATATACTCTCGTTTGAATTTAGACGCCCTAAACTTTATATGATCGAATCATACATGTACAATGTGAATATACATAAGCGAGTCGCATTTCCCTTCAATTGCTTTCAACTCCCACCATTTTTTTCTTTTTTTTTTATGACGAAAGCGGAACAATAGAAGAATTCCAGACATTCTTTGGCACTTTAATAAATAATGAAAAATAAAAAATAACCTCAAGTCTGAGCAACTCACAATGGTTCGATACAATAATGGATATGTGGGTGGTAAACAAAGAGCTTGGCATAGGGCAAAGCCAACGGCATGAATTCCCTTATCGATTGTCTCCCCTGCCTCTCGATACATTCTCAACTGCAATTGCTGTTACGACTCCTGTCTTATCCTAAATAATCTCTAATTCGTGGTTCGATGTTCGAGGGTTGTTATCTCCAGATACTTTAAATTTAGGAATTATATTTGGGATTTCGTCAAAAAACTCTGATATAATTCCTGAGAATGCTTGCGAACTCGCGAAAAAAAATAATGGAAGAGCGTTGAATTAAAGAAAATGTTAAAAAATGGAAATTATGGCTGAAAGAGGCTTACGTGAAAGAAAAAAAAAATAAGTTTTGAATAAAACTTTACAATTGGATCAATTCATTGTGTAAACTTGTTTAATGTAGTTTCAACAGTATTTTGTTAAAGTGGGATTAGAAATGTTTTCAAGTGGATACCTCGGAAAATGTGTGACGGAAATGGCCAACAAATGTTGCTCAGTTGAAAGGTCCTTCAGAATTGTTAGCAAACTACTTCACGAGGAGATAATCAAATAATTACAGGGTCTCACATTTTCGGGGGGAAATGACTTTTGGAGCGAAATGACGACCTCAGCCAGTTGGTCGAAAATTTTGAGGGATAAAACCACATTTCTCTGGTGGAAAAAAAAATATATATTTCTGCGATAACGTTATATTGTCTTATCGACGATTTTGACAAAAAAATATCTCAATTACTTTTTCCATTAATCCTATTCCAAGAAGAAGAAGAGACTACCGTTATACCGATAATGCCATTTTGACGTTGAGCTATTAATCAGGTCCTATGATTAGCTGTCGTATCTCAGATCACAGAGTGGCTTTTGAACGAGCCTTCAATATTCCTCATTCAGGGATGGTTGGACTATATCGCGACAGCTAAAGGATCGGCGAACATAATTTATGGGGATATGTCATCAGTGAATTATGAGCATTATGACTTGATCGCTGAGACATTATTCGGATTTTCTCGTCTACCTTTTTTTTTTTTTAAATAAAAATATTGCGCGAAATTCTAGATGATTTTTTTTTTTTTTCAATATATCTTGGAGGGTTTATTTCCACGAGAGCAATGAAATGAAAAGTTTCTTCACCCCAGTGCGAGTATATTATCGATCTTCAAGGTTTTTGTAAAATGCTCACCACCGTTTTACGGTATAATATAAGAAAGGAATTGACCAAGTGAGAACATTGAGAACCTTGGGGATTACATTCTGATGGTCATGTGATATTTCCGGGGATCATTCTCCTCTCAAATGACGACGAAATATGTCTTGAAATAATATTACTACCTCAGGAGAATTCTTCTCTTTTATTTTCTTATGTTGATCTTGAATTGATGATAGACGAGCGGAGGGATTTCCACCTCGAGATCTCTTTATTCTTATCTCTCTGACCATTACAGTTGCCACAGGGACAAGAGGAAATCATCCCGTGTACAATCTATCGAAAACAATTAGATCTTGTCGGATCAAAGTGTCTGGAGAATTTTCCAGAATTTGTGAGTGATAGATAATCCAACTGTTCTCTGAATGAAAGCCATTTTATTTTCTTCATTTATCTCAGAAACTAGTAATTTTAGAAGAAAATATGTCAAGAGATATTTTTTGTAGAGGAGAAAGTCTCTAGCAAATAATGTCCTTTGACATTTTCTTTTAAAGACTCTTCTTTTCTGAGATAACTCGATATTTATCGAGCCCTCCATTAATCAATTTATTATGAATTTTTCCAAAACGTGATATTTCTTTGAATGAACTGGGTCAACAGGAAAACTATAGTCTTGTTTCCCTTCCTCGTCATATAATTCAAATATAAGTGCTTTGCGATTCCCCGGATATGATTATCGTCCATTTGTCATGCTTATATCGAGGATAAGGGGAAAGTATTTACTGGAGTTTAATGGATGAACATGACTAGGGAATTGACAATAATTGAGACGGAACAGTAGAAGAATTTTAGTCAACTTTTGACAATGGAGGGTATTTTCATCTCGAATATCTATCAGTAAAAAGGTCAATCGATCTGTACCCACTTGCCGAGAAATGTTCAACTTGAAATGTCCGGGAATAACTGTTTTTGATGTGTAAACATCTTATCGCTCGCCCCTACCAAACTCTGGCTGGGAGTGATTTGGTGTAAATGCGACGGAAGTCTAGTAACTGGACATGACGTTAAGGATGTTCTGCCTACATTTTGGACATTATAAGGAAATATAAGAAGTTGATGAAATTTTTTTGTAAGATTCTTCAATCTATTGAAGAACCGCATGCAAAATTTCAGCTTTCCTGCGAGCTGCATAATAAAGTTATGATTTTTTAAAAAATATCAATTTAACACGTGTTCTTATGGAAAATTCACGAAAAGTTAGTGAAATCGATGAAAAATAGGCCTAGCGTAATGAAACTCCGGCTATAGGTCAATCGTTATGTCACGGAAAAACGTTATATTCTTACGCATCCCCCAGGCTAATAATTAGTAATAAAAAATGGCAAAATAGGCGAAAATTTACCTTTCTTGCGCGCGCAGCTGGAAAGTACGACAACGTCGCGACACTTTCAACGAGAGAGGGGCAGCGCGCAAAATACAAATCTGGGGTATCTGGGGAATGAATAAACGTTTACAGCCGAGTGTGGCCTAGTCAACCAATGGTACCAGCCCGTGTTACCAAATTTCTCTAGTTCCCAACGTTGCCGCTGTTAACGACTAGATTTATGTTTTTTTCAGAAATTATTAAATCGATTATCAGAAATTTTTTGATTGATCCTATGAATATTTATTAGGAAAAAGAGTTATGAGGAATATAATGACACCATAAAAGTGACCAAATTTAACCTCAATGGGGTAATTTAAAATTTCATTTTTTCGTCTTCAGGGGTTGGAATTCCCCACAAAACCCTACCTTCCCCCTACAGCTCACCCCCCCGTTGCAATCTAGGCAGAACATCCTTAAACTTCGCTGCTCTCTCAACGCAGTCCCTCGGGCGGCCGGCCGGCCTATATGTCGCTAGCGGGGATTACAGACCCGTACGGCAGCGATGAGATGTTTACACATAGATCTCGAGTACTATTGTATATGGCTCGCTGGTTTTTTTTTCCACTTTGATTATTTTTCCCGACCCCTAGACCTAATTGCACTAAAAATTTTATTGTTCTTATGGCATCGGAGGGTCCCAGAGAAGATTCCCCTCAAATTTTGGTGCGAATTGAAATACAGTAAACCATTTATTCATCTCCAACATTTGAATGAGTCCTCAACAAGTTGTCATATTACCCCACCGACTTTCTCTCCTCATCACGAGAGGCATGATTACACCGTGGGGAGAAATAATTCCTGTGGGTGACAGCCCCCACGGGATGATGAAAGTTCACACCGTCGAGAAAATCGATAATTAATCGAGTCTACGAATGGTTCCATCAGCGAGAAAACTCTGGGATTGTAAATAAATCCCATATTGCAGAAGATTTTCTCTGTCTCACGACGATGAGGTATAAAAAAGGGGAATGAGTATAAACTGGGGGGAAATTGAGAGGATCAGTGAACTCGATATATCTGTGTTTATACTGGAGGCATTATCCGAAGCAGCCAATCACATTTCATGACTTGCTCGTTATTTTCTTCTACTCTATGAGATAAAGGAGTCGTTCACCCCTCTCTCATCTCATTTTTTCAGCTAAATCTATATAAACTCTGACTTGTACGAAGATATATTTGATAAGATAAATGTAAATCTCATTATTCCGATTCGTTTCCGCACATTATTAAATTGTTCTCACTATCCCCCCTCCCCTCTCCCCCCCACGACGTAAAAAAGCCTCTTTTCTGTACTGAATTAACTCTCACAGACTCTTTAATGACATTTGTCACATTTACCTACTGGGATAAATTCGGAGAAGGAAATTCACGACTCGAGTAACTCGGTAAAACGTTCAGTATTAGTTGTCCCTCTTGTATTCTCTATACACCTTCCATTTCTCATTCTCCAAACCATTTGTCAAAGTCTAGAGTGTCTGTCCTGTCTAGAGCACAATTCCTCATTTTCTCCACCATTTTTTTTTAGAGAAAAAGTATTGAGTCCCGGGAAAATTATGTCAACAGAGTAATCGAACTAGAGATAGAGATGAATTGATTATCAAATAATTAGTAATTGATGTAAATGTCGATTATCTATTAAAAATAATAAAAAAATGTACAATTTAACAAATATTACAAAATATATTTTTACATTCTTCAATTTTACACAATTTATACATTTTTCTATACAAATCTACAATTGCACATAAATTATTACCACAAACATTAGAATTGTCAGAAAAATTGCAATTTTTCCCTTAAAAAAAAAATAGACTCAACAGAATAATTTCTATAAATTTACAAAATAAATTTGAAATATTCTTTTCATTATCCTATCAAACGTACATAGTGATTACATAAGAATTATCAGTACATCCAAACGGAAAATTCTCTCCAAGACAAGAATATGACCTTGACAATGCATCAACAGACTGATTAAACCCATTAGACTGTCCAAAACCTTTGATTTCATCTATCATAATTAAATCTGTCATCTTTTCATCATTATCATGATGATGATTATCTTCAGCACCATCCAACCCCCTGATAAACAAATTCCAAATACTACTTGAATTTTCAATTGCATAATTATGATCATGATTATCGTTAGATTTTGAAGCATAAACACTACGTCTTCTAGAGATCTCCAATAGAGTTTCTCTCATTGATTTCTTAATTATTATCTCAGGCTGTAAATCTAAACTATCTTCAGAAAAACTGTCAAAACTCGAAAAATCAAAACTTTGAATCTCAGGCTCATCAGATTCCCTCTTCATGTTGGAGATGACGCACTTTAATAATTCCTGACAGGATTCTCTTCGTGTTGTATTGGACATGCCCGGATAACTGTGTCTCATTGGATTGTCTCTGGACATGTTGATTATTTCTTGGTCCAGATCGATTAGAGGAAATAATTCTGTATCTGATTTTGAGTTTAAATAATTTGTAGGAATCTCTGAATGATCTTTAAGGGTTTTTGATGATTTTTGCAAGATATTAGATTCGTTAAAAGTGTCATCAAGAATATCCTCGAAATTCAAACATGTTTTCACACCTCTGGGCAACATTCCATTTATGATTACGTCGTCTGGTGAAATTTTCACTTTATTGTGGGGACTTTTTTGTTGACAAACTGGTGATGATGTGCAAAAGTTTTCGTTTGTGATTATCAAAGATGATAAAGATGAACATGTTGACATTCCATCCCATTCAGAGTTGTTTGATATTTGTTGGCACACATTTTCAGCATTTTTAATCCTCTCTTCAAACAATTTATTCAACTTTTTTGGTGATAAAATTTTTTTAAACATTTTTGTATAAGAGAATGTCTTTTTCCTAGGGGTTTTTGAGTCTTCAACACTGTTATTATCAACTTTCACCACACAATTAATTTTATTCCTCATTGATGATAATTTACCACTTGACAATTTTAGCGGTGGGAGCGAACATGAATGTCTGTTAAATTTTTTTACACTCATCAATTGACTTGGAAGTGTTTTATTTCTTTTTGTAACTTGATTTTTTTTCTTACAAGGTGATAATTTTATTTTATCAATCCACCCAAACATGTTTATATTTTAATACAACAAAATAATTTTTTATTTCCACTTGAAAATATCAAAAATTTTGAATTTATTTTTGGAGCTACCAAGTGCACGTGCCCTTTGCTGGTGAATTTATGTGACATAATTTTAAGTGCAACTCGGTCTTTGAAACCCCTCGGGTATCTTCTAGATGGGCAAGAGGAGGGAGTGGGAGGGATAGAAACAGAGAGAGAAAGAGAAAGAAAAAGACTCAAGTGGGATTTTACAATTCTTGGATCGCCCCCCGGCACTGACCGACGCCAACCGCTGACGTATATAGAGACCTTTACCCCTCCCCCGCCCCTCCAGTCACGGTACGTTTGCCTCAGACGGGAGTACCTCCCCCCCCCCCCCCCCCGGAAAAGCCCCAATTCCATTAAGCGCTTCTGTTAATCAACATGCTGATGAATAAACATTGTTAATTTTTATTTTGGCGAAAAATATAATGATGAAATTCGTTGTGTTGATATGAGGGTTTTGAATCAAACAGAGTGGAAGATATTTGTCAAAGGTGCTTATGAGGGGAGGGATGAATTCATTTATTAGGTGCACTAGCAATGTTATTATTTTTTTTTTTAATGAATTTGCGGGTTTATTTGATGGTAAATAAGAGAAATTTCATTCAGAAATGAAAAATATTGAATATTGATATTATTTGATTTTTTTTTATAAATCCCAGGGAGATGAATCAACGTCTGGGTTGGCGCCACACCGACTGTCTGCCGCCATCCCACGCAAAAGTCGTCCTACCTCAAAATCTGCTGATGCAAAAAGAGATCACAGGACAGGGTAGAATAAACTCTGATATAATATTTTCAATCTAGTTTAATGCTATTTCAATTCTCAAATCCGATTATGAGATCAATTTTTTACAGTTCCGTAAACATTAAATTATCTCTAAAATGACTCATTACAGAAATAAATCGATGTTTATCACTGGGAGGAAATTAAAAATGTTTTTTTTTAAATCAATTGAAACAAAATGAGAATCGTTTAAATATTTTTTCGAGATAATCTCTCGTGTGAATTAAAGCTCTGAATAAATTAAGAGTTGGTTACGATGGAATTTATAGCTCTCCCCTTTAATCCGCGAATTGTAGCGTAATATTTCATGTCAACATGTACTAACTCATGTGGACACAGTAAAATTTCATAAAAAAAGAAAATACAATGGATATGGGATGAAATTTCCCGATAACTTGTTGATTTTTACAACAATGATCAAATATTTGTTATTTATTTTCGGAGCGAACCCGTGAATGGTTTATACTTTGTAAAGAGTGGAGTGTCAGATGAAATGTCAGATATTAACAAGATTCATGATCTCTTTCAGGCGATTTATGATTGGATTTATTCGTCAATTATTTTGCAAACGAGGAATTTTGAGAGATAATGTCAAATGATGTTATCTGTGGATCAGGAAATTCTCTACAAGAATAAAGGTCTCTTGATATTTTCTTCTAAACCCACTCATTACCGATATAATTGGTTCATACTTACTAGTTCAATGAATTTTGTTAATCTGGCGACTCCCCTCCCTTTTCAATAAACACCGAAGCGCAGAGGGGCTGCATGCGCCGTACATAATTAGGCACCATGTGTACATGGTGGGAGGGGGGTCCGTACTTCTCCATCCGAAATCATAGAGAACTAAAATCATGAAGAAAAAAAATTGAGCATGAGTCGTCACGTGGTAGAAGTAAAACTTCTCCTCACCGCTCGGTCTCCCCCACTACTCTCCCGTCACTTCCCCTTTTTTCTTACACTCCGTTACATTGTAATTCTCATTTACCCTCGACGGCAGCTACCGAGCCATAAGAAGTTTCACTTCAAAAAAAATTGAGCGATTCAGAAGGGAAACTTCTGAAAAGCTATGACTTAACTGACAAAGTTTTGGTACAAGAGGATGGGGATAAATTCGACAATTGGTTAAGAAAATATTGCACAGACAAAGATCCATCTCAGTTCGTTTTATTATACAGTTACGGAACTCCCCGAGCACTTGCGTGCAGCCAAGCGGTGGCAAACGGAACGATACTTCTCCTCACCGCTCGGTCTCCCCCACTACCCTACCGTCATTTCCCCTTTTTTCTTACGCTCCGTCACATTGTAATTCTCATTTACCCCCGACCGCAGCTACCGAGCCATAAGATGTTTTACTTCAAAAAATTATCAAACTTGTACTTATATTCATCGAAAAATATGATGAGCATAATTTTCGATACCCAAAAATTTTGTTTTCTTGTTCACAATAAAAATAAATCTGCATACAATATTCACTCGGAGCACTCGAAATATTTACAAGAAAGACGACTTTATGGTTCTTGGAAAACTATTATTCGAGGGATTAAACGAATACCCAAATGAATTTTGTGGGCCTTAGTTTATGCTAGGGTCAATCTATGAGGGGTATAAAAGGTGTATAGGACAATAAGGCGGAGTGACCATCAGTATGGTTGGGGGGGGGATTGAGACTGTCTCCACAGTGAATATAATCCAGGAATATTTTGAGTAGATGAATATTTTAGAAATTCAATTGATTAATTATTTTTAGATATGGAATTTCAATTCAATTTATCATGACTCATTGAAAATGTTCAATTATACACGAGCCGCGGTAAAACTAAGATAATTGGATTCGCTGGAATTCCTAGAATTGCTTCGTGCAAAACTTTTCATATTAAAGGTATAACAATCTGCCGCCGGCTGTCTCAATACCCGATAGAATACTCGCAATTCTCCTTGTATACGACGGAAATCGTGATTTTAACATATTTGGAATTTTCATTGAATAATTTGGTTAAGAATCGTTGTAAATTATTTTAATAATGAGTACCAAATATCTAGGAACATTCCCAGCCAATAACCGCACCATTCCGAGAATTTTCTTTAGCCTAGAACAACAATCATGCACCCAAAGACATTCAATTGCTTATACATTCACCACTAGCCCCCCAACATGTACTCAATATACACCTCTAGTTGAACCGATCAGTTCCCCGAAAGACGTACACTGAATGCTCCCCTCTATTCGTACCCCCCACGGTGAGCACAACCAAGACGAAGAGTGTGCAGGTATGATTTTGAAAATTTTTCGACAATTACTTGTTGTACACTTCCAAACGTATACAGAGTATTATGGGAGTGGGGGGTAGGAATGGTCAGGTGGTCAAGACAATTTGTAATTGGTCGACATTTTGACCCCACCTAGACCGTACCATTTAGAAACGATTCGGAAAATGTAGAATTATTTCGCATATCGTGGTTGAACATCAGAGCGTCAAGTATGAAAAGACTCATCAGTGCTTAGTGTTTGCCCTTGAGTGTGTGTTTATCAAGTGATGAACCATCATGTCGACACCATCGAAAATGAATGTTTTTCTTCAACGAATGTTGAGAAAAAATGATGATGAGGTGAGTTTTATTATTTAGTCATTTTTTAATAATTATTTTCATGAAAAAAATTATTTTATGAGTATTACAATTTTTTTATCATTTCCTGGGTCAGTAATTACTTTAATATCATCATATTGTGAAATTGTGAGTCATAATTATGCACTTTTAGTAATTATATGCTTTTATCTCGAGAAGCAGTAATTTTAGAGGAAAATGTTGCTTCACTGATTATTGGAATTACCCATTTGATAAAATAAATATATCAATTCATATACTAGTTTAGAAGCAGTTTTCAAACATAATATTGACTTAATTACTCGTTCATCAGGTGCAGTGTAGAGACGAAATAGTAATGAAGATTAATCAACAACAAGTTGAGTTCTCTCCCAAGAAATCCAAACGGATTCAAAAATTAACTGCAACACCGAACAACTCCTGCAAGAGTTTCAGTACGCAACCGATTACCGATCCCATGCCCATGCAACGAGCAACAACATTTCCAACGCCTCAGGCGGTCCAGGATTTGGGAAATATCATAAAGGAGTTTGAGGCAAATTACCTGTCGCCAACTAGACACATTACTCAGCAAGATACGGATAAAACTGGAAAATTTGTTAAAAAAATGGTAGCGGCGTTTGAGCAAAAGTACAAGAACTCGAGGGAACCTACGGTAATTATTATTATTATTATTATTATTATACATTCAATTTTTAATTTCATCCCCTAAAACTCAAATTTCATTTTATAATTCTAGAATGAGGTAATCGCATCCCGCTTAAAACGCCGCAGTCTGCCCTCCGTCTCCGCTCAGCATCAGGAGGCTCGCAGAAATTTCTTCAACGAGACTTACCTTGTAAAACCAGCCCCCTCAAATCTCGACGACACCATCGGCTTGAATATCTCCTCCAATGTTCTCAACTCTAGCCTGGACCTCACCAGCTCCTTCACGATGAAAGAGGATCTATCCAGCACTCCAGTACGCCCTTCAGTGCCTCCAAACACTCCCATCAAAGTCTCCACTCTGCCTCAACCCCTTCTCGACACTTCAAGAACACCAAAAATAGTCGGAGCTTTCTTAAAAAAGCCCATCGAAGTTGAAGACACGTCGATCGACTGGATACCCATAACTGGCAAGAAACTCCCACGAAAAAATTCGTTCAAAAAACTTTTATCCATTCTAACAGGCAGAAAGCCATGGAGCAAAGGGAGCAAATTCTTTTGCTCACAATCTCAGAATAATCTTCACGAAGAACCTCCCAAGGATAGTCATGATTCGGGGTATGAGGAAAAATCATCATCAACATCATCTCTGACCTCCCTCAACTCCTTCTCTGTTATTCTCCAGACCTATCAACATCAGGAGAATTTCACCTCAGATTTAAACAAAAGAACAGCGGTTACAACATTTCAGACACCCAAAGACATTGAAGAGTTTGTAGAAACCTCAGAGGATGTGTTCTCAGACACTGAGAGTCTCAAGAGTTTAGGATCAAAGAAGTTTATCTTTGAGGAAATTCCAAGATCAGAAGTTCGTCTTTCTTTGGGGCCCAGTTTTCCTCCCAAGAGTGGAATAATGAGACAATCGAGTGGATCTAGTATAGCTTCTGCTGATCTTCATGATTTTGATGATCTTGATTTAGATTCTGACACAACTTCTGTAGCTTCACCACTTCCAAAACATCCTTTTATCTCATCAAAGGACGATCTTGACAAGGATTATGATTGTGATGTTAAGGAGAATCTTGAGAGTGTTCTTGACTCTTCAAAATCTTCAGCAGTTTCTTCAAATGATTTGACTCAGGTGGAATTTCGTTATCCATCTTGGAAATTCAGAGATGATGATGGTGTCTATGATACACCGAGAAGCTATCTTTCAATGTCAGAGCCAGGATTATTCGATTCTTCAGCGAGATCCAGTAATTGGTCTTTTGAGGGGCCTGTTTATGATATTCCTGTGGCCAAGGTACCTCCTAGACCCAAGTCCAGTGTTTACGAGGATGCATTATCGCTCAAGAGAAGAAATGCTCATGTTTCTCATGTTGTTACCAAGGTCAGATCGCAGTATTATGCATTTCCGAGTGAAGAGGAGCCTCATTATGCTACAGTAAAACCTAGGAATATCAAGATTCTACCGAGTAAAGATTTGTTGAGGTCGATGGCCAATATTTCACCCAATTGTAAAACACCAGTTTCTCATTATTTGGCTTTTGATCGACTTGCTGGATTTTGAGGTGGACACTATGGGACGTGAGTTGGGGAGGAATACTCGGAATTGTCGATTTAAGCGACGAATTCTTGAAGTTTTGAATAATCAAGGGACGATATCCAATTGTCTTTGACTAGTCTTTTGTATTTGACGAAACAAATATTCAAAATTGATCTGTTATATCCAACAGGAGAGATTCATGTTATGGGGAGAGTCAACTGCATTGATTTGTTGGATTTAAACTCAATATAAAGACTAAAAAGCTTTTTATGGTGTCAATAAAGTGACAGTTCACCAAAGAGCTGATATATATATTTTCTCCACGTTTTTGCGTCTCTGGTATTTGTAATACAGACAAATAAACGACTGAGAGCGCACGGTGATTTATATTTAGGGAGTTTGATCCTATGGATTTAAAGTTACTTTTAAATATTAGAGAGAGAGAGAGAGAGAAATTACGGTTTTAAGAAAAGGTTCAATTGATCTAATTTAAAATCAAGATGGAGATTTTTTTTTTCAAGACGAGATACATATGTAAAGGGAATAATAACATGAGAATTAATCGATGTGCTTGAAATCTTCTGCATTCAAACAGACGTGGAAATTTAATTCTCATTTATAACTCTATGAAAAATAAATCCATGACTCGATAATGGACAATTACTTTTTAAGTATGTGATATAAAAATATTAATTGGATCCAATTTTTTAAGTGTTATTTTTACATTACTGCTTAAGGGTATTATTCTTCATTTTTCGTGTGAAATTGGGGTTTCTTTGATTAAACGTGGAAACATTTTTTAATAATTCTAAGAACAATTTTGTACTTTAGCGTGTTAAGATGAATTGATAATAAAATTTACACGTGTAAATAATTGAAATTGCAAATTTTTCATCTTGATGTGTATATTCTCCTTATTTATAACCTTTGTGACTTGAAAAATAAAACTGAGAAAAATGGAAAATGCAATGTCAGATGAAATTCCAACTAAAATCCTTGAATATTAGCTCATATTATACTCCAGAGCTCGATATTTCCAATGAGAATTTCCCATTCCATCAGTTTCAAATGTACATTCATTGACTACAGATATGCAAATATGCATGCAATTTTTACATATCAATGAGTTTTCAGGGCTGACATGATATCCACGAGAAAATTTCTATTTATGACGAGAAAAAAAAAATCCTCTGACGGGTAAAAACGTATTACATGATGTTTATACTGCTGAGTGGTCCAGAAGAGCTATTTTCCAAGTTTTTTAAGTGCAAAAGAGTCTTGGAAAGTCTCTAGAATGCCAGATGGTACATTCATCCATTATCTTCATTAATTAAAAAAATTAATTAGAATTTAGTAGTGGAGGGATAAACGTAACATAAATTATCTCGATAACTAGTGATTTTAGGAAAAAATATCAAAAGACATTTTTTGTTGGAAATTTCTTTAACTAGAAAAAAAAAATCTCTTGATATTTTCCGATAAAATCAACTGTTCCTGAGATAAATATGATAAAGAAATGGAGACGACTTATATACCAAGTTATTTTTTAATTGGATTGAGGATTTTCATTTTGAGAATTTCTCGTGACAAATTGTATTCATTATTCTCATCACGTCGTCCATGTACTCTTCATTTTTCTTCTCATTTATTTCCTTATTTTTTTTTCTTTCGTGCTATAAACTCAAGAAGATGTTTAGTGTTACCCTCGACGTCATTTTCCACCCACAGAGAGGAAAAAGTGGTGGAGTGAATGACTCTGAGGAGACAGTTGAACGTGTCTATATATCGATGGTTCAGTAGTTGAACTGGCCTTTCTATGGGGTGACTTTTCCACCGTCTGTGATTAATTAAGGATGTTTATAATGTTTACGAAAATCGAATTTTTTCATGATCAAGGAAAATTCCGATTTTTTTTCTGCTGATGAAGGAACATGAAAAACCAACTTTTTTGATGATAAAAAAAAAATTAGTCGCAATATCTTTGACAAAACAAAATAAACAAATTTTTCCTTATACACGAGCTCTTATGGGATTTATTGTCAAATTGATAATTCACCTACTAAAAGACTCTAAAAATAGAAAAAAAAATAGACGTCAATGCGGAATAATATACCAAATCCAATGGCCAAAGAAAAATTTGGTGGATCCAGGCAAATAATCGAGTTATTCATAGAATTCAGCCTCATATAATCCCATATGTTAACGCATGCATTTGATGCATTTTGACCATTTTATTTATCAATAATAAACTTGGGTTGGTGGGTTAAATTTTTTATCAACATGAAGGAACTAACTTCCTTTATCAGTTAAAAAAAATCAATTTTTTTTTTTAATACTCGCGGGTTTATTATTATAAACATCCTTAATTGGTACTAACAGACGATCGAGAATAAATCTATAGAACGTAATAAATCGATTATTTCGAAAACAAGTGATTCTAGAGAAAAATGTCAAGAGACATCTTTTTTGTAGATTGGGAAATTTCCTACAAAAAGTGTCTCTTGACATTTTATCCTAAAATTAATTATAATCAAGACAATTCAATATTAGAAAAAAGTGAAAAATTGATTCAACTCCATTTACATTCTAAAAATCTGAAATTCTCTCTCTCTCCAAACTGATAAAAATAATTCATTGAAATTATCCTAGAAATAAGACTAAAATACGAGGGGCAATTTAGTATGCAGAGAGTGCGGCATTTTCTCTCTGAAAATCTAGAATTAACTCAACCACTCTGAGATCAAGAAATCTCTTACTCTGAACATATATAAAGACAATAATCACGTGCCCTAATCATTAATTATTCCATTTTGAATAATTTTTCTTTCGATTCCGGATGAAATCTATCATGTGAGTACAAAAAACTCATTCACATGCTGTCCACAGGGTGAGAAAGAAGGTCAAGTATCAGTTTAACGTGGGAGAGAGAGAGAGAGCACAGGCAATTTTCCGGGTTGATGGTGTAGAAAATTGAGGTGAGCGTCCACTGAAGAGTACTAGCAACGTTATAACTCCAATGTTCTTGTACATCTACCCTTTTGTCGTCATCTATCCGTGCACCATTTTTTGCCTTTTTTTTATTTGAATCCCAATTGAGCGTATAGATATCCACAGGTGCTCCTACTCTTCCCAACATTCATTCATTGTCGAGTTATTTTTTTAATCGAATATTCGTTGGTCAATTTGTGTGCTTGATACCTCTGGGGGGAAGGGGGTAAAAAGTAAAGAGGGCTGTACGTGACTAGGATCATAAAAAAGAAAACAGATATGAAATTCAACTGTCTGGCCCTCGTAAATCTCTCAGAGGAAGCGAGTCGTTTTGGTCTATTACAACTCTACACTGTGTGCCCTATATACACATTTTGTGATGAATGACATCAACATCACTTCATCTGGTTTTATCATTCATTTTCGAGGCTCTTTCATCTCGTTCAATCGAGTTGAAGTAGTATAACTAAATATGTTGTCATTATGGCTGCAATCTGTTGAAGAAGAAGGATAAATTAAATATTTTTTTATAAAATTTAAAATGCAATTAATTTTTTAAAATAATTAATCATCTAAAAAACTAACCGAACGCAGTAGATACAGATTAATATCGAAGCAACCACCGCCCGAAAAAATTAATTTTCGATTCTTCAGATGCAGTGAAGTTTCTACAATCTGATGTGTACAATTAAATTAATTATCATTGAAAAAAAAAAAAATGAATGAAATTAATTACCAAGTGTTGATTCCGCGTGTACAGCCATCGCTTCCACGAGAATATTATGTAACCCATCATATTTGCCTGAAATGAAATTATATTATTTATAAAATAATCGATACATTAATTAACATTGAATTTTTTGAATTAATATTCAACCTTTCTGGCCGCATAATGACACGCATAATGAACCAAAATCAGTTGTTGGGCAAATCCAATGGTCCACGCCGTCAAACAGAGAATAATTGACAATATAAAGTCAAAATTCATAATTCGTAGAATGATGATATAGAGATTAAAGACAATGTGAAAACTCAGATTGCATACCCATGCCATAAGTGGCCACGAGTACCTGGAAGCAAGAGTTTCTCCAGTCACCATGAGACTATCATGGAGTCGTTCAATAGTCTTTACATCGACCACACAAATCACATTGATCCATCTCGATTTATCTGGTATATTGGTCATAGCTATTTTATTCAATTGATCAAAACGATCACCCAAGATGAGAAGCATTGATGAGAATTTAACAACAGAAATAGCAGAACCAACATATATTATCAGATACGAAACATTGTCCCACCAGGATTGGTCAAATGCATAAATTCCTAAACGACTGATTAATGTCCACATGATAAAACTTATAAATAAGGTTGACCATACGAAAATTGAGGTTTTTCGCTCGTTTCTGGCATAACCCATCTCTCGTAATCTCTCGTCGAAATCTTGAATCTTGCTCCATATTTCAGTAAATTCTCCACGTGACCACAATGATACGAGAATGTTCATTACTGTTACTGAGTAATTGAATACTGTCTGAAAGGGAATACATGGATATTTATAATAAATGTTAAATGATGATGATTATAGTCACCTTAGCAGTTTCGGTGTGACTGAGTATAAAACTCTCTTCGTTAACGTGATAAAATGAGTTCAATAGCTCGTTAATCAGATAGCTGTAGATAATGAGCCAAACAAAGGAGAATATCGCATAGGTCCAGGATGGTACCAAAATATCATCAACAAATTCATAGGGTGCAACTCCAAATATTCTAAATATGTAAACAAATGGACATATTGCTGAATAAAGAGGTGAATCTGGTCCACGATAACTCGCTGGATTTTTTCTTCTTTTTGATTTAATTATTGTAAGCTCAGGGTGAATTTTAGCCCTTCGTAACTCCATTCTGAAAAATTAATCAAAATATATTGATGAAGAAATAGTACAATTAACAAAAATTGCATCATCTTTCCCATGAGAATTATCTTAAATGTGCTTGCACACCAAGTGAGACCATGGATTTTACCCTGAGGTACAATAAAGCCTCAGGAGGATAGGGGATATTCTACTGAGGACACAATAAATTGATGGGATTTACCTGAGTACTTTGAACGTACCCAACTCGTGTTAGAGTCATTAGTTGTCTCACTGTACTAACACACTTGTACAATACAACCACATTTTATCGATTTTGAATAAAAACGAGATGTGAATAAACAAATAAAAGTAGTGGCAAGTTAATAGCTGTGATTATAAATGAAAAACATGTTATTTAGCCATTTTTATTTTTTTAAAAATTATTTCAAAATAAAGAAATCTCGATAATGAGCAATTTTAGGGGAAAATATCAAGAGACATTTTTTGTGAAGAATTTTGAAATTTACAAAAAATGTCTCTTTACCTTTTTCTCTAAAATCATTATTTTCCATGATAAACAACAATTGCTATTACCACTATTTCAAAAAATGCTGAAATTAAATTCTAGAATGAAAGAAAATAAATATAAAATACTATTCTCTATTCCACCAACTCAATCTCCATATTGAATACAGAAAAGTTTTTGAGAGCATGTACAGAGGGTACTTACATTGTTCGAATAATTCCGTGGTTTACCCCTGTTTCTCAATTTTCCTGTAGCTCTCATGTCATGTCGTGGATAAAACTAAGTAAACTTGAACACTCCACTTGCTTTCGAGCACAATATACGAGGCTTACAACAATATAATAAAGTTCGATGTATGTCGTGAGGAGAGGTGCTCGGTTGGTTACGTGTTGTTAAATATTATTCCATGTCATGTACAATGAATTATTGAAGTAGACAATTGCTAGTGAGTTTTTTTATTTGTTTTTCTACATATTTTTTTTTTTTTTTTTTCTAGACCCACTCATTATCCAGGTAATTTGATAATTTAGAAGGTATGAGAAAAATTGAATTATTCAATTTTTTTTTATCAATTCATCTGTGCATTCATTGATATGTTAATCCATGCAAATATTTCTTTTCGAGGGGTTGAAGCACTCAATTTCATCCCTCGTAATACGTAAGTCATGTTCACGGTAATACCCTTCAGATGAAATAGAGTGTAGAGTGGAAAAATGTAGATAAAATGTGGATAGACTTCCGGACGTGTTAGCATTCATCACGAATGGCAAATGAAATGTTCTTTGAGAGAGAGCTAGACACATTTGGCTGAATATATTGAAGTTTATTGACATACTTGACTTGGCTCCGAGTTCTTCACAGCCACCATATTCAACCCATTTGAAGGAAATTTTTGTTGTTCATCAAGAAAGAAAAAAAATTTCCATGACTTTTAATCGATTTATCTCGATAATGGCTAATTATAGAGAAAAATATCAAGAGACTTTTTTTGTAGAGAATGAAATTTTGAAGAAAAAATGTCTTTTGACATTTCCCCGTAAAACTACTCATTACTCACTGAGTCAAATGTGAGTGATAACACCACTTAATCCCAGAGACATAAAAAAATATGTTGAAATATTCGTGCAAGGAGCTTTCGTGTTTGCAACAACTCTGTACATATTCCCTCAAATGCACTCGACCCCAGAGGTCTCTTCATTTATCCACGTCAAGCTTCCACCTTGCCAGTATATTCACGTGTACCCACAGGGAAAAAATAATAAAAACAATAAATAAAACATGAGACTCAATTTTTACAAGTTTTTCTTGTTAATTCATAACTTTCTTGTAAAATGATCAATCCAGGGGATATATAGGTATACCTAATCCTCTAGATGGTTTATTTAGAAAAAAAATGACCCATTGAAGTGAGAGAGATCAATTTGTCAAAATGGTGAAAGAGAGTAGCTCATCGATTCTTGTAAAATCGAGAAATGGCTTTGGAATCTTTTCATTTTTCACAAAGTGCCAGGAAGTCATTTTCTTTCTTAATACATCTTGACCATTCCCTTGAAAGCTCAATTCCATGACATTTTTAAGAGAGAAAAAAATACAAAAAGAAAAAATGTTCCATTGAAAAATAATTCTTCATAACTAGAAAATTCAAAATAAATGATTTGCAGGTGTAACGTAGATTTAATAAAAATTGCTCAACGATTTTTCATTTGTACCACTTATTCGAGGCGATGTTCACTCGGCTGTGTCACACGAAATCAATACCTATTAATCGACGTTGGTTGTCCTATCAATAACAAGGAGCAAAAAAAAAATAGAAATTACTCACTTGTATACACTAAGAACCGCAGAACTTCCTCCACCGGTAATTGGTATCTAATTGAATTTTCATCGGAGAATCTATATCTCGATTAATCACTGAAATTCATACGGACAAGTGAGTTGATTGAGTTTAAAAAGAAAAAGATTTTTTTTTTGCAATTATCTGGGAAACGAGTGATTTTAGAGCAAAATGTCAAGAGACCTTTTTTATAGAGCGGAATATTTTCAACAAAAAATGTCTTCTGACATTTTCTCCGAAAATTAATCATTATCGAGATAATTTGATAAAAATTGTCTTCACACTTTTTTTCAAGAATAAACAATTAAATCATTGATATCTCATGACTGAGAATCTTTAGGAAAAAATATCAAGAGATCTTTTTTGTTGAAAATTTTCTTCTCTACAAAAAATGTCTCTTGACATTTTCCCCTAAAACTCTTCATTACCGCAATAAACTGCTTAAATTAATCAACAAAAATATAAGAATAAATAAATCATCAAAAATGATTGAAAAATATTTCGTCTCTCTATTTACAATTTTTTTTTTTTTGTTTACGAATGGGCCACACGAATTTTCTCAGAATTCCTTTAGAACATGAAACAGAGAGAGAGAGAAAAAAAATTGTGCGATAAATGGCGTTCTGAAACAGCCAAGTCATGAGCCGTTGTCCTTTGTTTTGGTAGTGAACGTTACAGAGGAGAACAGAAGAGAGTCCTCGCGTCACGCATACCGTAAACATATCTATCTGCCGGCTCTTACTCTTCACAATTTCATTTATTCTATTTTATTTAATGAAGAAAACACGACAAAATTGAGATCAGTGGAAAAACAAAAAAATGTCGGGAAAGAAAAGATCACAGACTCAAATGACAAATTTAATGAAAGAAGAATTATTAAAATGGCTGTGTATTCAACATGCCGTTAATGCTCCATTAGACAGAAATATATTGAGACTCAAAGCTGATGAACTAGTGAGGAACTTTGAATTGACAGGTTAGTTATAAAATGTCCCTGAATAATTGTTTTATCAATTTTAAAATTAGTAATTGGGGTTTTATCTTGGAAATTAGTGGTTTTAGGGGAAAATGTTAAGAGACCTTTTTTATAGAGAAGGAAATTTTCTACAAAAAAGGTTTCTTGATATTTTTTCTTAAAGCCACTAGTTCTCGAGATAATTGAGTTTAATAAAAATTCCATTTCAGCCTTCAAATGTTCGGAATCATGGCTGACAATTTTTCTAAAACGCTACAGTTTTCTACCAAATCTTGCCGAGAGTGAGGGTCCAGTTTTTGACAATTATCACACCTGGATAAACAACATTCGTGCCCTCTTGAATCGGTACAGCTATGAGGATCAGTATCACTTGGACGAGCTCACAATGTACACAGACTTTCTTCCCTCCTCTCATCTCCAACATAACGAGCCCCTGGACGCTCCAGTGGACATGTCCACTTTGAAACTTCAGCTGACAACCCCAGCAATGCACCAAACAACTCTTCTCCTCGTGAGTAATGCAACAGGTACCAAAAAACAAAATCCTCTAGTCTCAGCTCCATATCCAGTCCAGCACAACGAAAAATTTACATATCTTCAAACGGAGGACTCCAGGATCTCCAATGAAATCTTGAGTGCTTGGCTCTTCATCTTCAATCGTAAATTATCAGAGACAGGACGTAGAGTGCTCCTATTTATGCCCAGATCACGTCAAAATGTTCTGAAATTGGTTCGTTTAACTCACGTACTTCCAGTTTTTCTTCCCTCAAAATTTCCATCCAATATGAAACCCCTTAGATGCGATGTTTCTCACTTTATCAAAATGTCCTATCGTAAATCATATGTCGAGAGGCTTTGTACACCTGACGGTGGCCACTGGACACCCCAGGAGATAACTGAAGCACTTGTAGATGCTTGGAATCATGTCCCAAAGGAATTAATTGTCTCCAGTTTTCAGAGAACAAAATTTCGTGAGGATCAATCTTCTTTGACTTTTGAATTTCCAATTTGGGATCATTTACAAACTGGTGTATCTTTTCAACGTTTTGTTACCTTTGATGATGATCTTGGAGATTTGGAAGGACCTCTGAGGGATGATTTTAGGTTTTTGACTAAAATTAAACATGAATTTAATCTGAAAACTAGTAAAATCGAGGGAATTATTCAGTCTGGATCATCTGAGCCTCAACCAAGTACTTCTAGGGAATTTAATGATGTTCAGACACTGTCAATGGACACTCAGAGACCTGTCGATGACTATGTTGATGATTCAGAAGATGATGATGGGGGTTTAAATTCAATGAAAAGTCCTGTAATTCCTAAAATTAAGATTAAAAATGAAATTATCATCACTGGATCAAATATATCACAATCTTCAGAGGAATCAGAACAGGTTCATGGAGAGGAGATTAAGACAATTTCTGAGGGTATTATTGATGAACAACACGTTGAAGATCTTTCAGAGGGAGTCAATTCGAAAATTGATCATTTTTCATCTACAGAAGAAGCTTTTAATGATAAATCAGATGTCATTGGAAATTCCGTTAGAAGATTATTCGATGAAGATAGTATTGCAGTAACAAAAATAAATGATTCTGTTGATCCTGAAGTGACAATTGAGAGCTTAAATAGTTTATCAAGAGGTGAATCAACGATTATTGAAGAATTTGACTCGACAATTGATGATGATGATGATGATAATGATAAGAATGATTTAAGTGGATTGATTCAATCTTTAAATGAACCATCTGTTGATTCTGGTGTACCTGATTCATCTGGAGAGACTATTGAAGAGAAAATGGATGTTGATGATGATGATGTTGTTGTTGAGAGTTCAGGGGACACATCAACTCCAAAAATTCATGATTTATCAATTAAAAAAGAAGAAATAGATGATAATTGCTCAGGCCAAGTGATAACTCCTCTCATGAATATCGATAATGAAGATAATTCACAAGAAAAAGATCTCAATTCAGATGAAAATCAAGTACTTGATACTTCGATTGAAGGCACACTCATCACTGCTAAACATTTTGTTGATGAACGAATTGAATATTTCGTTGAAAAAATTCATCAAGATGATGATAAAGTTCGTAATGATGATGATAATGATGATGATGGTTCAATAAATACTTCAGAGGTTCCTGATGCTATCGATAATGACAATATTGAGAAAAATGAAGAGAATTTTACGAAAAATGATGAAATTTCTGATTCGTTGGATAAAAAAATTGATGTAAAATCAGAAATTGAAGAAAATTTTGAGAAAATTAATGAAGATAATGCAGAAATACATCAAACAGTCGATGACACACAAATCACCAGTAAAACATCTTCTCCAGTCGTTAATATGGAATCAGAAGTATTTAATCCACCTCAAAATTCATCTCCAAGACCCTTAAACTCTTCACCAGTTCCTGATTATCATCTTGACAGATCAAATTGTTATTCAACTGAGTCAGCACTTCAAGAAGCCTCAAGAGAACTTGAGGAGAAATTGAGGGATTTAGAAGCGAGTGATCCATCGAGAAAAATCAATTTCTTTGATGATGAAGACACGTCAGAGTCTAAACAGAGCAATGAAGCTGCTTCTATTCTCAGGGATTTTTTGAATGAAGCTAAAGAGTTTAAGGAATTTTCTGATACTAAAAATATTGTTGAAGATGATGGAAATATTAATTATTTCAAGGGATTGAAGAGGAGGAGGGAAGAGGGTGATCATGAGGGTCTGGATGGGGCTGAGGTGAAGAAACAAAAGATTGAGGATAATTGGGCCAAGTGTTTTGAGACTTTTCCAGTATTTGGGCCTTATCATTTTGAAAATGAGAAGAAGGAGAATGATGGAGAAACTCTTGGAGATGAATTTTCAGCTCAAATTGAAGTTAAAAGCAATTTTGAGGGGGATAAAGGGTCTCCGGGACCGTCGTGCTCTTATTAAAAAAATATTGAAAAATGTTTAAGACTTTTTTTTGCTCAATCAATTATTTTTTTGAAAAAAGTGAATGAGAATTTGAGTTTTTTTTTTTTTTGTTTTATGACTAAATGAGGATGTTGAACGTTTCTCAAGTGTTGATTGAGATTAATGGAGGTCTAGGTGTTGCATTATCAATATTATTATTTATTATTTGGATAATAATTAAGCAAAAAAACATTGGATTTTGACTTGAGGACAAAATAATTTTTTTTTTTGTTTGTCGATTTTCTTTTTTGTTCTTGAAGAAGATGAATGTTAAAATCTTTATGTTGATTGGAAGGTTAAAATAAATACATTTTTTTTTTTTTGATAAATTTTTAATTTATTCAATTCATTTATGATTCATAAAGTTGTTTAATGGATTCACCCTTAACTCTTTCAATTATTTTCAAAGCTTGACTGAGTAAATTTTTATGCACATCCTCGATATTCTGATTGGCCTGAATAATTTGCCACGTGTCATCCTTGAGTTTGAGAAAATTCTCAGCAACTTTTCGTTGAAAATCTTGTTTTTCAAAACGTTCATTTGCCCAACCATTTCGTCCTGTTTGAGTATCTTCATCAATGGCTAATAGAGCAACAAAATCTGGAGCTGGCAGTCCTCTGTCTGGCTCTTTGCACCACGATAAACTTTTTTTTGTTGAAACTGCTGAGTATGCAGCACCAGAAGCTGCATATCTAAAATTATAACAATACAATACATTTGAATTCAACTTTAAATTCAGTTTTTAATGAATATCTCTGAATCTAGAGGAGATGGAGAAATTTTTGATAAGACCTTTTTTGTAGAGTGAAAGTAGAGTTACAAAAAAGGTCTTTTTGAAAATTTTGATATTGTGCTTGGATTAAGAGATATTTAATGAAAATTAAAAGAATGATTCATACCTATCAACTACAAGAGTTATTCCAGCTTCAAGTGTCTTTTTCATGTGAGGTACACACTCCCATCGATTTGCAGAGAACAACAGGTGTATTGTTTCAGGTGGTAAATCCGTTTTATGAGATAAAAATTGATCTATAACTGTTCCAATTGTTGTTTTCCTCTCTGGAAAAAAATAGGTAATCAACTTTTTGCTGTTTATCTCTGAATCTAAGCGAGTTATCAAAATTTCCATAGAGACATTTTTTGTACCTCTTATTCTCTTCTACAAAAAAGGTCCTCTTAAAAATTCCTCCATCTCCCTTAGATTCCAAGATATTCCATATATACTCTTTTAACTCACCAGGAAATCTACGCTCTTCTGCTGGAATCCCCAAGTCATTCAGAGCTTGAACCAGTCGTTTGACTTGTGTTGATTTTCCAGCCCTATCACAACCTTCCAGAACCAATAATGCTCCTCGAGACATTTTTATTAATTAATTAATTTTATGATGACAACAAAATGCTCCAAAATACTCTTGTGTGTGTAGTGTGTTTTTATACAAGTAGAGAACTCTACCGAGTGGGTTATGAGTCATGGATAATGTTTGGTTATGTTTTTTTAACGATCACGGATCACAAACAAGTTAGAACTTGTTCATAACGTATATTTTATCGTTTTAGAGATAAAAATTATAATTTAAAAAGAGTTAAAAGTATTAAACTCATGGAGAACAATCAGGAAATGAGTCCGAATACTTCTGGAGTTGGAGATTCAGAGCTTGATCTTGGATATCGTACAGGAAATTTATTTATTATTGATGCAAGTCCAGAGATGTTTGTGGTTTCAGAGAATGAGAATGAGGAACCTTTGAGCCCTTTTAAACAGAATCTTTACGTGAGTTATTTTTGAATTTTTTTTAATATGAGTATTTCAGTTGATTTCAATTAATGCTCTCATGTCTCAGATGTTCGAGAGAATTCTGAGACAGAAACTGTGTAAAAATAGAGATGATTGGATGGGTATTATTCTATTTGCCACAACCAAAAGCGATCCTGACACCAAGAATATTTTGACACTCTTGGAATTTGGTCCAGTCTCTGTGGAAATGCTAAAGGAACTCTTGGACATAAGTAAGAAAACAAAGGGTTCCAGAGGAAAATGTCAAGAGATATTTTTTGTCAAGAATTTAATTATCTAAAAAAAATATATATTGACATTTTTCTCTAAAATCACTCCTTGCCAAGATAGATGGATAATTAAAAAAAAAAATTCTCATTTCAGTCGACAATAAAATTCCTTATTACCAAACCATCTCCTCACCAGACCACTACCCCCTCTCCGAAGTATTACTTCACGCAAGTCGTGCCTTTGACTCCATAAAAATAAAAATGCCAATTCGCCAGATAAACTTAATCACCTGTCACGATAATCCTGTATCCAACGACAACGAGGAACTCAACAGAATTCGAATTATTTCCAAAAATTTTCACGACTTGAAAATAATTTTCAAAGTAATTGGTACGGATGAAAACTGGAACTTTGATATATTCTACAAAGAACTTGAGATGCTAGCTAAAGACACCGCCATCGAGCCCAAACGTTCCTATCCAATTGATCTAGAACGAGAAGTAATGAGAAAAACCGTAAATGTTGGAAAAATAAATCTAAAAATCAAAGATTCTATTCTCCTCAATGTAAATCTTCAAACATTTGTTAAAAGGAGAAAAGTCATTCAATCAATTTTAATGAACAAAGCCACCAATGAACCCCTGGACAACTTTTACAGATACAGAAACATTAAAGATTTTTTCGAAGAAGAAACCTACGAGAGAGATGACGAAGATGGAGGAGAGGAGGAAGAAACTGAAATTGAAGATTATCCATCTTCGAGTCTCAGAAAGTCTCAAGTAATATTAGGAAAAAGAATTTCATTGACACTAGGTGAATATCAAGAACTTGAACGTCTCAAACCTAGAGGAATTGAAATTATCAAGTTTGAAAAATGTATTGAGGAGCCTCCATTGTACCACGAACACCCAGCATTTTTCATGGGAATTCCTTCTGATGCATCAACCAGTGAAAAAAAATTCTTTGCAGGCTTATTAACCAAGTGTAGAAAGAGAAATTTAATGGCTATCTGTTCAGCAACAGCCAGATATGATGCAAAAACATTTTTGTTCAGAATGTGGCCATGTGAAGAATTACCTGGATTTTATTTTTATAAAATTCCTTTTGCTGAAGATATCAACAGAACAATGGATTATTTATTTCCTTTTTATAGAAATTATCAGGTTGATGAGGAGAAAGTTAGATTAATGGAGAAGGTAGTGAAGAAATTTATGATTAAATACAATCCAGCAATATTTCCAAATCCCAAACAATTGAAGCAGATGAACTATATTTTGGCTTTGGCTTTGAATGAAAATTTTGATGCTGAAAAGGGATTTGAGGATTATACTAAACCTGAGATGACAGTTCTTGAGAAGAATTTGAGTAAAAAGGGATTGATTGAGCAAGTGTTTGAAATGTTTCCAATTACTCAGCTGAATGAGGTGGAGGAGATGATGGCGTCCAAGGTGTTGAGGTATGATGAAGAAACTGCTAGAAGGATGGCTATGGTCGAGGGATTGGGGCAGTATACTGTGGCTCAATTGAGGGCTATACTCAAGGCCTTGGGACAGGGAACTAATGGACGAAAGGGTGAACTTATTGAGAGGATTGAGGAGTACAGGAAATCTTTGTAAATTGAATATTTTCAAGCATTATTTTGGGAATAAAGGCGGTGTATAGAGGGAAATGTCAAAAGACATTAAATTATTCATTTATTGGAGTTTGTAAGTTGATATAAAAATATTCACTATTAATTCCATTTGTTTAAGTGTACGAAGGCAAGCTGTGTGTGTTTATTGGAGTATTTTCTGCATTTATAATCGTTATCTCGGTTCTTCGAGTTTCGATAGTGGCTGAAGGGAACCGGGCTGGACCCAGGAAAATCCTGTGGGCGTTCTTTCCTTCTCTTGTTTCTAAAATTAAGATATCATGATTTTTCATAAAGTGTGTTTTATAAAACTGAATACAGAGAATTTTTAGTTACTGAAAATGGAATTATCTCGAGTCAGAGTGATTTTAGAGAAAAATGTCATAAGACATTTTTTGTAGAAAATTTAATTATCTATAAAAAATATCTTCTGATATTTCCCTCTAAAACGATCAATTATGGAGATAAACACCCAATTACAAAAAAATGTGAAATTATTATTTTTTTCTTTTCACCTTTGGTTCGTAAATTTTTTGTCTAATTGGCTCATGTACTTCTGAATCCCAAGAGCTAAATTTAATATAATGAATATCCTCAGTCTCTGGAGGATCGTATACATGATCTAGGCTCTCTCTTACACATTTTCTCACACGAGTACGAAATTCCTCTATATTATTATCTAATCTATAAAAATAAAAAAATTGATTAAAGTGAGTCAATTCTTTTCATTTCACTCAATTTAGTAATTAAATGGTTTAATTACAGTGTAGAGGCTTCTTCATTAGTTGATTGCAATTTTCCATCAACTTTATTGAAGACTTTAACTATAAATTGCACTAATTGATATATCCTGTTGTTTTTTTTCCATTGTGGAAAACCTGCACAAGTGTTGAGCTCATTTGTCTCTGGATAAATTAGTGGATGGAAGACGTTCGATTGAAAGGCAACTTTCTGTTAAAAATATATTAATTAATTAATCAACTATTTTTTTTTCTTTTGTTAATTTTTGTTTTGTCAATTTATTTGTTTATTCATGGACATACGGGGCATCCACCGTCTGGAAAATTCTCAGGCAGTGTTATCGTAAATCTGAAGACTCCACCTTGATAAAAACCTTGGCGAACAAATAATACACCAAACCACACTGCAAATTAATAAATAAATTAATTGATAATTCCAGATTTTTACACTATTTCTTCAATTTTTGGGTGATTAACGTACAAAAAGGGTTTTCTGCCGATGGAATCACATAAATTCCTCGTAAATCCTGACTCTGGAGCACATTACTAGGAAAAAAAAGCAATTAACTGAATATTTATGTTGATAAAAAAATTAGTAAATAGTGGAGTGTCAGAGGTCAATTTTTCATTTGTTAAATATCAAATTATCTTGATAATGAGTGATTGTAGAGAAAAATGTCGAGGGACATTTTTTGTGGAGAAGAAAATTTACAACAAAAAATGTTTCTTGAGATTATCTCCAAAAATGGTCGGTTTTCGAGATAAATGCAAATCGAATAAATTGTCCAAAAAATCCTTACTATTCAGACAAAATACTGTATTCCTGGAGATAAACAATATATTCACTGTTTCCCCCAGCAACATTAGGACGGTCAATCATCCTGATGGACGTATTGAGCTGTGAATCAGCAGATCCCCCAGGTAAAATCTTCCTGAAGGAGCCATGTCTCTTCAGTCCATCCTCCTCCTCCCCCTAAACCCAAAAAAATTACCATTAAAGACTCCAAAAAATTCCTTCACCTCAATATCTCACCTTGGAGCTAGATCCTACACCTTTAACACTCATTTCACCTCAAAATTTCGATATTTCACCTTTTAAAACCCCTAATTCTCTAATAAAACTCATTAACCCCTATAATTAATCAACACAATTCTTCAATGATTCTTCACATGATTTTAATCAATTTCATTATTTGAATAATTGATAATCAAGAAATTACTATTAAAATCCAAAAAGAACCGTTCATCATTTTTTTTTACGATCGTCACGCCCTCAATATTTGACTCACATATCACACACTCATACACATGTACATGACTCGATTTCACACAAATGAAGACGTATATTTTGTTGAGTTATCAGAGGAGGCACCTCGGCACAGGATTAAAACACTTGTTAAACTTCTCATGAAAAAATGGTACTTTCCTTCACCAAGAAGGATATAAATAACCAATATGGAATAATAACAAAAAAAACAAAAATGCGCACTAGCTCTACGCATGTGCAGACTCATTCATTCAATTATTGAATTAATTAATTAATTTTGCCGTTAATTTTTTTCTCTTAATTTTTACTATAAATAAATTAGTCATCCCTTACTCCTCAAAGTCGTTATTCGATGATATCTTTGAATCTAGGGGAGATAACGAAATTTTTGTAGAGACCTTTTTTGTGGAGAAAAAAAAAAAAATTCTTAAAAAAAGGTCTCTACAAAAATTTTGCAATCTCCTCTAGTTTCGAAATTTTGAGGGGAAGGGGATGACTAATTTATTTATGGTAATAATTAAGGGGAAAAAATTAACAGTAAAATTAATTAATTAATTCAATAAATCATTTGAGTTAATAAAAACGAATGAGTCTGCGCATGCGCAGTTATAGTACGCATGCGCACTGGTACTACGCATGCGCATTATATGGCGGAATGGGTTAAAATAAAACCAGGATTAAACGGAAAGCAGGGTTGGGCAAGTAAATTACATAAGGTAAATTACTTGGTTTTAGACACGTCAGAAACAGGTAAATTACTTCAAAGGTTTCTGACAATTTTTGACACTGTCTAATGGTCTATCGTCGCGATGGAATTTTTCGGAGAAAATTCATGAATTTTCAAAAACTTTCGATAATCGTCTCCATTTTGATAATTATTGAAAGCCTCTTATGATTTTTTCAATAATTCTATCATTTAGACTAGTGTTGAAAATATCTTGAATAGCTTGGAAAACCACGAAATTCTTGATGACTTTTTAACGAGCAAATTCTAAAAATATCTACATCGTAATGATTTTTCAACGTTTTTGTTATTCGTTTTGATAATAAAGAAAATTCATTAGAATGGAATTCGACCTAAAAAAACAACTCTGCCTAAGTACGTCATATTCTCCGGTGAATAAATAGAATGAGAATAAAATCGAATGAAAATTGTTGAAAAGCAATGTATCTGATGCGGCTATTCTGGTAAAAAATTGCCATGTCATTTTAATGAGTGATTGATTCGTTTCGCTGGATTAATCACTAATGAGAATAATTTCAATCATACACGATTTGACTCAAAATATTTATCCCACGGCATATCCGGTCTTTATGTCGAAGAAAAAATAGACCACGCACCGATGTGTTGGAATGCGCTGTATTTTTATTATTTTTTTCTGGGGCTTTTTTTTCTACATCCTTACCGGACGAAAAAAAAAATGTTGTTGTATTGTCGAAATTTCAATTGAAAGTTATGTTCAGAATTTTTTGAGGAATATGTTTCTATGGAAAAAATGAGCATGCGCTTTTTGTGTATTTTAACGCCATTAAATCAATAAGATTTCACTCATGATTTAAAAAAAAGAATAACTCGGCCTTCATAGCTGGCACTTTCGTTTAATTCAAATATCTGACCCTTGTGCTTAATCTTATGCCATCTGCCTCATTATGTGATTCCATCCCCAGAGGATTTTTCCTATACAATTGTTTTAATAGCAAACTGAGTACCGCCAATCGCGTTTTCTAATGTTTATGACAATTTCTGACATTTTGAACGTTTTAGACGTAAATTACCAGTATTTGACCATGTCACGTCGAAAACTTCCATCTGTGAGGTATGCCCAACCCCTGAATCCAGACTGAATTGACCTATCCGATGGAGACATCTAAACGAATCTCGGAACATATTCGAAACTTATTATGGGCGTCAGCGATTACAGAGGAATAACTTCATTATCGACTGTGTATAGAAAGATTGATTTTGCGCGCAAGGAGAATAGAGGGAATAGATCCCTCTATTCTCCATGGTCGCCATCTCTACTACCGATTAGGTATCACAAACACTCATCCGTGTCGTTACCGCGATTCGCTGCGTTTGTTCACTTTCGTCGTCGTTACGACGGATTCATCCTCCAACAAAAACGTTATTATATATTTTCTGCATAAATAATCAAGCCAAATGTATTCAATCGCGCTCCAATATGCAATCAATATTGGAATAATCTGCTTTCTTATATTGATGACAGAAGAGTTAACTTAATTATTAAATTTCCGCTCGTTCTCAATATCTACTTTACGATAGTTCAGAGAATATAGTCACCATCAGACGGACGATGTCGAGATAATTCATAATACTCAGCCATATTTTCTTATGCGAAAAACTACCCGAGTGAACCGCATTAACCCCTATTGGAATGTAAACCAAAAACATAAACAGCATGAAATTTTAATTGCTTATAAGTGTGGAGAGGAATTTACGCGAAATTGTGTCTATTCATCATAATGAAGAGACAGAGTCAGTCTACATTATTTTCAAAGGCATTTCAATGATTTCGAGAATGCATGGAGACAAAGTCCGTTGATTCTGATGATTCAAAAATGTTTAAACTACAATCTTCATAGATAGGAGAAGGACTCTCAGTGCATCGAAGTAATTTAGTTTCATCCGCTTATATTATCTTCCTAGAATCGAATTGATAAATGTAACATCAGTGCCAAATAAAAAGCGTTCAAAATGTTGACAGTTCGAATTCGAGAGAGATTGAAACTCGATTAACTCGACCCGCAAGTTATTTCGAGTTATATCGGACAGATCGAGTTTCAATCTCTCTCGAATTCGAACTGTCAACATTTTGATCTATAGATATACACACATAATATAACATAATATATTACAGTTAAGAATTACAGTTAAGATGGTAAGAAAGGAAAAAAGAAAAAAAAAGAATAGATGTTAGGAGAGGGTATTTCAGGTGGTATGATAGATATCCTCCCAAGCGTCGCTCTCTGGAACGAAGCGACAGTCAACTCCGGTGACACTTGAGCAACGGTCCACCATTTTTTATCCACCGTCACATTTAGTGACACTTGAGCGACGGTCGAGCGATGGTTCGCTATTTTTTATCCACCGTCGCTTTTGGCAACACTAGAGCGACGGTTAAGTGATGGTCCGCCATTTTCGATTCACCGTCGCTCGACCGTCGCCAGGGTTGGGCAAGTAAATTACATAAGGTAAATTACTTGGTTTTAGACACGTCAGAAACAGGTCAATCACTTTAAAGGTTTCTGACAATTTTTGACACTATCTAATTGGTCTATCGTCACGATGGAATTTTTCGGAGAAAATTCATGAATTTTCAAAAGCTTTCGAAAATCGTCTCCATTTCGATAATTATTGAAAGCCTCTTATGATTTTTTCAATAATTCTATCATTTAGACTAGTGTTGAAAATATCTTGAATAGCTTGGAAAACCACAAAATTCTTGATGACTTTTTAAAGAGCAAATTCTAAAAATATCTACATCGTAATGATTTTTCAACGTTTTTGTTATTCGTTTTGATGACAAAGAAGATTCATTAGAATGGAATTCGACCTAAAAAAACAACTCTGCCTAAGTACGTCGTATTCTCCAGTATGAATAAGTAGAATGAGAATAAAATCGAATGAAAATTGTTGAAAAGCAATGTATCTGATGCGGCTATTCTGGTAAAAAATTGCCATGTCATTTTAATGAGTGATTGATTCGTTTCGCTGGATTAATCACTAATGAGAATAATTTCAATCATACACGATTTGACTCAAAATATTTATTCCACGACATGTCCGGTCTTTATGTCGAAGAAAAAATAGACCACGCACCGATGTGTTGAAATGCGCTGTATTTTTATTATTTTTTTCTGGGGCTTTTTTTCCACATCCTTACCGGATGAAAAAAAAATGTTGTTGTATTGTCGAAATTTCAATTGAAAGTTATGTTCAGAATTTTTTTAAGGAATATGTTTCTATGGAAAAAATGAGTATGCGCTTTTTGTGTATTTTAACGCTATTAAATCAATAAGATTTCCCTCATGATTTAAAAAAAGAATAACTCGGCCTTCATAGCTGGCACTTTCATTTAATTCGAATATCTGACCCTTGTGCTTAATCTTATGCCATCTGCCTCATGTGATTCCATCCCCAGAGGATTTTTCCTATACAATTGTTTTAATGGCAAACTGAGTACCGCCAATCACGTTTTCTAATGTTTATGACAATTTCTGACATTTTGAACGTTTTAGACGTAAATTACCGGTATTTGACCATGTCATGTCGAAACCTTCCATCTGTGAGGTATGCCCAACCCTGCCCGCACCTTACATTAAAAATATAAAAAACAAGTAGGCCATCGCTCCCATGTGGCTGGTGTTAAGGATTGGAAGAAATGCGTTACTATTATTATTCTATTATTATATTATGCTTCTCTTTTTTTTTCTACCAATTCTATTGGTAGTCAGCTTCCGGATGGATCTACGATTCATTCTGTTCATACATTGATTGTCTGTATCTCAAGAACTAATCGACATATCGACCTCAAATTTAACACAGAAGTTGAATCCGACAATATCAAGTACTAGTCAAAATTTCAGATCCTCACTCCAATCCTAGTCGTATTATAGTACGTACGAGCGAGTTTCGAGAATGAAAATAGAAAAACAGCAATATCTCAAAAACTTTCAATGGGGGGGTATATCTATTTTGATTGCGCTAGGTAGGAGTTATCGTGACAAACATTTTGAAAAAAAAAAAAAATCAAATTGATTCAATAGTTTTTGAGATATTGACGAAAATAGTTTTACACAAAAAGTTGAATATCTCCAAAGCTAATGGTCCGATTACGCCCATATTAAATAGCGACCATTGCTATCATAAGGCCTAAAATCATACCAAGTTTAAAGTTTTTATCTCCAATATTTCTCAAATTATCCTGCGTACAAGGATTTGAGTGAAAAAATAGAAAAAGGGCAATAACTATATGACTTCTCCGTGGTCCGACTGAATTTTTTTATTGAAGTCGATAAATATTTTCATGATAAATATTTTGAAAAAAAAAAAATCGGATCGGTCAAATTGTTCTTGAGATCCCCGAAAAACTAAAGAATAAAATCTCAATTCACTTATTTTTTGTTCTCCATGGAACAAAAAATTATTATTATTTATATTAATAATAATTAATCAATATTAATTAATAAATATTAATTAATAAAAATATTAATTAATATTAAAATTAAAATTAATTAATTAGGTAATATTAATTATTATTTTTTAATTATTGTGACGTTATGAGTTTTACCCGGAGGTAAAACTCAAGGTTAAAGGATTACTCCCTCCTCTTGGTTGGTGGATTGTATTGGGAACTCTAAAGCTCCCTTTCTAGCTATTATAATTATCCTTTATTCACTCCGCCTCGGCTAACTTCAGCGGTGAGCTCACGGGTGGTTCGCTCACTCGGCGGATGTCGGATGGAAGGATATAAAGGGTTAAGGTGTTATTGAACACTCGCGTATTAATCGGTAAAAGTATGGTATATTCACGATAGTTGTTAAAATACTCGACAATGTTCGTAAATGGGTCGGTATACGCGTAATTAAGATGTTAGCTTGACTTGGAACTTGAACTCGCTATTATTGTCTTTTGACCGAAGGCCTGAGCCTGGAGATGTTCGCGACTCCGCTACCTATCGTACTCTGGTCTCTGGTGAGTCTAGAAGACCCACCAAAGCTCACCAAAGTTCCAAGTTGCTGAGCTAAGCAGTCTCACGTTTTTTTTCCACTAATACTCTTTTGTGCCATCATTGACACAAACCAAAACAGTCAAACAGTTCAGGCCACCTGAACTGGACTTGCAAAAATCGTGGGACTGCTTACCACGATGTCCAAATGACACCGTGGGACTGCTGACCAAAGTCTGGATGGCAGGAAAGAGAAATCACATTTCTCATTCCTCTCATCTAGTTATTGTTTAACTTTTTCATTAATTAATAACTAAATCGACGTATTGGTCGATCCCAATACGTCACATTATTATTATTTATTTTTATTATTATTTTTATTATTCAATTATTATTATTTATATTATTTATTTTATTTTATTTTTATTATTATTATTTTTTTATATTTTTAATGTAAGGTACGGGGGTGAATCTGTTTTTTTTCAGGTGCGATTTTTTAAAAATTTATAAAAAATAGAAATATAACTATCAGAGTTTTTTTTAAACTATCAACCTTCGTCAAAGTTACTTCAATAGGATGAAAAAAAAATTGCAAAATCTATACAAGGGAGGCTAAGTAAACGGATCTCATACAAATATATATATATATATATGCATCGGTACATCCATCACCCCCCACCCCTACTACACTATCAATTGAAATTAATTAATTCTGGGAGTTTCACACTTCCCCAAATGATTTCGTCTTCAGGAATCGATTCCCCAAATCATTTAGGAACTATTGAGTAATTTTTCAAATTTTTTTAAATCAATTGTTTGCTGACTATACGTAATAACTTAATTAATTTATAATAAATCAAATAATTTTCCCCAAATCTTAAAAGTGCTTTCCAAAATATCACTTAATGATTCCCAAACGAATGAGCATAATTAGAATGCATAATTAATTTTTTTATCCACTAAAATAAAACCAGGATTAACGGAAGTTCAATGGTGCTGCCACCTAGTGGGAATAGAACCAAATTACATTACCGGACTTATTAACAGAGTAGAAAAATAAATAATTTCAACACTTTCAAACGACAATTCAATGGTTAATGATCGTTTAAGGGAGTGACGAATGTGATTGATAAATTTGGATTATTATTGGGTGTGATTGCGTGGTGTTTAAAGGTGTATTTGGACAACAATTGGTGGTGCAATGGCAGCTGAGATAAAACCAGCGCCCGGTGCTAATAATGACAAATTCAGTACAAGCAGGAAGCCATCACTAATAGCCAAGTTGGAGGGATGCAATGACGATGTTAATGCTGCTATTATTATTCCAAGAGAGGACGGAGTCATTAGTGTCTGTGATGATAGGTATTTTTGACAATTTTTTTTGGATTTTTTATCATGCATTCTGTCTTTGTGACGTATTAATTTATTATCTGTCATTAATTGTTTGATTATTTCGTTAATGAGTGATTTTATGGGAAAAATGTCAAGAGACATTTTTTCTAGACAATTAAATTATCTACAAAAAATGTCTCTTGACATTTTTCTATAAAATCAATAATTAACGAGATAATTTGAGTTTTAATGAAAAGTTAAAATATAGAATTTTTATTCCTTTTTTTTTTTTCAATGAGTCTCTCTCGTGATCATTGCTTTGTTGATGCATTGCAGGACAGTTAGAGTATGGCTGAAACGTGACTCTGGGCAGTATTGGCCGAGTGTATGCCAGTATATGGCTGCAGGGGCAACAGCTATGTATTATCATGTGGAGAGTAGAAGACTTTTTGTTGGTTTGGAGAATGGATCCATTGATGTACGTATTCAATATATTTATCCTCTATTTATCATTTTATCATGATGATTTTTTTCTGCAGGAGTTTATGCTTGAACAGGATTACAACAGAATGACAGCTATGAGAGAGTATTTGGCACATCAGGGGAGAGTAACAGGCGTTGTATTCTCAGGAGTTCATGGCTGGTTACTCAGTGTTGGTAGAGATAAATTATTTCAACTCCATTGTGCTGAGAGTGGAAGGAGGCTGGGATCATTTGGAAGGGCTAAATCGAGTTATTTGGGTGACAGTTGGTTTACAGCATTGCAGTATCCTTTTTCATTGATTAAAAAAAATCGATATTGGGTGATTCTAGGAAAAAAATGTCAAGAGACACTGTTTGCAGAGAGACTTAATTTTGCTGGCATTGTGGGTGGTGTGAAGGAAGTGTTTAATTGTGGAAAATTATATTGATGACACAGTTGATTAAAATCACTCACAAAGGTTTATTGACGGAATTGAACCGCACGTTAAATGATTTACACTATGTACAAAGTTGATAATTGTCTAAGAATCGTTGATTAACTGACTGACTTAACTGCGATAAATACTTGAGAAAAAACCTGAGATTGACCTTAAAGTGACTTGAGAATTACTGAATATACTAGTTGATTCGATAAAAGTCTGAGATATTTTACTATTAAATAATATCGTTGAATTTCACTAATAATTGTCTCTGATAATTAACTCTTGATAAACTAGCTCGTTGAATAATATAATTGGAGATTTTACTATGATAAATAACTCTTGAATTGAACTGCTAAATGTCCTTGAATTGTTGCTAGGCGAAAAACTGCTTAAATTGAGAACTTGTTATTTGAGAACTAATTAGATAATTTACTCGTTGACGATTCTATAGATTATTTAGAAAGACGTTGATAATCATACTAAATTGATACATTTCTTAATGATGAATTGCTGAACTATTAGTTGAATAACTTGTTAACACTGATTCGATGATTTTACTTATTGATGAGTTACTCGGTGAATTACTGATTTACTTGTTGAATCACTTGACTACATGTTGAACGCTAATTTGATACTTCTTGCTTGCCCGGAGGCTTGATGACGACTACTATAGGGGTTCGAGCATCTTCTCTCTGGTTGACCGTTGGCCCGAAGGGCCCCGAAATTTCTCGAATATTCTCTGATTTAATTTCTCTGATATTTTGACTTTATTTTTGTCGCGTTTCCAACAGACACTTTTTATAGAAAATTTAATTATCTACAAAAAATATCTCTTGACATTTTTCACTAAAATCATTTGTTTTCGAGATAAATACAATTAACAAAAATATAAATAATATAATTACTGAATTTCTTTAATAATAAATGATAAAAGATTTGATGAACAGTCTAAACACGCATTTGTGGGTGATTACGGTGGTGAAATAACCATGCTAAAGGTAGAAACAACGTCTATAAGTCTTGTAGCCTGTCTGAGTGCACACAGTGGAAGCATTAGAACCCTTGCATGGGACTCTGAGAAACAATTACTATTCTCTGGTAGTTTTGATCAGAATATCATTGTCTGGGACATTGGGGGACGTCAGGGTGTTGCTTATGAACTTCATGGACATCGTAATAAAGTCACAGCTTTGTGTTTTGCCAGTAATGAAAAAATTCTTATTTCTGGGGGTGAAGATGGGGTTATTGTGGGCTGGAGTATGGCTGGAACTAGAAAAGAAACAGCTAATTGGGAGGAATCTGATATTTGTCAAGTGAGTGATTAATTTTAATCAATAATTTCAATCGATAATTGTAATTGGTCTTTTTAGTCATGCTCAAGACCTTTTTTCTGGAATATGAAAGCTATGATGGACCAACGGCAATTAGGACTGAGACAGCATCACTGCAGAAATTGTGGAAAAGCTCTTTGTGCTCGTTGCACATCCCAGAGGATTCCTATACCTGCAATGGGTTTTGAATTTGAAGTTAGAGTGTGCGATCCATGCCATATTCAATTGAAAGCTGCCAAGTAAGTCTAATAATGTCTTAAAAAAAATTGAAAATTTATTATCTCAATATTTTTAATTTTTTAATCAGTCAAACATCAATGGCATCATTTCATGATGCTAAACACAGCATCACAGCGATGGATCTAGACGTTTCACGAAGGAAATTACTGACAGTTGGCCAAGATCGAGTCATAAAAATTTGGGATATTACAGCACTTCTTCAGCAATAAAATAAAAAAAAAAAAGTTTATCGTTTCTTGATATATTCATCGAATCAAATTAAATGATAATAATCAAATAAGAATTAATTAGCATTATAAGATAAATTACTCTATTTTTTTCTTTTCTTTTGGAAGAAGTGTATTATTACTGGATAACTGTAAATAATTCTTGAGAAATCTTGCAATGAAATTTTTACTCTGATATTTAAAATTCCATCAATTTTCCATCAATTTTTGTTTTTTTGTATTTAGTTGAAAAAAAAAAATACTGTAAAAAGAAGGGGAAAGAGAAAGATTATTGAGATAGAGAGAAATACGTTCACTCATTTTTCTCGTTTAAATTTTACGAATCTAAAATCCAATTGTCATTCACCCTCTCTACATCAATAAACACTGTAAATTACTCGATAAGTACGAATGACCACATGTATGCCTAAAAAAAATATTTCTACTGTCGTTTTTCCTTATGAATGAGATACACGCGCTTCCATAGACATTAATGTATCAATTGATAATGAAATAATGTGGTAAATTATGTTTATGTGACCTCGATCAATGTTTCTAAAATGCTTGTATGTATAATCCATTCCATAGGCAGCAGTTTAAATATTACCAATGTATGTATGTAACAAATACCAAGACTTTTATTTTCAATTTATTTTTCCCAAAGTTACTTAAGTACACTTGTTCATGTGTAAAAAAATTGATGAAAGAAATATATTACGTTATGAACACACAATTTCAGATAATTTTCCATTTATCTTGGAAATGAGTGGTTTCAGGGAGAAATGTCAAGAGACCTTTTTTGTAGAGAATTTAATTATCTTAAAAAAAGGTCTCTTGATATTTTTCGTTAAAACCACTCGTTATCGATAAAAATCCACAATTTAAAAATAAAAAATAAACAATTACAAACAATTCAAAGTTCCTCGTCCGTGAAACCCCACCTGAACCACATAATCCCGAATTCCCCCGAAGTTCACCGAACCGAACGTGTTAATGTGCCGGTCACCGATGGTATCCCCTTTACCGTACCCAACTGTTACCTGTTGAAGTGCTCGCTCTACACACTCGGTATCGTTCACCAGTGTCCCCCTAAACCCCCCCCTCCCCTCCATTTGTATCTCCACCCACTAGTTCATAAACAGCCGAAAATCCTCGTGAATAAAAAAAATTAAAAAAAATGTCCACAATCTTTCACTCGTAAAAAATAATATTGTAACAATTTTTTAAATATTTGTATTATTCTACATGATTTAATACATGTACATGTCCACGTCGTCAAGTTCATGTCCCGGAATGAGTGACTCGGAGTTGAACATTACAGTGAAAATAATCATCTAGTGAATTATTTAATCTTCAATTTGTGATTAATGGTGATTTTTAACGTTAAAAAAGTGGTTTTTTCTCTTGAAAAAAAAATTGATTTATTTCATTAATTTGGTGATATTGTTTAACAATCAAGTCCACAAGGTATTTTATTTTTAATAAACATGTACATTATTATTATTATTATTATTATTATTATTTCTGTGAAGAAGATAAAGATTTCGCATTTCTTTATCGCGTGATTTTACGATTTTTCTTCTTTTTCAGTGAAATTGGAGCACAAATTTTGTGATTTTGTAAACAATTTTATTTTTGAGGGTTTATAAGGGGTAAATGAGGGTTTGAAATGTACAGTGGGGCTTCAGTGAAGAATAGAAGCCAACTCGACGCATTTCTTTTTCATCTTCTCACTTGTTCTCTTTTCCACTCGTTTAATGGATGGGGTTCTCCACCGGTATCCAGACGTTTCCAGTAATTTGATTGTGGAGGGTCATTTGTATTCATTTTTTTAATGGTATTTTGTCATTTTAAACGGTTTTTTTGGGATTTTATTTTGATTTAGTGGTGTTTATCCTTGGAAGGAATGATGTTAAAGGAAAATATCAAGAGACATTTTTTGTAGATAATTTCATCAACTACAAAAAAGATCTCTTGACCTTTTTCGCTGGAATCACTCGTTATCGTGATAATTCAATATTTCTAAAAATCAAAAAATTCACTCATTTCTTTCTTTTGTCATTTGTTATGAACATGTCCGGAAGGTCACAGTTCCAGACAGGTAGATGACACCTGCCCGCTTTAGTACTTATTTCTCCTCCCAACGCACACAGTCGGGACACCTGTTACTGGGAATATTATCTCTGTGCCAAGAATTTTTTTTTCCTGTTTTTCTTCCTGCAAATTATGTCTCGACTTTCCCCCCCCCCCCCCCCCCTTCAACTCATGAATTGCGAAAAAAATGAGAGTGTATGAGACATTTAATCACAATAATTTTTTATTTCAAGTTGTGAAGAACTCGATGGTAATTTTCTTATTTCTTCTCCAGGTTTTTTAGTCGCTTGGGGTATACTTATATCATGACTGACGATTCTTGAAGGATTTGTTCATAAATTGCAAAATCAAGAGAATCAGTGACAATGAAAAATCATTGATGGATAGTTATTTTTTCTCCATTTCCATTTTCGCTCTAGGCCAACTTCTTGCTAATGATGATGATGAGAATAAATTCTCCTTTTACTCATTATTCTTCATCAACTACATGATGATCATGAACTTTTCAATTTTGTGATTAATCACGATAAATTGAATTTGATATTTTTTATAATTATGTATTTATCTCAAAAATGAGTGGTTTCAGGGAAAAATGTCAAAAGATCTTTTTTGTAGATAATTGAATTTTCTACAAAAAATATCTTTTGACATTTTTCTCTAACATGACTCATTTCTATGATAATTTGATATTTAAGAAACTGTGAACATTGACATTTTTCAGTTAAATGACCTTTGGCACGATTAATAGTTTTCATATTCAAACGACAAGATGAATAAACTCAGTGAGTCCTTGAACACGAAAATCTACTTTCTTTCATACCATACCCGGAATTATTACCGATCAATGTCAATGCAACTTTCATTCCGTTTTCTTTATTAAATACTAAAAAAACAGTAAAGGATCATAATTGAAAATTTCTTTAGAGACTTTTAGAAATTTATACATCATAAAAACCATTAAAAATCAATAAAAATCGGTATAAACGTTAAACATAAATGGGCTACAATGGGTCATGGAAAGCTTCGATAAATTTTACTCATAACAAGTTTCTTCACTTTTCATAAAATATCTCTGAATCTAGAGGAGATAGGGTCATTTCCATAAACACCTTTTTTGTAGCTCTCATTCCGCTCTAAAAAAAAGTTTCAAATAAAAATTTTCCTAATTCCCTTAGATCTCGAGATATTCATATTCTCATACTTTTACAGTCTGGAATCAAATGTGGAATACACTCTTGATGGGCTAGTGTCGCGCGGTTAACCCACTTAACGAACAGGTTTATCCATTCTGTGTATATCTTGTGGAGCGTACGGTGTTCTGTACTAACGGGCATCAAGCCACATATGTATATAATATCGTGTGTACATCCTCTTCTCCCAGAATGTCTCGACAAATAGTCCATGCGCTGGGAGTCAAAGGGTCAAGTTGGGTGGTTTCTTACAAATTATTTAAACAATTTAATTGTTTAAATAGGTATAGCTCTGCACCTATGGACTTGTAAAGCAAAAAAGTCAAAACTGAAGACTGGTCGTCTCGTTATTGTGGTCGTAGACGACCATTTCAACGATAAATCGTTATGATTAACGATTATTATCGAAGAATTTGCATAAACTGGTTAATGTAAGGCCATTAGATATAGTAATTTCTTCAAGTTATCTAATTAATCATAATTATTTTCAGGTGGCGGGCCAGTGTGCACGTCGAACTCGACTCGAGAGATGGTCATCGTTACCCGGGTGAGTTTACCCTTGTGATATTGCACACTCAATTTCACCGGTAATTTTATGCATGCGTACCTCTGTACCCGAAAACTCGGTCAGTAGGAATATGTTACGAGTCATTATGGATTAACAAAAATGAGTTGTCATAAATTGACAAAACTTGATTAATCGATATCTCTGAATCTAATGGAAATGATCAATTTTTCATAGATACTTTTTTCATAGCCCTCATTCTCCTCTACAAAAAAGGTCTCTTTGAAAATTTTCTCATCTCCCCTAGATTCCGAGATATTTCCCATAAACAAAAATCTGAGAAAGTGCGGATGAGAAATGATTAATCCGGAAGTTATTCCTCAATGTGGGGGAGAAAGGAACCGGAAGTACAATTATAGTCATTGTATTATATTAGATTTTGATATTTAGAGTCAACAAAAATAGAGGAAAATATCGTATAATGGACACCCACCAAACCAACGGAAAATGCAACGCAGCGGCCACTGGACACTGCCCTCTTCTCGCTCTCCCGATGTTCCGAGACACTGAACAATTGGGACGCACACATTAAAATATATCGTACGGACACACGCGCTCGACGAGACGTGCACACAATTATCTATTCTCTTTTAGATCGCTCGAATACTCGTAATCGGTATTATTACAACTCTGTGTGATTATCATCAGGGGATAATTAATTGTTATTGAGTCTAGTGTGTTTATTAATAATATCCATGAATCTTTGGAGTTATTGATAATGATCAATTGTTTAATAACCGTACCGTTATGAGTGAATTTAAATATAATTTTTTCATGATTGTGCGTTTATCTTGGAGAATCAGTGGTTTTATGGGAAAATTTCAAGAGATGTTTTTTGTAGAGAAATGATATTCCTAAAAAAAATGTCTCTTGACATTTTTTGATAAAATCACTCGTTATAAAGATTATTCAATTTTAATAAAATCCAATTTTTATCTAATGTTCGATAGGGTGATTACATATGGATCGAGCCAATATCGGGACGGGAATTTGATGTCGCCATAGGAGCAAGAGTGGTATCTGCTGAGGGGCGACGAATTCAAGTTAAAGACGACGACGACAACGTAAAGATGAAATAAATTTTATTAAAAAAGAAAAATGAAAAATTGTAAAATAATATAAATGAAATTAAATTTTTTTTTTTTACAGGAACAATGGCTTACACCAGAACGAAGAATAAAGGCGATGCACGCTACCTCGGTGCAGGGTGTCGAGGACATGATAAGCCTCGGCGATCTTCACGAGGCTGGTATACTCAGGAATCTTCTTATAAGATACAATGAGAATCTCATTTACACATACACTGGCTCAATTCTAGTCGCTGTTAATCCCTACCAAATTCTTCCAATTTACACTGCCGAGCAGATTAAATTGTACAAGGACAGAAAAATTGGTGAATTACCACCTCACATATTTGCCATTGGTGATAACAGTTATGCGCATATGAATAGATATGGTCAGGATCAGTGTATTGTCATCAGTGGTGAGAGTGGTGCAGGAAAGACAGAGAGTACAAAATTAATTCTTCAATATTTAGCTGCAATAAGTGGCAAACACTCCTGGATTGAGCAACAAATACTAGAAGCTAATCCCATTCTAGAAGCCTTTGGCAATGCCAAAACAGTTCGCAATGACAACTCGTCACGTTTTGGCAAATACATAGATATTCATTTTAATGATCAGGGAGTTATTGAGGGTGCTAAAATTGAGCAATATCTGCTTGAAAAATCTCGTATAGTCTCGCAAAATGCAGAAGAGCGAAATTATCATATATTTTACTGCATGTTGGCTGGACTATCTTCAGAGGAAAAGAAAAAACTTGAGCTCGATGATGCGTCAAACTACAAATATCTTATTGGAGGTGGTAGTATAACGTGTGAGGGTCGTGATGATGCAGCTGAATTTGCTGATATAAGATCAGCAATGAAAGTTTTATTATTCACTGATCCAGAAATTTGGGAAGTTTTGAGATTATTAGCTGCTCTATTACACATGGGAAATATTAAATATCGTGCTACAGTTGTTGATAATCTTGATGCCACTGAAATATCAGAACACACAGCTGTTCAGAGGGTTGCTCATCTACTTGGTGTTCCAGTACAATCCCTTGTTGATGCCCTAACTCGAAGAACAATATTTGCTCATGGTGAAACAGTTGTTTCCACTCTCTCTCGTGATCAATCAGTTGACATAAGAGATGCCTTTGTAAAAGGTATCTATGGCCGTTTATTTGTTCACATTGTTAAGAGAATAAATGAAGCAATATTTCGTCCAAAACACAAATCACGAAGTGCAATTGGTGTTTTAGATATATTTGGTTTTGAAAATTTTCATCACAACAGTTTTGAACAATTTTGTATAAATTATGCTAATGAAAATCTTCAACAATTTTTTGTTCAACATATTTTTAAACTTGAACAAGAGGAGTATAATCATGAAGGTATCAATTGGCAACATATTGAATTTGTCGATAATCAAGATGCATTGGATTTAATTGCTATAAAACAATTAAATATTATGGCTTTGATCGATGAAGAATCAAAATTTCCCAAGGGTACTGATCAAACAATGCTGGCTAAAATTCACAAAACTCATGGAACCCATAGAAACTACTTGAAGCCTAAATCAGATATTAATACATCATTTGGATTAAATCATTTTGCTGGAGTTGTATTTTACGATACAAGAAGTTTTTTGGAAAAAAATAGAGATACATTTTCAGCAGATTTATTACAATTGATTCACATATCATCGAATAAATTTCTCCAAACGTGTTTTGTTGATGACATTGGTATGGGCTCAGAGACACGAAAACGTGCTCCAACATTGTCAACTCAATTTAAAAAATCATTGGATTCACTGATGAGAACTTTATGCAATTGTCAGCCATTTTTTATAAGATGTATTAAACCTAATGAATACAAAAAACCCATGATGTTTGATAGAGGCTTGTGCTGTCGTCAATTGAGATATTCGGGAATGATGGAGACAATTAGAATCAGAAGGGCGGGTTATCCAATTCGTCATGCATTTTCTGAATTTGTTGAGAGATATAGATTTTTATTATCTGGAATTCCTCCAGCGCACAAGACAGATTGTAGAGGTGCAACAGCAAGAATTTGTCATCATATTTTGGGAAGATCTGATTATCAATTGGGTCATACTAAAGTTTTTTTGAAAGATGCACACGATTTATTTCTTGAGCAGGAACGGGATAGAGTTTTGACACGTAAAATATTGATTCTCCAGAAGAATATAAGAGGATGGGTTTATAGGAGGCGTTTTTTGAGAATGAGAGCTGCAGCTATTGTTATTCAAAAACTCTGGAGGGGTTATGCACAAAGAAAGAGATACAAAATAATGCGCAGTGGATACATGAGGCTTCAGGCTCTTGTAAGATCCAGAGTATTATCACACAGATTTAGACATCTTCGTGGCCATATTGTGGCACTTCAGGCTAGGGCACGTGGACATTTGGTTAGACGAATGTATCGCAAAAAGATGTGGGCAATTGTGAAAATTCAGGCACACGTTCGTCGTTTAATTGCCCAAAGACGTTACAAAAAAGTCAAGTATGAGTATCGATTGCATATTGAGGCACTTAGATTGCGAAAGATGGAGGAACGAGAGTTGAAGGATCAGGGAAATAAACGTGCTAAAGAGATTGCTGAGCAGAATTATCGTGAGAGGATGCAGGAATTGGAGAGGAAGGAGATGGAAATGGAGATTGAGGATCGACGAAGGATGGAGATTAAGAAGAATTTAATTAATGATGCAGCTAAGAAACAAGATGAGCCTGTAGATGACAGTAAACTCGTTGAAGCCATGTTTGATTTTCTACCAGACTCGAGCAGTGAAGCACCAACACCAGCCCGTGAAACATCGGTATTCAATGATTTACCAGCTCCAAAAGCTGATCAGCAGGAGATTATAAGTCCTGTTCAAACAGCATCAGAGGATGAAGAAGATTTGTCTGAATTCAAGTTTAATAAATTTGCAGCTACTTATTTCCAAGGAAATATCAATCATTCGTACTCAAGGAAGCCACTGAAGCATCCTCTATTACCTCTGCATACCCAAGGAGATCAATTAGCTGCTCAAGCCCTATGGATAACAATCTTGAGATTCACTGGAGATCTACCAGAACCTAGATATCACACAATGAATAGAGACACAACTTCAGTAATGTCTAAAGTAACAGCAACACTGGGAAGAAATTTTATTAGGAGCAAAGAGTTTCAAGAGGCGCAGATGATGGGCATGGATCCTGATACATTTAAACAAAAGCCCAGATCGATTAGACATAAACTAGTATCTTTGACACTCAAGAGAAAGAATAAATTGGGTGAGGATGTGAGAAGAAGACTGCAAGAGGATGAATACACAGCTGATAGCTATCAATCTTGGTTAGAGTCACGTCCAACATCAAATTTAGAAAAACTTCACTTTATCATTGGACATGGAATTCTCAGGGCTGAACTGAGGGATGAAATTTATTGTCAAATTTGCAAACAATTGACAAATAATCCTTCAAAATCATCACACGCGAGAGGATGGATATTGCTGTCTCTGTGTGTTGGTTGTTTTGCACCTTCAGAAAAATTTGTCAATTATTTGAGGGCATTTATTCGTGAGGGACCACCAGGCTATGCTCCTTATTGTGAGGATCGATTGAAAAGAACTTTTAATAATGGAACGAGAAATCAACCACCGAGTTGGCTAGAATTGCAAGCAACAAAATCAAAGAAACCCATTATGTTACCAATTACATTTATGGATGGAAATACCAAGACATTGTTGGCTGATTCTGCAACAACAGCTAGAGAATTATGCAATCAATTGTCTGAGAAAATATCATTGAGGGATCAATTTGGATTTTCACTTTATATTGCCCTATTCGATAAAGTTTCTTCATTGGGCAGTGGTGGTGATCATGTGATGGATGCTATTTCTCAGTGTGAACAGTACGCAAAGGAGCAGGGCGCACAGGAAAGAAATGCTCCATGGAGATTGTTCTTCAGAAAAGAGATATTTGCACCTTGGCATGAACCCACTGAGGATCAGGTTGCCACAAATTTGATATATCAACAGGTTGTCAGGGGTGTTAAATTTGGTGAATATCGTTGTGACAAAGAAGAGGATCTTGCCATGATAGCAGCCCAACAGTACTACATAGAGTATCACATTGACATGAATGTTGACAGGCTTTTTGCTCTTCTACCAAATTACATTCCCGATTACTGTCTAACCGGTGTTGATAAAGCTATTGAACGATGGGGCCACCTAGTACTCCAAGCCTTCAAGAAGAGTTACTACGTTAAAGAAAAAGTTGCGGCTCTGAGGGTCAAAGAAGACATTGTTGGCTATGCCAAATTCAAATGGCCTCTCCTCTTTTCAAGATTCTACGAAGCCTATCGTAATTCAGGTCCAAATCTCCCCAAGAATGATGTAATAATTGCAGTTAATTGGACAGGTGTTTATGTAGTGGATGATCAGGAACAAGTTCTCTTGGAGCTCTCCTTTCCCGAGATAACGACAGTGTCTAGTCAAAAAACAAATAAAATGTTTACACAGACCTTCAGTCTTTCGACAGTTCGTGGTGAAGAATTTACATTCCAGAGTCCAAATGCTGAGGATATCCGTGATTTGGTTATTTATTTTCTAGAGGGTCTTAAAAAACGTAGTAAATACGTAATTGCCCTTCAGGATTATAAACCACCGGGTGAATCTTGCTCATCATTTTTAAACTTTTCAAAGGGTGATTTGATTGTTTTGGATGAAGAAAGTACCGGTGAGACTGTTTTAAACTCTGGATGGTGTATTGGTACTTGTGAAAGAACTGGTGATAAAGGTGATTTTCCAGCTGAGACTGTATACGTACTGCCCTCATTATCAAAACCACCTAATGATATACTAGCACTGTTTAGCATTGAGGGAAGTGAAAATGGTAGGAGATTGTATCCACAACAAATTAATGGAGTTGAGCCGCGTGATAAACCTCACAATCTTTTGGAATATGCTATTGATCACTTTAGAACACCTCCAAAGAGAACCATGTCCAAGGCTTTGACACTGACTGCTGCTCGTCGTGGACATGTTGATGAACTTTGGAGACACTCTAGAGAGCCTATTAAACAACCCTTGCTGAAGAAATTAGTATCCAAGGAGGAATTAGCTGAAGAAGCTTGTTTTGCATTCAATGCCATTATCAAATATATGGGAGATTTACCAACCAAGAGGCCGAGAATTGGTAATGAGTACACAGATCTTATTTTTGATGGACCATTGAAGAATGAAATATTGCGTGATGAAATTTATTGTCAAATTATGAAGCAACTTACTGACAATAGAAATAGACTGAGTGAGGAACGAGGATGGGAACTTATGTGGCTTGCAACTGGTCTTTTTGTCTGTAGTCAGAGTTTATTGAAGGAGTTGACCTTGTTTTTGAGAACAAGAAGGCATCCAATAAGTCAGGATTCACTCCAGAGATTGCAGAAAACATTGAGAAATGGACAGCGTAAATATCCACCGCATCAGGTGGAGGTGGAGGCTATTCAGCATAAGACGACACAAATATTTCATAAGGTTTATTTTCCGGATGACACTGATGAGGCTTTTGAAGTGGATTCATCGACAAAGGCCAAGGACTTTTGTCAAAATATTGCACAGAGATTGAATTTAAGATCGGCTGAAGGATTTAGTTTGTTTGTTAAGATTGCGGATAAAGTTATTTCGGTGCCTGAAGGGGATTTTTTCTTTGATTTTGTGAGACATCTGACTGATTGGATCAGAAAAACTAGACCCTCGAGGGATGGGGTTGCTCCTCAGTTTACATATCAGGTCTTCTTCATGAAGAAATTGTGGACTAATACAGTGCCGGGGAAGGATAGAAATGCTGACTTGATATTCCATTTTCATCAGGAACTTCCTAAATTGTTGAGGGGATATCACAAGTGCACAAAGGAGGAAGCATCGAGATTAGCTGCTTTGGTTTATAGAGTAAGATTTGGAGAGAGTAAACAAGAGCTACAAGCAATACCACAAATGTTGAGAGAACTCATACCTGGAGATTTGGTCAAAGTCCAAAGTGCTAATGATTGGAAACGTTCAATAATTGCAGCTTATAATCAAGATGCAGGTACAGAAGAGAAAAATTTTAAATATCCTATTGAATCATATTATAATTATCTTATTGTATTTAATTAGGAATGAGCCCGGAAGATGCAAAAATAACATTTCTGAAGATAGTCTATCGTTGGCCAACATTTGGATCGGCATTTTTTGAAGTTAAACAGGGAACTGAACCAAATTATCCAGAACTATTGCTCATTGCTATCAATAAACATGGAGTGAGTCTGATTCATCCTCAAACAAAGGTAAAAATAATTAATTCAATATATATATATATATATATATATATTGAAAAATCAGTAAATAATTTTGTATTTTATAATTCAGGACATTTTGGTAACTCACCCATTCACAAGAATCTCCAACTGGTCATCGGGAAATACTTATTTTCACATGACAATCGGTAATTTAGTGAGAGGCTCAAAATTATTGTGTGAAACATCACTAGGGTATAAAATGGATGATCTACTTACCTCTTACATATCATTAATGCTCACAAACATGAACAAACAGCGAACAATACGAATACCTAAACAGTAATAATTAATTTTCTACTTTTTTTTCATAAAATGGAAAAAGTGTACATATTCTTAGATACATTTGTCATATCTCAATTATATTTTCCTCTTAAAAAAAAAAAATGAAAAAAAAATCATCCTCGTGTGAATATTTGAAGACATAACTGTGGCTTAACATTTTTTACAACAATGAGGAGTATCTAATTGTGGGTAAATTCCCACACTTTTATATTTACCAACATTCCAACGTTGGTAACAATAATATAAAATCCCAACTACGGATTTAGATTTTTATCTCGTTTCCTCTTTGAAAATGTGCTATATACACATGTATTATTAATTTTTCCTTATTTTTTTTTTCACATTAAATGTGCTCTTTAATGCCAATTCCTCGACATTAGGTACTTTAACTATTTTTTTATCGAGCAAATATTATATTTAGTGATAAATTAAAATGAGATTTATATGAAAGAGTACTTGAATTTCATTAAAAATGATCATTGTTACAAAAAGAAAATTTTATATTTTTTTTTATTTCTCACTCTTTTTTTTTTACTTGTCTATGAGAATTATTTTTAATTCTAGGATTTCTTGTGTTGTCTTTGTTTTTTTTCTTTTTATGTGTGTACATATGTATAGTATTTATATATACATATGGAGGGTTTTTTTGTTGGGGTATTTACAGAATTTTTGTCTCATCACTTTATCCTTGAATTCATTCGAAATGAAAAAAAAAAAAAAAAAAATTCCTATTTACATTTATGATTTAATAATCGTATAAAATTGAATGAGTTTATTTTCTCATTCAGATAATTTATTTTTATTTACAGTTAAATGTTTTTTTTTATTTAAAAAAATCACTGGATATTGATGTTTAAATGAAATATGAGCAAGATATGAAAAACTTGATTATTAAATTTATATTCTTAATGAGGAAAATTAAAATTCCTCTTGCACGCGAAAAATAATAGAAATATCTCTTTCTGGTATTTAAGAAAAAAAAAAAAAAAATGATAAATTATTACACTCACTCCTTTTCATATTTAACATGTACGAAAACAGTTTATGATTAATTCTGCATTTATCTCAAAAACTAGTAGCTCTAGAAGAAAATGTAAAAAGATCTTTTTTGTAGATAATTAAATTCCCCACAAAAAATATCTCCTGATATTTTCCCCTAAACCTCTTCATTCCCAAAATAATCCACAATAAACTTGACTCACATCCTCAAAAAATTCATCTCGATCGTTCTCTCCCTCCCACCCCCTCACACACCCCACAAGAATATCAGAGACCAGGTTGACTGGTGCCATGATGTGAATTCCACGGTACATCAGCAATAGCCGGTGGCATACTAGCCTGATTATGCTGTCCCATGGCCCTGGGTGCTCTCATAATTTCATCAGCAGGTGGACAATGGGGTCGTGGTCCAGGTTCCGGTGTATAGGTAAAAGTGAGTCCAGTTGCATAAATAATTCCATCATTTCTCACCAACGATACTGGCACCTGAGTTGGCTGCCTCACCCACAGCCATTCACCCCTGAACAATGATATATCAGGCACAACACACAACATAATCTCCTGACACCTGTACATTGTCTCAGCCTCAACATCTCCAAACCATACCTGAAGATTTGGAGTAAAATTATCACCCTTGAGCTCCAACATAGCAACATCACCACCCCCATTCAAATGTAAACTGTGAACAAGAGGTACAGGAGTTACTGGCGATCTCACTGGACCCATACCCTCAAAAAATTGATACTCTGCTTTATCAGTACTGATTATTGTCCAACAAGCTCCATCATTTATCATCTCTTTATTGGCCTCCTTTGGACAAGGAGTTGCCTGAAATTGAATAATTCTCTCCTGACTCAAACAAAGATACATATGATCTGTATCTTTCATATAAAATGCACACTTGTGCAACTGCGATACAGGATCATCAGCCTCCAAGCTCGCCATTTGTTTATCAACTTTTCTTATAACAAGTCTTGGTAAAGCCATACCTGTCACTGAACAAACAAGCTTGACAGTGCTGCCATAATGAACATATCCATCACGAACTTGAAACTCCTCAGATTCACTCTCATTATCATCAAGCAGATGAATGGTAAAAGCACCCCACTGAGTTGAACTAGCATGGAAATTACCATTTTCTACATGCAAATATCGTGTACTCACTGTTTGGGATCTCAGACGATTGAATAATGCAACTTTTGTACCACTAGCTATGCAAAGATCAGCATTCTTAAGTGATTGTTTTTTCTTTGATGGCTTTGATATAACTTTTATTCGCTTGCTGTGAAATACACCTATATCGTGACCACTTCCATAGAACATTTTAACGGATAGCATAAAATGTTTGCGTTTGTCAGAATCAGATATGTACAGTGTTTTAGCTGCGCAGTATTGTTTACCATTGTTTAAATCCAATTGTTGCATATCTTGTTCAGAATTACCGATTCCAATGAAGGCGCATAATTGGGCAGATTGTTCACTCTCGCCATCACGTAGCATTTGTTCTTGACGCATTCTCCAGCCATCTCCAAATAGGTATATGCAGGGAGGTGGACAGAAAAATCGTTTTTCATTGCCATAGGATTTTTGTGCTACTTTTGCGTGAAGAATCACTATAACCATGTCACTGCGATCTCGGAGGTAACGTTCCATGGCTTCGCGGGTCAATTTTTGGTCCTGGTGGTGGTCTGGACGGTAGACATTGGTGGTGAAACGAGGGTAGGACATTACTGCTGTTGGAGATGGTGGAGACTGCATGGAGTGTGCCATTGCTGGCAGGCCAAACTGATGGGGCATAGTTGGTTAGATTATGGGGGTGGGGGATTCTTCTGGTGATTTTGGAACTTTTCTCCGAGTTAGGGGGAGGATCGTCATAGCAGGATGAGAGTCTTCATGGCCTTAAGATTCATCTGGAATCAGTGAATGGTTTTTTTTCTTTAGTTAATTTCGCACTTATCTCGAAAACGAGGGGTTCTATGAAAAATTGGCAAGAGACCTTTTTTGTAGCTCATGAAATTTTCAACAAATAATGTCTCTTGATATTTTCATCTAAAATACCTGGTTTTTGAGATAATTGAATATTTAGAAATATTTGATAAATTAGGGAATTTGTTTTGAAAATATAATTACAGTTATTCATAAAGTGCAGTTTCTGTACAATACTGTATTATACGTGGGAAGATTCTGGTTTTGTTCTATGGGTTAATAATTAATGCAGAAAGAAATCCTGGTGTTTAAAATGAACCTGGGAATTACCTAGGTTTTTTTTAGCGAGACAGGAAAAAGGAAATGCGTATGGTACGTGGGAACATTGTCGAGGACGTTGTGTTTTTTATTATCATCATTATGATTTTTTTTTTTCTTCTGAAGATCTTGATGAGTTTAGTATGGGCTTCAACTACTTCAGAAGTTGATGAATGGACTTGGAAAAAAATGAATAAGTCAATTTCACATTTGAAGGGATCATTTTTCAAGAATATCTCAGAATCTAAAGGAGTTATCGAAATTTTCAAAGAGAGATTTTTTGTAGAGGAGAATGAGAGCTAGAAAAAAGGTGTTGACGAAATTTTTATTTTCCCCATGAATTCCAAAGATATTCATGAAAAACTCAATTCAACTGTCAAATGGAATTAAAAAATTTAATTGAAAAAAAACAATAATCTAATGAGGAAATTAAAAACAGTGACCTCGGCCAGTCTGTTACAATTAAACTCTTGATTCTGTCACTTCCGAATGCAAAAAGAACCTAGTCCATGTGCTTATTTTCATGTACATAAATTAATTGTGCAATCTATCTAGTTTTACAAACATCATTTTTTTTTTTTTTTTTTATTCCTTCATTCGTAGTGCATTATTCTTTGACACAATTTGCCCCCGTCCCGTTGTAATGGATCGAATGTTACGTAATGTTTATGTTTTTTTATCATTGTTATTAATTCATCAAGTCAACAATTCCAAATTCTCTGAGATGAAAATTGTATAATGTATGAATTGACAATAATTGACAATAATTATTGAATTAATTTTTTGTTTTTTCGGAGTTTGCAGATTAATTGAGAGGTTATATACAACTGGGGCTATCAACATGCTTATAAAAAACATGTAGATCCATCAAAAATGGCAATTATCAATTTTTATAAATTAATATCCAATTTTTTTTTACCTAAAAAATTGATTTTTCACGGTTTTTATGACAAAATGAGCACTTGAATTGTTATTGAGTATCTGAAAATAATGAATTATCAATTAAAAAAGGGGTAAATAATTGGTAAAACCCTCGAATTAGTGAAAAATGATCCAAATGTTCGTGTTTCTCACCCTGTTATTGTGATTCCAGCAAAAAAAAAAAATCATGAAAATAACCCAAGCATCATGAAATTGTTCACAAAAATTCCAAAAAAATCTCTCCTGATGTTGAATAATTATCAATAATTACACTCCAATAAATTTCTCACCTCCACCCTCTCACAAATTAATTAAAAAATTCCGATAACATTCGATTAATTTGACACACACGCTATCCGATAAATCCGCTTGTGTTGTATATTTTCTCTCCTTGTCGATCCATTCAAAAAACACCTGTTCACTTTCCAAATTTTCCGACAGTCCTGCCAACACTTTGAGAAGGCGGGAAAATTCAAATTTGTTGGGTGACACAATTAATTAATTCAGAGAAATTTTTTTTTTTTCATTTTATTCGAAGAGATTTTCAACTTTTGGGGATGAAAAATAAATATAAAATTGTTTTTTTAGACTCGTTGGAGGGAGAGAGATGTCGTCCTCGTGCTCCGGCACTCCCGGTGAAACTAAAACAAAAGTTGGAAGGCTGAAGGAGACAGTGAGGGAGTTATTACCATCGCTCAAAGTCTATTGTTTTACCGTTTTTGCTGAGTGACGGTGTATGTAGTATCGACCCCAGCGCCTCCGCGAGACTATCGGGTGTTCTCGTGGGTATGGGGTATGTACATTGAGATATTTCCCTCCCCCCCCCCTCATCCCCTGCTTTTATTTAAGGCTCACACGTGTGATCATGAGAGTAATCTGATTTTATTCATCAAATTTTTTTTTTCATTCGATTTTTTAGATTTAATTAAATAGGCGATTATCTCGGTAATGAGTGATTTTAGGGGAAAATGTAAAGAGACATAATTTTTTGGAAATTTTGTCAGCTACAAAAAAGGTCTCTTGATATTTTAATTCTAAACCTACTCCTTCTCGAGATATACTCGGATTAATCGAGAGATATTGAAATTTAGTTTTTACTCTTTATCAAATTGTGAATAAAAAAAAATTGTAAATAAATGAAAAAAAAAAAAAAAAATTAAATCATTCAAAGAGGACAATCCTAATATAGTCCACTACAATACGATACTGTAGATATGTAGTTTAGCATCAACATACACACATATAAATGGATTGCCTCCGCTCTCTTTATTCTTTATTCCCCGCCCGGCGTGGAATTGCTGCCGCAAAAGGATGTTGGGGTTACTCTGGAGGGCGTGGGAAAAACCTGCTGTGGGAAAGAGTGGGTGGCCTCTACCTCCACACAAACACCAACACTGTAACACACATATACGGCTATTATGACACTGTGAATCAATTTTTTTATGTAAAAAAAAAAATCGAATTCTTATTTCATTATTTTATTTTAAAAATTAATTATTTTTTATTGATAAAAAAACGGGTTTTTTGTAATTGTTGATATGATAGAAATTTTTAAGAAAAAAAATATGATAATTTTGATTATTGGGGAGGAGAGGAGTGTGAGAACCGTGGGAAAGACAAATTCGAAACAAGTGGATTATAAAGACTTTCGCCTTGATTTTTTTTTTCTCCCGTTCTTTGAGGAATTTCCCGGAGAGGGGGAGCCATCATTTCCCGTGTGCATGGGCTTAAGATCCTCAAATTTGATTTAACACGCGTGTTTGAATAATTAGGGATTAATTTATGAGAATATAAGAGATAAAAAATTGAATTAATTCAACTTGAGATTCATTTTTTTTCATGGATATCTCTGAATCAATGAGAGATAGGAAAAATTTTATAAGGACCTTTTTTGTAGCACTCAGTTTTCTCTACAAAAAAGGTCACTATGAAAATTTCTCTATCTCTGTCCAATTTCGAGATATCAAAATAAATAACAAGTGGAATTGAAAAAGAAAAAAACAGGAGAGTTTTAATTTCATAATAAAAGACCGAAAAAATCATTTAAAGAGACTCTAAATTGATTTAGAAGAAGAAAAATATGAATATAATTGATTTACATATGCTGCATGGAGTTCAAATTGCCCGCCAATTGTCTTCCAAAATGGCGGAATCAGCTGTGGAGAAGAGGAACGCATGCCGGTTGTTGTCATCTCACGTAAAAATAATAAAAAATAAATAAAGCATGAGTAACAATTTAAATAAATTTATACACGGAAATATAAAAAGAGTGCGTAAACAATGGGAGTAACAGGTTTATGGAGATTAATTGATGCTTCAGGCAAGCCAGTGCCACTGGAGTCACTGGAGGGAAAAGTTTTAGCCATTGGTATATAATAAAATTTATTCTAAAAATATCCACTCTGATATTTATTCATCATCACCAGAATTATTTTTACAATTTTTCCAGATATTTCCATTTGGATTCATCAGGTACTCCAGGGATATCAAGATAAAAGGGGCAATGCTGTACCAAATGCTCATCTTTTGGGTCTTTATAACAGAATTTGCAAGCTTTTGTATTTTAAAATTAAACCAGTGTTTGTGTTTGATGGTGGAGTGCCTCTGCTCAAGAAAAACACAATTGTGAGTTGATTGTATTTTATTTATCAATCAATATCTCTGGATCTGATGGAGATGGCGAAATTATCAAGAGGACCTTTTTTGTATATCTCAATTTTTTTTTTTTTATAAAAAAGGTCTCTTCTAAAATTCTTCCATCTGCCTGCATTTTCCACATATATCTCCAAGAGAAACTAAACTTGAAAGTTATTTTCTCAATTTTTAGGCAATTCGAAAGAAACAAAAAGCCCTAGCAGCAGGAAAAGCTGAAAAAATGAAGAACGATCTTCTTCTCAATCTCATGAAGCACAGCCTAGTGAAGAATATTCTCCCAAAAAATTCTAATCAAGACCTGGACAATGCTTCGACATCAGAAACTTCAAAAAATGTAGAATCAGTTAATGACATGTTCAAGCTTCCAACAGCCCCATTACAACTAGAAATTTCTCAATCAGACGAAACAGAATCTGATTCAGACGAAACGAGTCCTCGAAAAAACTCAAAATGGCGTGGAAATATTCACTCAGTGGATATAACAACTGACGATTTTAAAAGTCTTCCAGCAGACGTACGTTTTGACATTTTAACAGATTTGAAAGAAACGAGAAAACAAAATTCATGGGCTCGTCTTCACGAAATCCCCGAGGAGTCACATCAATTTTCAAACTATCAGATGAAGAGATTGTTAAAAAGACGACAGGCACAAGAGTTTTTAGAAATTGCTGAGCAAGAAATGGGAGGGAAAAATTTAACATTAGAGGAATTGGAGAAATTAATGGCTGAACAAGGGGTTGATACAAAATCTCGTGATCTTGCTCACAGAATTGCATCTGATGATGTAACTAGAATGATTTATATAGATAATTTGAAGGCTCAAAGAGTCAATAGAGAGGATTCTGGAATTGTTGAGGATTTGAGTCAAGCGAGTTGTTCGAGAGATTCAAATTCAGTGGAAAAATTGATGGGAATTGCTGAAGAATCTTCAGTTGTTGAGAATATTGAAGAGTATGATCTGGATGATTGGGATTCTGATGTGGAGTTTATTGGGGAAGTGATGGATTCTCCAGTGGCTAAGAGATATTTTGGAAAAATTACTAAGAATAATCCAGCAGTTGCGTACATGATGGAGAACAGTGAATTGTCTCAGGAGCAGATTTTGAAGCTTATTGAGGAGAGTAGAGAGAGTGTGAGGAGGACGAAGGCTGATGAGAGGATGAAGAGGAGGAAATCGGGTGGAAAGGGTGCTGGGAGGGGTAAGAGGGTCAAAGTGGGAGAGGGATTTGAGGACTTTGATGTTCAGGAGTTTGTTAGGGTTAAGGAAGAATTGGAAAGTTCTGATGATGATGATGATGATGATCCTGAGGAAAAAGTAATTGAATCTACAATTGGTGATGATGAAAAAATGAGCAGTGATTCTGATTCCGATGATTTTGTTGAAGTTCAAGATGTCGATATTCCCCTTCTCTTGAAAAGTGATAAAAAGATGGAAATTATGATCAATCCGAATGATAGGATTGAGGGAGATGATCTGTTTGCTGATATTTTTGAAGGTAAAAGTAGAGTTGATGGTGTTTCTTCAGATTTGGGAAATGGTAAGACTGAAAAGATGAAAGATTCGCTGGACGAATTGAAGGTTCTTGATGACATTGTTGGAGATAAAAGACTTAGTTCTAAAGAAGAAGGAATTAGTGAGTCATTAGAAAGAGAGAGTAATAGAGAAAATAATCATTGTCAACCAGTGATTGATGTTGATTCAATAGTTGAAGATGATCCAGAATCATTTGAAACAGATTTAAACTCTGAAATTAATTTAAACTCTGAAAATCAAAATAATTCTCATGAACAAGAACCTGAAATAATTCCTTCGAACCTCAAAACTACTCAAAAATCTCCCTCTCCCCCAAAGGAACCCCCACCCCAAAAACCATTCAACCCACCCGATTCATCCCCACCCCCGGAAAAACCTCCCACAAGAATAACTTCCATAATTTCTCGCCTAGAGTCCGAAAAGCCTAATCTCCTCTCAAGAATCTCTAACCCTGAACACCTGGAATCCCTCCAGTCCGATCTAGAAACCGAAACTGAATCCCTGAAACAAAGAATTGGAAAATTGGATAGACAATCGACAGAAGTCACCGAACAAATGCGATCTGACGCTCAAGACTTGCTTCGTCTCTTTGGAATTCCTTATATCGTAGCTCCACAAGAAGCAGAAGCTCAATGCGCCTATTTAGAAGCTATAAACCTAACAGATGGCAGCATAACCGATGATTCCGACATCTGGCTCTTTGGTGGAAAATGCGTTTACAGAAATTTCTTCAACAATGCTAAACGAGTTATGCAATATCTCTCAAAAGACATTGAATATCACTTCAAACTCACTCGACAACAGATGATACAATTAGCTTTATTAGTAGGAAGTGATTATACCGTGGGAATCCCCGGAATTGGACCGGTAACAGCAATGGAAATAATCGCCAATTTTCCTTCTGAAGGGGATGATCTTCTCAGAGGTTTAACCAATTTTTCATCCTGGATGAGAGGTGGAAGGGTTGTAGGGCCTGGAAAAGCGACATTGAGGAATAAATTGAAGAATATCATTATAGATCGGGGATTCCCAAGTCAAGCTGTGGTTCAAGCATATCTGTTCCCAACTGTTGACGAAAGTAGAGAGACTTTCTCTTGGGGAAAGCCCAACTTAGTGCTTTTAGGGGATTATACTAGAGAAAAATTTGGATGGACTAGAGCAAAATTTGAGGAGATTATGAGTCCTGTGATGAAAAGGCTAGAGGCCAAAAGTCAGAGAGGTATTATGGCTTATTTTAAGGTTCATAGTGTTCCTAAGGGTATTGAGGGGGGGCTGAGTAAGAGGGTACAGAAGGCTGTGGAGAAGTTGGGGAAAAGGGTTGATGGGGATGATGATGATGATGATGATGATGAGGGAGTGGAGGTAAAGGTTACAAAGAAGAGGAAAAGACGAGCTGTTAAGGGAAATGGGGATCCAGAAGAGGGGGAGGATGTCGTGGTGGTTAACAGTGTTCATGACGATGATCAGGATCATGAGGATGGGGATGAGACAGAGAAGAAGGGAGTGAAGACAGGAAAGGAAGTCATTCCTCAGAGGGAGAAGGATCGGGAGAATGCGTTGAATAAGAAGTTGAAGGCTATTGAGGTGTTCAGAAAGTCTAGGAAGGGACCGGGTAAGGCGAAGGGTAAGGCTATTCAACCGAAACGAAAGGCAGTGAGGAAAGAGGCGAATCTTTCTGAAAGCAGTAGTGATAGTGATTGAATTTAAATTTGTAAGTAAACATTGAGAATAAATAAAAATGTTCTATATATATTTACATAATGAATTTGTGACAATTATGAATAACTTAATTATTTATTATTCTAATATCCATCGACACCTCCTTGTCTACGATAATCCGAGTTTGCGGTTATTCCTGCGTGATTGAGTTTAGAAATTGCGCATATTGCACTCCCAATACCATTGAAATAAGTCGTATTGTGTCCAATTTTCATTAGATGCTTTAAAATTGGTATGGAAAAGCCTCTTTCAACCTCAATCTGCATGGGAAGTACTTGATGATGGAGACGACGAGCATCGACAGCTGCTTTTATATTGTATCCACTCCACATGTTCAGAATTATTGATAGGGCAACTGCACTGGGAATTTTTGAACCTCCAGCTGCACCAATCACTATTTGCACATCATTTTTGGAATTTACCTGGTGAGTAAATTATTTATTTTCATTAATCGAAAGAAAAATGACGAAATTTCCTGGTAAATTTAGAATTTTGTCGAGTCAATGGGGGAGATAAAACAAAAAAGATAATTAATTAATTAATTTTCTATGATTGTTGACCCTTTTTTTTTCTCATCTCCTCGACATTGAATGGAAAAATATCATTCATTGAGTAATTATTTAATTCTGGATGTAATACTACAATTCCAGAGTATAATTAGATACTTACTACTATCGTTGGAACCATTGAACTCATGGGTCTTTTTCCAGGCTTGATAAAATTTCTCGGTGACGGAGGGAGATCAAAGCCATTGGACATACCGGGGGAACTAAAGTCGTCCATTTCGTCGTTGAAGATTATTCCAGTTGATACGGATCGTCTCATTGCTCCCAATCTGATTAATTATTTATTTATTTATTTATTTTGGCAAGAATGAATGGATAAAGGTGTCTATGGACTTACATTTGATTTATTGTCGATGTTGCAGACACTGCAGAGCCATCAGGAGCGATAACAGAGACGTGAGACGTGCCTGAGTCATTGGGAAGTGCAACGTCAACTCCATAGTATTTTGGGTGAGTACTAGTCCAATCATCTTTTATCTTATTTCTAATTTCGTCTACGTAATTTTGAGATGATAAATTGGCGATTACGTCTCCTGAATTATAAACAAAAATTGAAGATTTTCTTAAACACTGATTTATCTCGATAATGAACGATTTTGAAGAAAAATATCAAGAGATATTTTTTGTAGGAAATTTCCTCAGCTACAAAAAATGTCTTTTGAAATTTTCTTCTAAAATCAGTCATTCTCGAAATAAATGCATAAATATCAATATCAAGAGAATATGTTTAAATTCATACGCAAATCTTCAAATGCATCATCTCCCAGATGTGTTCGTTGTGCATATCCCCACTTGAAGGCCTCAATCACTCGCTGCCAGAAGTCTCCCTCATTGGACGTTGGAACAATTCCATGTAATACATTGAGAATAAATGTGAGAATTAATCCAGAGCCTGGTGGAGGTGCACTGAGAACCGTAAAATCTCCTAAAGTTGCTTTTGCTGGAGTTTTCCATTTTGGTCTGCAATATTCAATCAATTAATTTCCCTGTTTCAGAAAATGAAAATAATTAATATCAAATTAACTTTACCTGTAATTTCGTAAATCATCCATTGTCATAATTCCCCCAAATTCTCCAATTTCTTTAATTATTTTTTCACCTATTGTCCCATTGTAAAAAATACTTGGACCATGTTCAGCTATCAATGCCAACGTGCTATTTAATTTGGGACGAATTATTCTATCGCCAGTCTGAAATCATAAATTGAAGATAATGTGAATTTTTAAAAATTAATTTATGATAAAAATAATTATTATTTACCGTCCACGTTCTTCCGGTTTTGGGATTGATAAGAATTTCCGTTAGACTCGGTTGTTCCAGAATCAAATGCTCTTTATTCCTCAAATTATAAGCAACATAGTCATTGACAATGATTCCTTCGTTGCATAGAGCAATTGTTGGTTCAAATAAATCCTTCCACGGGAGTCTTCCATATCTCTGGTGGGCTGCCCAGTATCCAGCAATTTCTCCAGGTACTGCGATAGCCAGTCCACCTGTATATCAAAGAAAATTGATTAACTGATGATTTCTCTAGTAAAATTTAAAAATTTGAATTTCAATTATGCATTTATCTCGAAAACCAGTGGTTTTACGAGAAAATATCAAAAAATCTTTTTTGTAGCTGACAAAATTTCCTACAAAAAATGTCTCTTGACATTTTCTCCTAAACCCCTTCAATATCAAGATAATTGCGACTTTACTAACCGAACATTGACAGTGTCGAATTTCCCTTGAACATTTCCTCGTGTGCAGCACCAGGTGCTGTTTCCCTGGCATCAAGAAATACTGATTCATTTTTTTGGGCGTCCCAAATGGTCATTAGAAATCCTCCACCGATTCCCATGCTAAAAAATAAATAAATTACTCTATGAATAAACCCATTACAGTAATTGAAATGATAGTTGAGTCATGACGTATTAAGGATGCAATTGAATGTCGTTAACATGTGTGTGATTGTACCTGTGTAAAGATGACACGCCTTCGCACAGTAGTGCTGCTATTGCTCCATCCACAGCTGTTCCATTTTTCTGGAGTATTCCAGCGCCTATTTCTGAGCATTTCACACCATTTGTAGCTACTGCAGCCTTTTGATAATTAAATAAATAAGTAATAATCAATTTTAGAAAATTTGACAAGTTTCATATGACTAATATCTTTGAATCTATGAGAGATGGAAGATTTTTTCATAAGGACCTTTTTTATAGAGTGGAATGAGAGTTAGCAAAAAAAGTTGCCATGAAAATTTCGATATATCGATTAGATTCCACGATATCTCCAAAAAACTAATTTTCTATAGTCAATTCTTACCTTTTTAAATTCTCCTAATATTGAGTTACTAACGAATTTACTCTCCCACTTATGTTTATCATTATTTCTGGTTAAAATAACAATAGCAACAATGATGCCAATAGCCACACACAGTCCCACGAATAAACCAATGACAGTTCCTTTTTTGAAGCTAGAAATGAAAGCAAAAAATTACATCAGAAGACGAATTTAGGATAAATGTGACATGAATTTGAGCATGACTTGATGCCTTGATACGAATGCTCAATGAATCGTGTCCTTCCTCCGTAAAATATTGAGTTTAATTTATTTTATTACATAAACAATAAAGATTAGGATATTGTCATGCAAAAGTGAATGCATTGCATATACAAAAGGTCAAACGTGGACTACCTTCTGTCCTTGAAGGGGGTTGTGGAACAATCGAGGTCATGGCGAAGTGAAAGATTAAAATTAATTAGAATATGTTTTTCCTGTTGTGGAAAAACTAAATGTCTGCATGAACACTATCAGTGGCACATTTTTGTTATAAGGAAACATGAGTAATATTCAGTTTTATGTGAAGACGAGACAAAGAATTTGCTGATTTTGCTAAAAATAGAAGAATAAATGGAAATTAATAAACTAGAGGCTGATTTTTTGTTAAATATCTCTGAATCTAGAGGAGATGGGAGAATTTTCAAGAGGACCTTTTTTATAGAACAAAGTGAGATCTACAAAAAAAAGTATGAGTGAAATTTTTATCATCTCCATTGGATTTCGAGATATTCAAGAAAAACTAAAATCTTAGAAAATCTTATCTCATTTTACCACTTAACAATAATTTAGTGAAGTGTATAGTGTATCTACAACATTCATCACCAGTAATTACTAGTTGTACTCGACCTTTTTGCGCAACCCCGTAATTCAATTAAATAGCCGATTACTGAAGAATGTACCGTTTGGCGCCAGTTGAGACAGGAAAAAGTGAAATTATTTGATTTCATGAAAGGAAACTCGGAAGAGGTGGTCAAGCATAAAATAAAGAATTTGCAGAAATTGTTAATTAACACTGTGGATGCGTATATCACGATGACTGGTTGATTTACTGTTAATTGCTATTATTCAAGTCGTCAATTAATAAGGAAGATGGCCTAGTTAGCGCACATGGGGAGAGAATAAGGGCAAAATCATTGAAGCAATTGTTGCTATGATTGAGTAATACTTTTGCGAATATTTGGCTATTAATATCACCCGAGGATATAATTAAAAATGATGATAATTCCACATGCAGAAATTCTCGCGCTCTATCGGTGAAAACTCGCAACTTTCGCCTTAAAGTGGTGCAATCACAATTCCACGATGAAATATTCTTGAAATTTTTTATTTTAAATTGTAATTTATATTGTTAGGAATAGTTTTATGAAATTTTATGTCAATTGACCGTTTAGTACTTTTGTAATAATTAAATACAGAAAAGCTAGTCAAGTGAGAGATGGAAATTCAACAAATTTAGCGCAAATTATTTTTTTAAAAAATGTTAAATTTTTTCATTTTATCAATAGACGCGTCATCAAAAAATTTTCCTCATTCTTTCATAAACAATCACATGACGATTAAAAATATTTCCTCACGTGTCTCAACGCAGGTGAAATATGTGGAGAAAGTGAGATAAGTCTTAATCAAACTTGTTGAGAATTAAGATTATGACTTATCTCCCGAAATATTCGCTATAAAAACATTTGAACTTGAAGTAATTGTCCTGTTGACGTATGACAATAGCAATCTTTATAGCAGTTGACAGAATGATAAGACAAATGAGTATGTCTACGATATTTAGAAATTACAAACAATTTTAAAATTAATTTTCCAATTAATTCCGTAAATTTGACAGAAAAATTATTTATTACTTGTAAAAAATCGATTTCACTTTGATTAAAAAAAATAAATTTTCATAATTTGACCACGAATCATTAAAAACTCTGACGCACTAAAAAAAAATAAAAATAAAAATAGAGGATTAATGATAATAATTGATTAAAAAATATTAATTACCCAAACATGATGATAATTTTTGAGTCCCGGGTAGGTAACCGTTCCTCACGAACGGACCTATTGGTCACAACTAAATGTTTTACCGGTGGCAAACGTAACTCTTATATATGGCTACCATACACGTTTGATCCAAATGTTCAACTTCCCCCACTTGTTTAATCCGACGTCAAAGTATCTGATCACACTTCTCTCGATACAAGTATCCCCTAGACACTGGATGCAATCATGACGCTCGTTCCTTATGATTAATACGTGAAGAATTATCTTAATTTATTCACGTTGATGGAACGCAATTTTTCAATATTAATTTCCAGGATTTAATCGTCATCATCATATTAAACATGAATGTTTTTGTTTTAAAAGTGTTTATAAATAGAATCATTGATTGATTTGTACCAATCAAGTGCTATATGGCCACATGAGTTCCGCTTCTTCCATTCGTCACGAATAAACTTTAATAATTTCTCATTCAGTTCATAATTTCAAAATTTTTTTGTGATGACAACAGAGCGGTGATATTGAGCCTTAGGCCCCCGGGGCTACGGCCCTGCGGCCGCGTGTCCCCGGTGGCCGGAGAGTGGGGGAAACTAGTTTCACGTGTGAATGTGATGATATAATCAATTATCATTCATAAATTATCACTAAATTGAGCGTAATATATTGGCATTATGTGTTGACTCTTTGAATGAGGAAATAGATAAAACGGTTGATTTCTAGGAATTGTGGAATTTAATTTTTCCAAATTTTTACTTTAAAGAAAATTTTTCAACCAATGAAATTTAGGATTTTTTGAATTGATAATCTCATTAGCGCAAAAATAACAACAATTCCTTCAGCTCCTATGGTGCAACAGGGAACGATATTATCGACTTGCCACTTTACAATTGGCGGGAAAAACGTCTGCATAACCTCTGAATGAGCAATCATCTCCAGATCACTCCAGATCGATGGAAGGAGTATAATCACTCATAATTTTTCTTATCGAATAAAAAAAACGAGAAATGCAGGCATTTTTGAAAACTGGTAAAGTAGGATCGAGTGGTGGAAGTAAACCATCGACATCCAAGAGTCTCAAAGAGCCTAAGAGTGCACCAGCACCTCCATGGGTTGAGAAATAGTGAGTATTCCACTGTTAATTAAACAAAAACAATGGTTAGTTGTTTTACATTCGAAAATTCCAATTTGTCTTCACTTATTGCTGAGTATCTCAGAATTGAAGAGAGATATTAAAAATTTTGATAAGACCTTTTTGTGTAGAGAAAATTCAGAGCTACAAAAAAGGTCCTTATGAAGATTTTGATATCTCTCTTGGTTTCAGAGATATTCATTAAAAACTAAAATGAGCTCATCTAAATTGTCTCTTGGATAATGAAATTAATATTTCTCAGTCGACCTAGGACAGTTGAAGATGTCGTTGAGCAAGGAGAAGTGGTGGAGGTACTTCGGCAATGCATGACTGGTGGTGATTTTCCAAATCTACTGTTTTATGGACCTCCAGGAACTGGAAAAACCAGTACTATTCTAGCTGCAGCTAGACAACTCTTTGGAAATATGTACAGAGAGAGAATTTTGGAGCTCAATGCATCTGATGAACGAGGTATACAGGTGGTGAGGGACAAGGTCAAAAATTTTTCACAGTTGACTGCTGGAAATACGAGACCAGAGTGAGTTTCCTTATTCATTTATTATTATAATATTCATCATAGAAAATGAAAAAAAGCCAGTGATGATGTAGTAAAAGGTTTGAAATCCACGTAAAGACCAAGCAGGAAATTTTTATACACAGTCTCGTTGTTCTCATGGGTATGATTGAAGATTTTCCTACCCTTATTACCAGCTAGATACTAAAATATGCTCCAATCGATATAATCAAAGTCTGAAGTAATGACTTACGATATCAATGAGCACACACTATTAAAAAAAAAAAAAATCCTTTCCAGTGGAGTTTTTAATGGATTGTATGATATAGACTCAATTCTGAGGCTTTTTTTCATGTCTAAATGAATGAGAAATTTTTTTTTTTTTTCAAATCTCATATTGACTCAAATACTTTTATCACAAAGTGGAAAACCCTGTCCACCCTTCAAGATTGTCATCCTTGACGAGGCTGACAGTATGACCCATGCAGCACAATCAGCCCTCCGTCGAACAATGGAAAAAGAGTCTCACAGTACTCGTTTTTGTCTCATCTGTAATTATGTCTCGAGAATAATCGAACCACTGACATCACGTTGCACTAAATTCAGGTTTAAACCACTTGGACAAGAGAAAATAATTGAGAGACTTGAGCTTATATGTAAAAATGAAGAAATTACAGGTGATAAATATGTTTTGATGAAATTAGTTGATGCCTCTGGAGGTGATCTTCGACGAGCAATAACTTGTTTACAATCTGTCACAAGACTCAAGGGCAAGGGTATTGAAATTACTGTGGAGGATGTACTTGAAGTCACTGGGGTAAGACCAACTAAAATCTCTTCTATCTTATGTTTTCTAATTAATTATCTTATTCAACAGGTAATTCCAGACAAATGGCTAGACCAATTACTAGCTGTATGTGAAGGTAATAATTTTAAAAAAGTTGAGGAATTTGTTGATAAGCTCCTACTAGAGGCATATTCAACATCTCAACTGATTGAACAACTCAGTGAGAGAATTATTCTCTCAGATTCATTCAGTGATACACAGAAAGCTTTTATTGGAGAAAAACTCGGGGTAATTTTCCTTTTTTTTTTTTATCTAAAAATTAATAAATTTATCCATTCCATTAATTTCATTTCAATTTTCCCAGGAATGTGCCTACAGATTGCTAGATGGTAGCAGTGAATACATTCAATTGATTCATCTGTGCTGCATCATAATGCAGGCAAATCGAAAACGTTAGTTAAGGAAAAAAAAATGAGAAATACGAATTATTATCACGTTACGATTCTTATTAATACAATAGCCCACTGGGTCTACAATGTTTGTACAATTTGCATATTTAAATCATTTTCCATCATTAAAATTAGCAGAAAAAAAAGGAAAAACAAATACAAAATAAAAAGATTTGAATAATTGGAAATGAAAAAAAAAAAAAAAGTATTTTCAATTACTCGTCATCGATTATAAATATATAAATATACATTTAAAATAATATTTACTAAAACTCATTAATACGGTGGTGGTTGATTGTGATAAGGATGCTGAGGTGGTTGTGACAAATGCCTCTGGAGATGTGCAACCAATTGTGGAGTTGGTTGTTGTCCATTATTGCCAGTCTGTTGTTGCTGTTGTTGTGCCTGCTGTACTTGTTGGGCCTGTTGCTGTTGCATGGCTAACATCTGCTGTCTCATTCTTTGATTCATTGCCTGCTTGAAATGATAAAAAAAAAAAAAAAAACAATTTTTTTTTTCATTAATTCACTTGATCCTGTTGAAAAACCCCACCATTAATATAATTCTCACCTGTTGGAATTGCTGTTGATTTGGCTGCATCGCCACACCTCCACCACTGACTCCCACCCCAGCAGGTTTACCCCCAGCTTGTCTGTACGGTGGTGCAGGTTGATTCTGTACTCCACCCCCCATTGGACCCATAGCATTCATCGTAACATTGGGTGCTTGCAAATAAGGCGGTCTTGGTCCACCACTTGGCTGCATTCTCTGCTGCTGCTGTTGTTGTTGTTGTTGCTGCTGCTGCTGCTGCTGTTGCTGCATATACTCCTGCTGTCCCCTCTGTCCACTCATCAACTGCTGATTCTGAAACATCATATTCTGCTGCTGACTCATCAATCCCTGCTGCTGCTGCTGCTGTTGTGCCTGTAGCATCTGCTGTTGCTGGGCCGTCTGATGTCCCTGTCCCTGATGCGGTGCACCCTGATGCTGTCCCTGTCCCTGTTGTCCCTGTTGTCCAATCATCTGCTGTCCTCCATAACCCGTATAATTCTGATTCATTCCCTGTTGCTGCATATTAGCATACATATTCTGCTGTTGCTGGGGTGTAAACATTCCCTGCTGATTAATTCCAGGTCCATGCTGAGCTCTCAATTGTTGTCTAATGTATTGCTGCTGCTGTCTCTGCATACCCTGGAATCCAGGTGTACCAACAGGTGGGGCATTTGGCTGCTGCTGTTGTCCTCCAATAAATTGATTAGGCAATCTATGTCTCAGCATATTAGAAAGTGCTTGTTTCGACTGATTATTCATGCCAGGACGATCATATCTAGGCCCTCCCACTGGATTAGGCGCCATTTGTTGACCATAGCCATATTGCTGAGGTGCTGGCCCCTGTTGATTTGGGTACCACTGTTGTTGTTGTTGTTGTTGAGGTGCTTGAGTAAACATACCAGGTTGTACCTGAGCCTGAGTCTGAGGCTGGGGCTGAGGTTGAGCCTGTTGATTGTAAGGAATTTGCTGCATTGGAGGTCCTTGAGGAATTTGTTGCTGGGGTAGTGGAGCTGTTGGAGTGGCTGCTTTACTTCTTCTATGTCTTCTGGGTGCTTTCATAGCTTTACCCTTACCTGCACCAGAATTAATACCAACAGAACCAGGACCTAATCTACCGGGAGAATCAATACTCATTGGTGTATCAGCTTTACCTGAATCTGTCTCTTTTTTATCAGGCTCCAAGTCTTCTGGGGGCAGTGGTGGGGGCTCTAAGTAATGATTTGCCGATCTAATTTGACTGTGAGTGTGATAACGCAAGAGTTTGTGGGCTGATTGATAGGTCAAGGGTTTTCGTTCGATTCTCACTGCTCTGAACCACGTCCAGGAGAGTGGTGCTGGATTTTTGTGGCCCTCGAGTAACTCCCAGGCAGATATTCGTTGGTGATCGCACACCTGAAGACCTTGTTTTTTGTCTATACTGTCGAAACCAGCAATTTTATTACCCTTAGTATCAGTTATTGATCCTACAGGCTCACAAGTTATAACTTCCATTGTTAATTTTGGAAGAGGAAGAAGTTGACGGACATACTGAATACTCTGAGAATTTCTATCTCCCAATTCTTTTTTTAACTTTTTCATCAAATTTTGATAATGTTTTTTATTCTCATCCTTCTCTGATTGAGAATCAGAGACAAGAGTGGAATGTATCAGTGTTGCCAACATATCAATTACAGTTGTAAACAATTCAGAATTATTATTTAGATCAATTACACCGTAACTTACTAGTTGAACAAGGAGTATTGCCCAGTCTATTGTGACTGTTGTGTTTCGTTGAATTGTATCAAAAACTCCGCCAACAAGACTGAAGCGAAGTTGAAGGGCATCTTGAAGGACTTCGCGGGTTTTTGGATCCTCCGAGGAGATATTTTTCTCATCTTTGCTGGTATTGAGAAATTGAGAGAGTTGAGAGTGGAGGGAGGTGAGGAGACCCTCTCGTTGGTCATCTTGACCTTTCAGGCACGTTAGAACGAGGGAGAGGAAGGGCTGATGATTGAATAGAGAGGGGGATTTTGATCTGCGTTCACGACCTGCTTTTGACCAATTGCCAGACTCCAGAGAGTGTCCAGCCACTTTGAGTACTCTTCCTTGAACAGCACTTGGCAATTTTGATACAAGTGGAGCAACAAGCCAAATAGATCCAGACCTCTTAGTTTCACTCTTATTGCTTGTCGAAGAGGAGTTCAATTGAAATACATCAATGGCAGCTTTAGCCACTGTATCCAGCCACACAGAGAGATCACTAGAACCCGGTGAAAATTGCTTATACATCAACTGAAGATCCAGCCACGACATTCTCAAGCTCCACTGCTCCAAATTCTCAAGGATATTCGTAATATGCATTCTCTGATCGTGAAAAGCATCCAATGAAGTATCAGGATAACAAATCATATGTAAAAGCCTCTGTGCCTGTTTAGCAGACAACATATTGTCCAACAGCATCTCAACATGAAACAATTCTTCAGGATTATGCAAACACCTCTCAAGCACCCACTCCTGACTACATATCTGTCTCAACACATGCTGGGCAAACTCCGAAAGCCCTTTAACATTCTCATTATTTCCTGCACTACTGCTTGACGAAGACATTGCCAAATCCAGTCCCAAATCATCACCACCACCAAGTATATCACTGGTACCTAGAATATGACTTATAGAAAGTTCTCCAGCACCTCCTCCAACACTAGCTGGTCCACTACCTTTTCCGGTATGCGCTAGAGGTACATCCGGCTTTTTCGGTGGCTGTTTAACAGCAGTTGCATCCCCAACAACTAAAATTGCCTTTAAAACAGCCAAAACTGGACCGACTCTGATGTTATTATGAGTTGCAGCTAATAAATGTCTATCACAACTCAATTTGATACTATAACCACGGGGATTTCCACTCGGTAGAGGATGAGGACTAGTACTGACTGAGTACAATGAAGGCTGAGGGCATTCAACAGTTTTAAAAAGCCTCAGTACCAAGTGACAGGTCAGTCTTCCTCGGGATTCTGATTCGGTATCAGCATCTCCTCTTCCATCATTGCAAGCTCTCACGAGTGATGGAAGTGCAATATGTAGAACAAAATCTTCTAGACTGAAGCAATGTCTAGCGATTAGAATTGATATAAATACAGCAAGTGAATTATGAATACTTAAATCCTGCACATCCACTTGATTCAGCACATCGATGTAGAATGGAAAGCTATTGGCTGAGCAACAAAGTGCTTTAAATACTCCAAGCCACTCAGCACTGAGTGCATTGCAACAGGCTGTCAATTCTGCACAAGTAATGGCAATTTCATTGAGTTTATCATTATCAGTTTCACTGCAAACTGCAATAATTGCATTGCACACAAAACTGTATCGATTTGCTGGTGTTTCGTTTAATGATCTTGCCCACTGGGGCTCAATTTTTCCACCTCTTCGAGGACTATTAAAGACATCTACCATAAATTGAGAATTGTAGGAATGATTTGATGATGTCAGCTGTACTGCACTATACAGTGCTGCTCTGATTTTGGGATATGCATTGCTGAATGCCTCCACTCCATGTGGCTTTGTCTTTAGCAATGAGCAGGAAGAGTAGAGATCGTATAGTTGAGAGAGAATGCATCTTTCTGCTGAAGAACAGTCACTTGGATTTGAAACGTGTTTAACGACTTTACACAATAGATCAAAAACAGCTGTTGTTTGCTCTGGTGAGAGTAAAAGACAGCAGTGATATCTCCTTAAAACACCAACAACATAAAGACTCAAGCTAGTCGTATAACTCCTCACCAATTGGCTATTTTTTATTGACAATTGTGACTCAACTTCGGGCAATTCTTTTAAAATTTGAATACACACGTCAATGAGTCCATAAATATTGAGGGCTAATTCCATAAGATCAAATAAAAATGCTACATGTTCTTGGACTGGAAGATAGGAGGATCCAGACAATGCAAAGACATTCAACATTTCAATAACTTGAGTTGCACACTGCCAAGTGACAACATGCTGATCAAAATAACTGAGATTCTGAAATTTTTGGGTAATTGCTTCAAAATTAAATTCACTCCTCGAATGTTTCTTTACTTTTCCACCTTCAGCAACATCAATGCTAAATTTCTTACCAAATAATTTACAAACTTCTTTAGTCATCTTCTTGACGCCATGACGTGCCTCATCCCTAACCCGTCCTACCCCATATAAAAGAACATGTCGTTGATTGCAATCATGCTGACTGCAAGACTCATCCTGAGGCAGTGGAAAATGTGTTGTATATAGAAGATGTCGAGAGGGACTCGTTGGAGATTTAGAATCCAATCCTTCAGCATTATGACCTCCTAGTGCATCATCCTTTGGACTATCTGGTGCATCCATACTATTCTGCTGATCTTCCTTGATATGCTGAAGTAATTTATCAAGATCATCATCAATTTTTGAATCATCCAAATCCATTCTTCCATGATCAGAAACCTCCAATTTTGTGGGTTTGAGATCAATTCCAGGAAATAAACTGTCTTCGTCCATTGGATCTCTGTTATTAGGAGTTCCAGGTTTACTTGCTGTTGGACCCTGTATCAAATCCCCTCTGGATATCAGAGTACACATATAAGCATCATGAGAGAATACATCGTGCCTAATCAACTCGGAGAATAAATGTACTAGATTGGTAAATTGTGCTTTAGTCTGTGATGTTGAATTATCCTGAATTGGTGCATCAGTGTCCAAGAATTTCATCAATAGTGGTTGAAATATGGGCAGAGTTGGGGGACTTTTATCACTGCAAACACTGTCTTTGTCATTATCATCATTATTTTCACCAGTGACTTCGGCCTGACGTTTTTCCAATAATTTAGCAACAGCCATTGCCCTGTGTTCACCCCAGCGTTCAGCAGAAACTGCCCATTCACATAAAATACTGACAACAGCTGAATCCTGTTGTGGTGTATATTCAGTCTTAGTTTGTTCCCTCTCGTTATTTGTTTCTTTAGATGGTAGTGTAAATATTTTAGAGTAAAGTGTATCCAAGGAATTTGTTGCATCCATTCTATCAAAACTGTGACGATCAAGTGCATCAAGTGCAGCTAAAATACGTGTTGTAGTCATACCAGCTGAACTCTGTTGCCATTTATCACACGACCAACGTCCTTCAGCTGCTTGTGATCGTAATCTTATGGTATCTTGGGCAATTTTTAATTGATTCATTGTGGGATTGGCAGCTGTTGATGGTGGACATGGTAAACTAGCTGGTGGACATGGTAAATAATCCAATGGTGAGCCATTTAAAACAGATGGAGCTTTACCCTCACCAACTGAATTCCAGACAAGTGCAGTTGGACATTCCAGTGTTATCACTTGAATTATTGCTGATAGAGAGTAAATCACTCCTTTGTGATGTGGACAAGACAGATAATCATTGAATGCTGTTGTCAGGGGATTTGGGAGGATTAAAGGTAACACCTCTTTTCCATTTTCTGGTTTTCCTTGGGTAGAAACTATTGGACTCTGAGGGAAAATATTTGTGTCAATGTTAGAGAGCATGTGAGCGAGTTTTCTGCAGCATAGATAGGCTAGTCTTCGAGCTAAAAGCTCTGATTGCACAAATTCCTCGACATATTGAAGGGCTAGGGGTAGAAGGAGTTTTAATATGCCATCTTCAGAGGGTGCAGAGCGCATTTTATCAAGAAGCTCTAGGATCCATTGCAGAAGTTCTTGGCGATCCAGGAGGCCCTCTTCAAACATATATTTGGCGAGTTGAATGCAGTAGTGCCATTGTTTCAGTGCTAATCTGTGCTCATCGTTCATTGAAGGGGCGGGGGTGGATTGTTGGCTTGAATTGGGGGTCAAGGGATTTGCTGAGGGGGTGCTGTTACCTGGGGTACCGTTGGAGGTCGTGGTGGTGGGATTTATGGAGGAGGTGGGGTTGGTGGGAGTGTTTGTGGGCGTTGTATTGCTGCTGGAAGAACCGCATGAGCCATTCAGGGTTGGAGGGGTGCTGTTTGAGTGATGAAGAGGATTACCCGAGTGGTAGTACTCGGCAATTTTTGATAATTGATCTTTTAAGAATTTTATCAGAGTTCCAGTCCATTCTGTAGTGGGATCTGGCAATTGTCTCTTCTTCATTTTAGACTCAGAAACAGCAACAGTATAAGCTGAACTCAATTTAATAAACCAAGCAGCCCTCAGCATGGGCACCTGATACTCACATAGTGTCATAAATATTTCCTCTTTTTTATTAAAATTCGGTGCTTTTTTAGCCAATGTCACGAGTGGTTTACATCCTGATAAATCCTTGAACCACGTTTCAATTTGATTTTTTGTCCTAGCAGTGACAGGCCAAAAATTATCCTTTGTATTTACTTGCTGTCGTTTACGTCCAGTATCAGGCATAGTTGCAAGTTCCTCTTTTTTCGCCAATATTGCATTAAAATAAGCTCCAACTTTGGCAGCAGTTACACTACAATGTCTAGCTGTACCAAATTCATCGGACAATGATGTTGTTGTTGTAAAACCATGTTTAACATTTGTCAATGTCAATTCATCCTCTTTCTGCTTGGGCTCCTGTGGATAAACATCTGGTGGGCCCAATCTTGGCCTTTTTAGGGGCCTCTTCTCATACAATATACCCATCATTTTACAAATTCACCAACACTAATTGTCACTAATTATTAAAAATAATTAAATTGATACGATTTTTGGAGTAAAATTTGATATTTTTTTTCACTAATTTTTGTGTTTAGATGGTACATAACCTTTAATCAAATTTCTATCTATTTTTCCACTGTTTAATTATTTCTGATGTTTCTTTATTATTGTAAAATACTTGCATAATTAATTTAAACTATTTTAATGATGTTTTTGAGGTGCTGGAGGTCAGAAGGACCACCAAAAAAATTTTACTGAAATCACCATCGACGCCATTGTCGAGGGATTCAGAGAGAGAGAAAAGGTTTTATTTATCGACAGAGAATAGCATAAATATATATGTATACCAGTTGATAAGTCAGGATATCATTATTCTTTTTAGTACAACAATCCCGCCGGAATTATTTCGACAAAAAATATATTCCCAAATTAATTAAGTATAATCATCATTGAGTGATTAAAAATTAATAATTACAGTGATAATTTATGAAAAAAAAATGAAGCCAGCACCAAATCCTCGAGAAATTCAGGTGAATATTTCCATTAAATTAATTTATAATTAAATATTCAAAATTTTCACCTGCCAGTCATTATTAATTAATTACTCACAATCAATCAAATTATATTTAAATTACCTTTTTCTCCAGAATCTCTAGTTATCAATATGACGCAACAAATCCACTAAATTCACAAAAAATCGTTCCATTATTCGATTTCTAACCTCAAATAATTTCGTTCCAGCACTTTCAATTTAAACAATCAACACCTCGCCAAATCTGTGAGTTCATAAAAACAATACCATCGAGCTGCAGCTTAATTACCACCGATTGCAAACGAGGACTCATCTACATCGGCCACGAGAACAAAATAACAGTTATTCCCAGTGCAGATAAATCCTCAAAATCCCAATTACTCCAGCACACTCTATCTTCTCCCATCACCCGTATCTCCCTGAGCTGTGATTTTTCATACCTGAGTGTAACCCTAAACTCCTCAACAGCACACATATACAATGCCTCATCCCTCTGCAAACAATCCCTGGAGCTCCTCCATGAGATACAATTCTCCTCATCCCCTCAGTCAGTATTTGCCTATGACCTTAAATGGAATCCCACGATACCAGGAAATTTTTGTACAATAGCGAGTGACAATTCCATCGGTTCTTTTGCTGTTAAACTCGATCAAAAATCAACAGTCAGTGTAATAGCACTTGAAAAAATCCAGGGATTGGAGGCGACATGTATTGCCTGGAGTCCCAAAGGCAAACAAATTGTTGTTGGCTGTAAAAATGGTAGTATAATACAATTAAAACCAGAGCTCAAAGTTGCTAGATGTCTACCAGGACCATCACCAGGTATTGGTGAAGCTCTAGCCATCACCTGGATCAGTAATTATCAATTTTGTGCTGCTTATTCAGATCCAAATGATAATCGGATTAATATCGTGATAATTGATGCACCAAAAGGTGAAACTAAAGCAATATTCACTAATTACGAAGATATAACATTTGGAATGATTCCTGATAATAATGAGTATCTGTCGAGATATTACTTTGAGCATATACCAGAGTGGAATTTGATTATTGCTGCTAGCAGTGGTAGCAGTGAAATTGCACTACTTGGATCCAATAATAATGGAGTTAGCTGGGAGCAGTGGCTACCAATTGACAGTGGTAGAGCACAATTGCCTTGTATTGGGGGCAATGAGACATATCCACTTGGAATGACAATTGATAAATCACCTCAACAACTTTTACCATGGGATGAAGATACACTCTCTCATCCAATGCCAATGCTCCATATTTTTGGTAATTCTGGAGGTATAAGTTCATTTTTTATGGTTAATTTAACACCAAATTGTCCAACATTGTGCTCACCACCTTGGGAGCAAGTTACAATAGCAACAACACCATCACCTCCACCTCCAGCTCCTCCAGCCTCTTCTCAAGAGCAAAACACTAGGATGAGTTTATTACCCAGTGAAATTTCATTTGCAATTAATTCTGCGGCTACTAGTACACCAAGACAAAAACAGAATGAATTTGTAGGGGTTAAATCTCATTCTGGTGGTGGTGGTGGTGGTGGTGGTACTAATCTCCTGGAGGAGAGAATGAGAATTACTTCATCTTGTCCAGTACCACCTCCAGCATATCCAAGTGTTCCACCAGCAGTTTCAGCTCCCCAAATTGACCTGAGAATTCCAAAACCTAGGATTGAACCAGCAGAAGGCCCTCACAAAATTGATCATCATCCAGCAATTAAAGAGGATTCAACATCTCAAGAAAAAGAAAAACAAATTTATGATGAAAATATTTGTCTTCGTGTTTACAAAGAGGAGCAAAAACTATTTGAAAATGAATTGAAACAGAGATTGGAGCCACTTATCTGGGAATGTGGTAGTGAAGAGGATAAACAAAAATTGATAATTCAGTCTAAAGATATTGAAGAATTTCTTCATGACCTTGGGGATACAACGAGCAGTTTAAGCAGCGATATATCGTATTTAAAAGCACTATTGTTACAATCATTTGTCTGGATTGAAGAGACAAAATCAATAAATTCTGCTAATTATATTGATGGATCTCGTGATCGTCATGAAAAAAGTAAAATAAAACAACTTGAGAGATTATATTTAAACACTCAGACCCAATTGATTCAAGCAACAAAAGCCCTGGATATGAATTGGGCTGAATGTCAATCACGTGACAAATTAAAAATGAAAATTCCAAGTTTAGAATTTGTTTATCAGAGTTTGAAGTGTCATGCAGAGATAATTGCTAAAGAGAAATCAAATTTAGATGGTTTAATTCAAAAATGGAAATATTTGTCTAAAAATGGAAAATTTACTCAATCTCTAAATCATTCAATGTCAAAATTGAGTTTAGGAAAAGGTCCATCGGCATCAGCAATTGGTGGAGATGTTGATGGTATGGAGATGCGTTGTAAAACAATAGCAAATAATACCAAGAATTTTAGTAGAGATAAACAGAATAAACTCAGAGATGTTCTTCTGAATACTAAAACAAGAGTCATCAAGACAATTGATTCATCACCAGTTCAAGAGAAATTAGAAGCAACATTGTCTTCATTGGCATCATTGAGCCCAGTTCCAGTTTCTATAAAACCTAGAATAAATACTCAACTCAAATCAACTCTAGTATCATCCTCATCAACTTCATCAACACCTCCAAAACCTCAATTCCAAGTGAATACATCAATTCCACCTGGTCCATCTCCATTACCAGTCACACCAGCAGCTCCATCAGTTGAAAAATCAGTTCCATCGAGTCCACTAGCCTCATTGAACTCTATTGTAGCTCAAATTGGTGGTGTAGGAGCTGAAACAAAAGCCATTAAATCTCAACCACTTCAATTCTCCATGGGCTCATCATTCTCTCAGGGATTCGATGCTGGTACCAAGACTGGAAATTCACAATTGGGTAAATCATCTGCTATTCAAACGACTGGTCTCACTCAACCTGCCCCATCAACTCAACTTCCTCCAGCTTTCTCCAAGGTTATCAATGTTTCCTTTGGTAATACAGAGCAAAAATCAGCAGTTAACGTAATAGCAAACAAGGATCCACCAATTTCTCAGAGTAGCACTACCACCAAGGGTCTCTTCTCTGATAATTTATTCAATAATCCAGCCATATCAATGACTAAAGGAGCAAATCCTCCAGCTCAATCATCAACATTATCAATTTCATTGAAAGACACTCCACCTGTCACAACAGCTCAGAGTGTCTTTAGTTTTGCCAATCCCCCCACCTTTTCCACAACAGTTTCACCATCAACAACAACAACAACAACAACAACAACCGTTGATCTCTCAGGATTGACTGTTGGACTGTCTGATAAGACAAAGACAACTTCAACGACTTCAATATTTGGTAAATTATCAGCACCAGCATCGAGTATTGATTTTGGTAAAGTTGCTACCAGTGTTTCTGCATCAGAATTCAAGGCAAGCTCCTTGAATTTACCAGCAGGGACTTCAATTGAAAAGGAACCATCATCACCAGTTTCCTCATTATTTGGATCAAACTCAAAGTTGTCTGGAAGTATTTTTGGTGGTCAGAGTGCACTTTCTTCTCCCATATTTGGAGGTACAGCTGCAAATTCTAATTTTTCATCTACCACATTGTCCCAATCAACACTTGGTACTCCACAAGTATCATCAAGCTCTGATAACCAACCAGCTGTCACTACACCTCCAGCTCCAGTATCAATTCCAGCTTTTGGAGGTACAAGTCCATTTTCCCAGAGTTCTGGAGCCCCAACAACAGTAACAACATCAGGTTTTGGTGGTTCTCCAGGATTTGGAATGTCGAGTATTAATTTTGGAAAAATAAATCTAACATCAACTGCTTCAAACACACCACCACCACCACCACCAACATCATCATTATCAACCTCGATATTTGGAATGAGTGCCAATTCTCCACAAACTTCATCAACATCATCAATATTTGGACAAGTTTCATCATCACCATCAACAGCTGCTGGATCAATATTTGGAAAGAGCCCAACTGGCTCCAAAACTGGAACAATTTTTGGACAAACAACAATTTTACCTGTAACAACAGCTTCGTCAACCATCTTTGGAGGTACAACACTGTCTCAAGGTCAAACTAGTCCAAGTACAGTTCCAGGTAGTGGAATATTTGGTTCTCCACCAGCACCAGCAAACAATAATCCAATATTTGGAGGAATGCCAGCATCTCCAGCAGCACCAGCACCAGTAGTAGCAAGTATCTTTGGAGGTGGAAGTCGACAGAATCAAGCAGAAGGAGGAGGTTCTATATTTGGTAATACCTCTACTGCTAGTCCTGCTGGTCCTTTTGGCACTCCAACATCTCCATCAATGTTTGGTGGTGCTAAACAGCAGACTGCACCCAGTATTTTTGGAGGTTCAGCTACTTTTGGATCTCCAACAAATTCACCAACTGCTGTTTCAGCTTTTGGTGGAGCACCTGCTTTTGGTGCTAAACCAATATTTGGAGCTGTTCAACCAGTTTTTGGTACACCTAAACCTGAATTTGGTGGTAATGCTTTTGGTGGACAGTCAACATTTGGAGCACCTGGAGGTTTCAATACTTCACCAACAATTGGTAATTCACCGGCTATCGGTGCTCCAGCTATGGGAAAAGTATTTGGTAGTCCTGGTAATTCAACATTTGAATCACTTGCTGGACAAAATGGAGGCATAACATTTGGCAGTTTGGCACAAAAAAGCCCTGAAAAATCTCCACCACCTGCATTCAGTGGTGGCAGTTCATTCTCCAGTTGGCGATAAATTATACCTAATTAATATTATACATTTTTATAATTTGGACGTACCCCATTGATTTGATTATGTTCATCAATTACTGGAAAAAGAAACGAATGTTTAATAATTAATAAATTATATTTTTAGACTGGATATTTCAATTTTTTATTCTACAAAATTCAATTATATTGCTCTTTTAACAGGTTTCGGTGCAATTGTAACTTTAGTAGGTTTACAAAGTTCTAAAACACAAGGATCATCATTTGGTGAATGAGTACAAGCAAAAGTTGATGGAGCAAGAAGTGCAATTGATATTTCTACATTACAAGATTCCATCCACACTTGATGTGACAATAAAACAGTTGTTTTTAGTCTATAATCAGTTGCCTCAGCATTTTGGGGCTTTAAATCAGCTTTACCAGGTAATAAAAGTTGTACCTGTTGATCAGGATGTCTGAGTTTAATTCTAACTGTACTGGGATCCTTTAAATTGAGAATTTTAGCAGTCAGTGGAATTCCCAGTAATAAACCTCCAGTGAATTTCAATGCAGCATCAGCATCTCCCCTGGGCTCTTCAATAATTGCCCTGCATAATTTAATACTCGATGAGGGTCGTGGAAGTCTCTCTTCTCCTCTGAGAGGAGTTGTCGTCAGTAGAGGAAGTAAAAGTCTGGATAGACTGCCAGGTTTAGCTTCACCCAGTGATGGAATTTCCATAACTAATTTCCTTGAGAATGGTGGCAATTTTGACATATCCTGAGGTAGACCATCAGCCTCAGATAAAAAATGTTTAGCAAGTGGCAATGCACTACCTGTTGCCCTCTTTGTCACCCTAATTAATTCAACAGCCAATGCCTTTAACCAGACATCAGTTGCAAGGGTCATATCAGCCTCACTGAGACCAGTAAATAGTCTCTGTAATTGTTGTGTATATTTCAAAAGTGTTGCAATATTACTATTTGTAGATGATGTTGCATTAACACCAATTGTTATATCAACTGGATTTTCACAAATTTCTTTAATCACATATTTGAGAAGTAAGAGTGAACGAATATATAATGATGTAAAATGTGCAGCACCCTCCATTCTACTGTCCATTTCAGCAACTCTGTTTAAATCAATAGCTGCAGCCTCCAATAATTGAATATAAACTTTACCACCAGGTCTAGCATTTTCTACACCAGCTGCCATTCTCTCAAAAAATTCTCTACCTCTTTTATCTCTAGCATCATCATTAATTCTTTTATCATCATCAATACCAGTTAATCCAGGTGCTTTCAATAATACTGGTGTCAATCTTGGTACTAAATGTGGCATTGTATCTCTTAAATAATGATAATGTTTAGCAGCATGCTCAGAAAATAATGCATGCATACTGGGACAATGTAATGCTGCATTGAATATAAGTACCAATAGACTTGCATACGATGGCTCATCAACATCTGGCTCTGGTGTATCAAAGAATGGATGTTTTCCCAGTAATTGAGGTACCAGGGGAAGTGTTAAGTAAGGATGGGATGCACCAAGTGCAGCTAAACAACTTCTAATACTGTCTTTATCCTGTGGATATCTTGTAAGATTATCAATGAGTCTATTAACACACATATGAAGACAATTTCTTGTAGCTAATTTACTTGCAGCCAGTGTTCCATGAAGACCCTCTCTAACTTCATCAGAAAAATCCTCAAGTGCACACAATATAGTCTCCAATTGATCCTCCTGAAGTGTAACATTTGCTGACATTTTTCTCAATGATTCAATAGCTCTTATTCTAACATCCTGAATCTCATCATTAAACATATCAACCATAAAATCCAATGTTATCCTAGATATTGCTGGCTGTTCAATTGACAATGTGCAGAGTGCCTCAACAGCAGCTGTTCTAACTTCAAGAAATTCATCCTCAAGCCCATGTATAAATGCACCACAAGCTGTACTTTTTTCCTCAATCTCTGTACCCTCATCCTCAACACGTTTTTGCTTTTTATCAAGTGCCTGTTCAATGTATCTCTGTGTTACACCCTTCATTGTACCCATAAGTGACATTGCTGATGCTCTAACACGTGGTGATAAATCACCCATGAGTTCACAAATTTTTGAAAATGCACAATCAATCATTCTTATGTCATCACCATCCTGTCCAATGATAATATTATCAGGATATTCATTACCAAGTATCCAAATTAATTTTAAAACAGCACGTCTTACTATTTCATAATCATCACGAAGTGCACTGCACACTTGAGTAAAAAAACTCGGTGGTAATTTACAATTTCTCTGTGTATGAAGTTCAGCTGTTGTTTCAAATGCTGCTGCACGTACTCTTGGATCCTGGGATCTTGCATAATTACCAACGAGGGTCAGAGTATTGTCTGATGATGTTGGATGCAAAAATCTACCAATTATCGTTAAACAACGTGTCTGTACACCATGCCAAGTGTCCTGCAGATGTTGTCGTGCTGTTTTCAATACTGCTGTTCTATTAAATTCTCCCAATTTGAGGAGAGTCGAGAGACCCTGACTTTTGACTCTGTGAGACTCTTCTGATTCTAGTAATCTTGATGTTTCATCGATTATACTCATTTTAACTGATGGATCTGTTGTTACTTGTCCCAATTCAGCCAGTACCCACAGAATTTTAGCTCTCACTGGTGCCTCAATCTCCAGATGATACCTCTCAACGAGTTTTGTCACTGTCAAGGGTACATCCTCTGAGGACATGCCTGAGAGAGTGTCTGAGAGACGTACCAGCAATTGAAGTGCATCATTTCCACCTTTACACTTTTCTAGGCACTCTACGTAAGCTAGAGCTGATGATCCATCAGTTGTTGGACCATTTTTAGTTGTTGAGGGTAGGCGAAGGGTACGTAGACGTTTTAAAGGTGGTTCTTGGACTGTTGTCGTCTGAAATAATTGCCACAATCAATTTTTTTTATCAAATAATTTATGAATAATTATTTATTTCAAATACCTGGCTTTGAGTAAATTCAGCCAATACTCGTTTTTTCATCAATGCTGCCATGATTTCATCAATTTATTAATTTCTCTTTTTTTTTTTTTGAGGTTAGAGAATCATTCTTAAGTTTCCAATTCTCCTCAACTCGTGTCGCTTTCACACATTACCGGAACAACGTCACCAATCTAGTAGTTCTCTGATGTTCTTGAAGTAATTTTCCCCCTCCCCACCCCTCTTCCGCTACAGGAGAGAAGCTGCAACGTCTCTGATTGAATTTTTTAAATTGAAAATAATATTATATTGCAATGGCCATCGGTGATTTGAAAACCCCCAAGGGTCTCAAGGACCTCGACACCTATCTAGCTGATCGTAGCTATGTTGAAGGGTAAGTCATATTATCTTGATAATTAACAATTTATTATGAGGTGTATTACACGTGCTCAATTTGTCGGCATCTTGGAGATATTTTAGTGCAATAATTTTTTTTTCTACTCAGAGGGATCTAGTTGATTTTTTCACAAAAATTCTGATTGGATTATTGTTATTTTAGGTATCAAGCAACTCAGGCTGATGTAGCTGTGTATGAAGCCCTGGGCAAGCCTCCAACATCAGCCAATCCACATGTGCTGAGATGGTACAATCACATCAAATCTCAGGATTTTAAAAAACTTCCAGGTGATAAAGTGGCACCATCAGTTCTCGGTGGTGGTGGTGGTACAGCACCAGAAGCAAAATCAGCTGAGGAAGATGATGATGTTGATCTCTTTGGGTCTGATGAGGAGGAGGATGCTGAGGCTGAGAAGATAAGGGAAGAGAGACTCAAGGCTTATGCTGAGAAAAAGTCGAAAAAACCAGCTCTCATTGCCAAATCTAGCATTATCATTGATGTTAAACCCTGGGGTGATGAAACTGATCTCAAGGCCATGGAGGATGCTGTTAGATCTATTGAGATGGATGGTCTTGTTTGGGGTGTTTGTGAGTATTTATTTTTATTTTTTTTTTCAATTATATTTTTACACTTTTATCGAATTAATCAATTTTTTTATTATTTTATTTCAACAGCTAAATTAGTACCAGTTGGATATGGAATTAAAAAACTCCAGATTGTTTGTGTCGTCGAGGATGATAAAGTATCTGTTGATGAACTTGTGGAGAAAATTCAAGATTTTGAAGAACACGTGCAGTCTGTCGATATTGCTGCATTCAATAAAATCTAAATAAACTCTTTCATCTTTTACTTACGAATAAATACGTATTTAATTGTTTATAATTGATATATCAATATTTCCTGTAATCCTTTTTCTTTTAAAAAATACGAATTTCATTATCATTAGTTATGTAATCTTGATGGGTTTTCACTGATATTTATCTACAATTTTTCAGAAATAATTACGTATCTTCTCAGAAAACTATATCCTCTTTTTTAAAAAAATAAAAAAATCAATTCTTCAAGATTTTTTTTAATAACTGATGGGGAAAACAAACACGTCACCAACGATTTTAACTATTCAATATTAAATTTTCCTAAATTAGTAAAAAAAAACAATTTTATTCCTGTTGTTTCTCCTACCCAAGTCTCCAAACGTTCGTGAGATTTCCCCACCTGAGATGACTCTTTGTCATTGAGGCTTATGAGTATATAAAGCCGGTATCCGATGCCCATCGGTGGACAGTTACAAGTCTTGACTACAACGGATATCATCAGTTTTTTTTTTTCGACTGAATAATAAAAAAACGAATTTTTAATTACAATGACTCTGCGAATCATCATTTTTGGTATATTTCTAGTGTCTTGTGCTCTCGGTAAGTTTTCAAAATTTAATTAAATTAATAATTTCATTCTTAAATATTCCCTGAAGGTCAATGACCTCAACTTGTTCTTCTATCCAAAATTCTAAAAAATAGTAAAAATCCAGAATTATGACTCATGAATTATTTTTAAAAATTGGTAAAAATTTTTTTTTTCTAAAATTTATCGAATAAATTGATAAATTCTTAATTTCGAAATAATACGTGGGCGTAAAGACTGCGTCATCTCACGTATCGGGAATACCTTGACCCTGTCCCATGCCATGAATGTTGAACAAAGAAGGACATTAGGAATTTAAATGGGGGATGGAAGGATCCGGTTTCCTCGGGATATTAATAATTTCTTTTTTTTTTTCAAATTCCCGCCTCAAGGTTTATTCAAGTTCAAGATGAGTATCTTGAAGGAATGCTGAATAAATATATAACGTTTTAGATTTTAAATTTTTTTGTTCAATTATCAAGTAGATATTATACAGAACCTAGGCATTTTTGAAAAAATTTAATTTCTCTTTTATTAGGTGAAAATGCAGCCCCAGGAATGAATCAGACAATCAGTCAGACGTGTTTTGGTTGTATATGCGAGGCAGCCTCTGGTTGTAACATGACCTTAGTATGCCTGGAAGAGGGAGAGGTAATATGTGGCCCCTTCCGAATAACAAAGCCCTACTGGGTTGATTCTGGTAAAGTTACACTCAATGACGAGCCTGCCAGTGCCAGTGGAGGTGTGTATTTTAGGAAAAAATCATTCAATTTATTTCTTTGATGTTACACAAGTATTCTTTGTTTGATATATCTGCACTTGCCTTTAGGAAAAAAAAAAAATTTTATTTATCTCTGTGTTGTGTAGCTTGGATTCGATGTGTCAATGATCCATTCTGTGCCGCTAAAGTCATTCAAGGGTACATGAATAAACATCCCCAGGTGAGATTAATTAATAAATATCCTGATAAAACTATTCTTATTCATATATTATTTTTTTAGGATTGCAATGGCGATGGTTTGGTAAATTGTGATGATTATGCTCGTATCCATCGTTTAGGAGGATACGGCTGCTCTGGACAACTTGATCCAAAATATGAAAATACTTACAACACTTGTATCAAGGGATTTGGACTCTGAGGATTTTAAATCATGTTAATACTCTCGTACTTAAAAATAACTTTTTATGTATGATCTTTGATAAAAAATAAAAATAAATAATTATGTGAATTTAAAGAATATTCCGCATCGCACGAGACAATAGAATTTTCTCCACCAATCCAGCACGACTCGTCAGCCTCTGCACTTGATGCTCCGGCAGTGGTTTTGAATCAGTATTTTTTAGGAGAAAATGACTGATAAATAGCCTCAAACCTTCCCTGAATCCCTGCAATTGGGGAGAAAGTGAAATTCGTTCAAACACCTGCAGACAATCTTCCGAATTATCATGAAGAAGTAAACTCAGCATTATTTGTCTTATTAGTCTCATTGTTGGCTTGTCCAATTCTCCAAATTCCACGACCTTCAGTACTGATAGTGGTAGACCCTTTTCGAGAAATAGGTGGCTCAGAAATTTTGCTAAATTCCTCAATTGAACGTTGGAATAATCATCAAGAGACTTTAATTTGTCCCAGAGGGAATATTGTAACGTCATCTGTAGAAGAAAAACAATATTCAATAAAAATATAATGAAATATTAAAGTAAAATCGCTACAAACCTGATTTTTTCTATCAAAATCACAAAATTTTTGAGCCAAAACAGCATAATAAGGATTGTAGTGTTTCTCCTGAAGACAACAGTCAATAAGAACATAAATAATCTCTCGTGCCTGTTGATCCTTCAATCCCAGATGATGAATTTTCTCAAATGCGTCCATATAATCCTCAGCAGTCATGAGAATACAAAATATATTTCTCCTAACATCTGTATTCATTCTCTGCTTTTTTGCAATATTGAGAATTTTTTCACTGTACAATTGTCCAGGAGTATTATTCAATCTAGTGGATTCAATATTACCACTCCATGCAGATCCAATGATCCACCACTTGCCCCTCTCATCTACTTTGAGAAGATCATCCAGAGAAATATTAAATTGCGTAACAATATTACCCTTTCGTAAAAACATCTTCATCATTTTCTTCAAGTGTTCCACGTGAGATGTATCATACTGAGGTATTTTATTAACATTATTATTCTTGATTGCCAATAAAATATCAAGCATAAACTGAATTCTCGAGTTGGCTGATTCAACACCCGTTGCAGCTCTCTGCTGGAGTCTAATAATTAATTCTTTGAGAGCCAGTGGATCATCTTTTCTCAATGAAAAACCCACAGTCCTCAGAATTAATAAAATAATTTCAATCTCTTTTTCAGTGAATTTAACCACTAATTTATCCAATATCTCGTACAATAATTTACACCCAAAGATTTTAAAATTGTACAAATGAGATATCATGAGAATTAAATTATCCAATTGTTTATCTATCACTTGCTGTTCAATTTTCATCATCTCGTCGATTTTTTTAACCAATGAAAGTAGAAAATGTGCACCAACTTCGGTCCCTACGTTGGCATGAATAATTGCAATGAGCATCATGTGCTCAGAAATAAGACGATCTGGAGTTATAACTGGAGATACAATGGATTCTATCATTAATTTAAAGATTAATTCATTCATGCTATTTCTGCTATTCGACATGTAGAGCTCTTCAATCTCATTAGCTATTGTGTGCATATTGTGCTCTGCAAGACGATTTATAAGACCTTTCAACTGTTTCCTAAGACGTTGAAATTTCTCATTGTCTTGGGTAGATTCCTCTAGCTGTTTTAGACGAGCTGCTGGAGGAATATACTTGGCAGGTGTTGGAACAACAATATTACCAGATTTATCACGTTTTCTACCATAAATATCCTCCCATACTTCCCCTCCAGAGTCTTCTGGAGGTGGTGAATTAGCCCCAATGTCTTCTGGTTCATCTCCATCGAGATCTTCATCAGAATAATCCGAATTATCATCACCAATCTCTCCAGCATCTCCATCAGAATTCTCCTCATCATCTTCACCCATCACCATAGCCAAATCCTCTTCAAAATCACAATTCTCATCTTCTTCCAACAATTGTCTCTCAGTTTTCATCATCAATTCTCTATTCTCATCATTACAAAAGTCTAATAAATAATCCAGTCCATCAGCAGCAAATGATTTTGGAGTGGATTTGCTCTTTCTTTTATTCAATTTTAATTTCTTCTCCATCTGATGAATAACCCTGTCCTCTTGCTCATTGTCTCTCAACAATTGATTCTTCCTTTTTTTTGCATTTTCTCTCACAATTCGCTGTTTCTTCCTCTCCTCCTGCATCTTCAATTTATCATCATCTTTATCTGATGTCTGAGCATTCTTCTCTGGACTCAAAACAAATTTTCCTGGAGATTTCTTCTTCTGTCCGTGATACTGTGCTCGATGCACTTTCTTCTCCTGACGCTTCTCTCTACGTTTCTCTTTACGACTTTTCTGAACAACAATTTTCTTCTTTTTATCAACTTTTCGAGACTTCATTGTTGAATATATTATTTTCACTCGTGTCCTCGTGTGCAAAAGTGAATCCTAACCTCAAATTTAGGAATGCACGTGACGGTTGTGGCGCATGCACAACGGAATTTTCAAATTGTCGTATCATTTCCTCATACTTTTGTAGTACATTTTTTGTTAATTTTAACATTGACATATGACTTGACAACAGGTATTAAGTGGTAAAACTACCTAGAAGTATGAATCACATAATTGTAATTGTTACATCTAGCTGGATTCCACGAAAAACCATGAAAAACCCATTTTCGGAAGTCAGGAACACATTTTTTCTATAAAAGTCATGATGATATTTCTTTTTTCCCATTAATTTCCTCGATAATTGGCTAATCTTTATTATTTATTTGTATAATTTTTTATGAGGTCAAGCCATTGTTTGGACAATTAATACCAGTTTTCATTGATCAGTCATTGGTTGCACTGGATATGGATGTAGTGAGATAAATAAAACGAGACAGGTGTCCGGATATTTTTCATAGTCGCTCTCAAGCTATCTGCGAGGAAGAAAAATGATCAGTTACTACATCAGTTGCATTCTGGCAGTAATTTATCTACAGACGGCTGATGCGGTGAGTTAATTTGGTATTTAATTTTTTAAAAATTTTTTCAATTATCAATTATTATTATTTTTCTGTTGTAGTACTATCCAGAATGCATCAAACACTTCAGTGGACTTGTAGAATATCCGGGTGATTGTTCAAAATTTATCCAGTGCGATAATGGTAGAACTTTCATAATGAATTGCGGCCCAGGGACTGGTTTTAATCCTCATTATCAAGTCTGCGATTGGCCGTACAATATTCCTGGTTGTCATGGTAATTATTTCGTGTTGTATTTTTTGATTTGATTGTGTGACTCGTGGATTTATTTCTGTGTGCAGTGGGAGTCCCACACCACGATGAGCCTGAACCTGACTGGAGACATCAGGAGGAGCCTAAATATGATTGGGGACAACAGGAGCCTGAATACGTACCGTATTATCCAGATTATTCTAGCTATGTACCATATTATCCACAATATCCTCAACACATACCGGATGACCGATATTATCCTGAGTATAAACCTAAAACAACAGAGAGACCGGAACATAAGCCTAGAACAACAGAAAAGCCTGAACATAGACCCAAAACAACAGAAAGACCTGAACACAAACCTAAAGTAACAACTGAACATCCTGAATATAAACCTAAAACTACGGAAAAACCTTATCATAAACCTAAAACAACAGAAAGACCTGAACATAAACCCAAAACAACAGAAAGACCTGAACACAAACCCAAAATAACAACTGAACATCCTGAGTATAAACCTAAAACAACAGAAAAACCTGAACATAGACCTAAAACAACAGAAAGACCTGAACATAAACCTAAAGTAACAACTGAACATCCTGAGTATAAACCTAAAACTACGGAAAAACCTTATCATAAGCCTAAAACAACAGAAAGACCTGAACACAAACCCAAAATAACAGAAAAGCCTGAACATAGACCCAAAACAACAGAAAAGCCTGAACACAGACCTAAAACAACATCTGAACACCCTGAGTATAAACCTAAAACAACGGAAAAACCTTATCATAAACCTAAAACAACAGAAAAACCTGAATATAAACCCAAAACAACAGAAAAACCTCAACATAAACCTAAAACAACAGAAAAGCCTGAAGATAGACCTAAAACAACAACTGAATACCCTGAGTATAAACCTAGAATAACAGAAAAGCCTGAACATAGACCCAAAACAACAGAAAGACCTGAACACAAACCTGAAGTAACAACTGAACACCCTGAGTATAAACCTAAAACAACGGAAAAACCTTATCATAAACCTAAAACAATAGAAAAACCTCAACATAAACCCAAAACAACAGAAACGCCTGAACATAGACCCGAAACAACAGAAAAGCCTGAACATAAACCTAAAATAACCACTGAGCATCCTGACTATAAAACCAAAACCCCTGAGTATCCTGAACATAAGCCCAAAGCCACTAAAAACGTGCTTACAAATGAATACACACAGCCTGAATCAAGAGAAACTGATTTCAATATGTTCGAATATGACTTCAAATAATACAATACAGTAATAAAATACAATAATAACACATTAATACAATTATATGGAATAATAATGAAAAAAAGAACAAATAAACAAGATTTTCAATTCCCTATTTAATCTAAATAAACGATAAAATTAGATAAAACAACGACAATTCATTGAATATTTCAAAAAATGAATTTTTAGTCTGCGCATGCGCAGTGGAAAGGGCTCTGACGCATGGTAGGCCACTGCGCATACGCAGAGAAGGGCGGACAGGTCTGGCGCATGCCTAGACCCACTGCGCATGTGTAGACGTATTGCGCATGCGTGGAACAGAAATAGACAGGTCTGACGCCATGATAGGGGAACTTACCTGAACGTAGCCGCAGTAGTGTCCCATTTCTCATGGTGAGAGGATGACGCATAAATGGATCACGTATAAACGTGTTAAAACCGCCAAAATAACGAGCGTAACCTATAATTAATAATGAATAGTCAGATTTTGAGGTGTAAACGTTCATAAAAACCTCAGTAAACTGAGGAAAATGGCATATTTTGGAATTTTGTGAGGTTAGAACGAGTGATTCGGGAGTTTACAAGTGAATTTGAGGGCTGGCCTCCTTTGTTGGTATACAAACAGTCATTTGTTGTGACCTTGAAGTGCCTAGTGAAGCATTCTCATTCTCTAAAATGGATTAAAATGTTTTCGAGTCAATTTTATTTATTTATTTTTAGTGAATTTACTTTATTTTATTTTTGTGCGTGTAAGTGCATTTAAGGGAATTGGACCCCATGGATTGTTGTGGCGGGACTTCCAAGGGTACTGATGGAGCTCAACGATTACAACTAAGGTAGGTCTTTCATTTTTTTATTTATCCTACATTTGAAAAAAATGTGTCAACAACAATTTCCAATTTTTCATCCACATTTATCTCACAAATAATTCCTTCTAAATCATAAAAATTCAATTACAAAGTCCATTTGAGATCAGCACAAATTGCGACATGATCACTAGGAAAAACAATAGATGGAATTGCTTGATGTGCAGATAGCTCCTCTTTGCTAGGCATTGGAACAATATGAGTCACTTGTAATTTATCAGTTTGATAGAAAATATAATCTAGGCAATCAGCAAAATCAACTGTGAAATTTGTGTATTTTGGCGTGCCACATGCACTTGCCAGTGGCATTTCGTGGGAGAGGGAAATATTATCAATTATTTGCTCGGCATCTGCAACAAATTCATGAATTAAATCTAGTTTAATTGACGAAAATGATGAATATTATAATTCTCACTTGATTTCCAATTTACGTGATCCTCAGAAACATATTTATTCGTCATTAATTCATAAATACCGTCTCCAGGAGTACTATTGAAATCTCCACTCAATATTAGTGTTACATTTTTATCTGGATGCTGAAAAAAAAAATATTTATAATTTCAATTTTTATAAGAAAAAATTTTCATATTCATCCTTACAAGTTTCTTCGTATATTCGACAGTATTTTGACACTCAGTCAGTGCAAAATATCCCTGAAGTAGTCTGATATGATCAGCATCTGCATGAGAATACAAGTGTGTATTTCCTATGACCAATATTTCTGTTGGATTGTCCTTAGATTGTAGGATAACAATCAAAACTGAAGTATTACGTTCCAAAAATCGTTGTTTAGCATTATCATTCTTAATATTTGTCCAAATTTTATTGAAGGATTCATTCAATTCGATACTCTTTCCCATAGTTGTACATTTATTGTCCAAAAGTTGAAAACGATTTTTATCGTAAAAAACAGCTAAGCCCTCACCAGTATCACCTTTTGTACTGAAAATTCCGTTGTAATTTAGAGATGAGAGGGCAAATACTAGATCATTTTCGTAGATTTTTTTATCGACTTCTTGTAGACAAATTATATCTGAATTGTATCCTAAAATAAAAAAAAAAAACATTAATTCTTGCAATATTTAAGAAAAAATATAATTATTCGTTTTACCTATCAATTCTTTAACAATCAATAATTTTCGATAATCAATTGCTAGAGCATATGGAGGACAGTAAGGGAATAAAACTTGTCGTGTATAGTCAGAGTCAGCGTAGGTATCCGCTAGAATATTGTACGATAATATTCTGAAACTGAATAATTAAAAATTAGAAAATCTATTCTATTAAATTAAATAATTATTCATCACTCACTCGTTTCCAAATAATTTATTCTCGGTAAATCGATGTCTAATTTCAAAAGGACACTCTCCAGGTCCTGCTTGTACCATTGATTTTCCCTCAATCTGTACCTCAGGTCCCTCCTGACTCTCATTACAAGGTACACATGATAATTTTATTCTACATCCAATATCATAATTATTAGGCACATGTATAAAACCCTCACCAATTTTCTCCCACGTTTTTCTATTTTTTTTATTATCATTAGATTCAATTGCACTCTTGTACCAACTGAATTTAGATAGTGATTTAACTGTATACATGGCATCAAATGTAGAAGCATAAATTGGAAATCCAGCTAGAATACATGCAGGCAGCTCTAACTCATTGACCCAAGGTGGATTAAATTTAATTATATATTTATCATCAAAAATTAACAAAAAGAGATCCCTAGGATCTTCAATTATTCTCGCACATGGCAATTCCAATTCAATCTTATTCTCTCCCTTCAACAACATTATTCTCCCCTCTCCAACATTGTCCCTCTGTTCCACCAAATATTCACAATTTTTCTTCAATTTTTTCCTCTTCTTTTTATCAAGTACTTTTCCCATATTGACATCCAATCTCTTGAGAAATGTCTCAACATTTTCACTGACTCTTCGGGACAAATTGAATTGTCTGTCGATATTTAATTCTTGTTGTATATATCTGAATGTAAAATTGAAGGTTTCATTACCCTTTTCATACCACAAATATGCCTCGTGCATCTTGAAGAGAGATTTTAAGGTGCAACTGGTGCGGATCTGAGTGATTTCGTTTCTCAATTTTGATGTGAAGAGAGAGGTTAAGTAGCCCCTGGGTTTACAACAGTTTGTGAGAATTAATACACTTGTCATCGTTTTTTTTTTTCACACTGGAAACTTGATTTTTATTAGTTATTCCTATTATTTCTTCTCTTTTCCTTCTCATGAGGTCTTCATGTTTTTTATTACTCGTTTTTAGACCTTTAAAAAAGGAATTTTTTAATGAATTTTAAGGTTAGGATAAACCTCGTGGCGCTGTGACGTCATCATCTAGGTAATTTTGTTGAAAAGGGGGTGGGGTGAAAAACGGCCAGACCCCTAGGTACTTAGCCAACAATTACACTAATTAAAAAAAATGGTCTTATGTAAGTGATTGTACAACGTTAGTACATGATTGTACGAGGTGAAATTTCGTTAGTAGATTCATCAATTAGCTGCAATTAATTAATTAATTTCAGGCATGATGCTGTTATGGATTCCCAGATGTCACTAGGAAAAGAGCGCCAATTTCGAGCTGGCGGATTCAATTCAATTGACGGGGAACGTTACACAGCTGAAGCCCGGATGGGCAATCCAACGAAGTCCCTCGTTCTCTCGTACTCTTTGGATAATTATTTTATTTGAGTGATTGACTGGGAATAGGATGAGGAATAATATCAATAATTGAGTAAACTGAGTGCTTTGGGAGAGCACATTAACTATTTATTTTACTTCAACTCAAACTTTTTGTTTTCTACAATAACACTTGATAATTGTTTTGGAGAGAAGAGAGAGGCTGAAGGCCTGAGCTGGAACTAACTCTAACTTATTCAAAAATGCCCCTCGAAGGGCCCTACAACTCCCACTCTACATTTATTGCGCACGCACTTCTTTTCTCACTTACACCATATAAAACTTACACGTACAGTTTAAGATGGTGGGTAGGGGTTCAGGCGACGGTGTGACGGAGTCAACCGTCGCCAGGCGTCCCCACATTCCACTGGAAATGTTAACACACGTGGTACTGGAAAAGGTGATTCATTCTGCTGGAAAATACAAAGAACATAAAGAGAGTCTTATTCGGACTCGTTCGTAAACTTTCTCAGAAAGGTTGATAGGTTGGATTTATGATGTTTAGACGACGCTTCGATACGCACTCTCAATTCTGTTTATTCTTGACTCTGTTTCATTTCAATATTATTTTTCCTGTTCAATTTATTCTGTTTATTTCAACCTTATTAAAACTGTTTATATGGTTTGTAAAAGAGAATATTTATTAGAGAATTGAGAACTGAAATTATGAGTCATCTCATCCAAGAGCACATGTGGTAAAGTAATGCGCAGAAAATAAAGTAAAATCAAATTCTTAATTAAATTGCAAATAAAAGGTAGATAATTTAAATTCGCCGCCAGGTGAACACAACGCCACCTGGTGTTTTTAGTCACGAAGGCACACGACGTGACACTTCCCCCCTAAAATAAAATTTGAATACATTTCATTCAAATTTTTGTGTTATCACTTATTTCTACTTCACAAATGAGCTGGCTTTAATCGATTAGTGTGTACTATCTTTGTACGGACATCACTTAATTTAATTCTTACATTTTCTCGTTCGAGTACTTTGTCAACTCTATATGGACCCAAGTAATTTGGATCTAACTTATTTGATTTTGCTTCATTAATTAAAAGTACCCAATCTCCTTCTTTAAAATAACGAGCATTAACTTTCCTGTCATAATATTGTTTTGATTTAAATTTAGCAACGTCTAAATTGTCTGCTGCTCGTGATTGTGCACCTCTCAACTTATCGGCTAAATCTCCCACATAATCGTAATAGGTAGCGGCAACATTATCTTTTGCAAAACTCGATGGTATTTTGGCGATTCGGCCAAGGATCAACTCATGAGGAGTAAAACCAGTTGCTTCATGTAATGAGGTGTTATAAGAAAACATGGCGTACTTCAACCAGCTGTCCCAATCTCTTTCTGTATCAATGTTGTCACAAGGCACTCTATACTAGTTTTTACTAGTGCCTGTGGGGGTTTTGTGTTGGGTGTAGGACTTTGGGGTGGAGTCCCAAGGGACTCTTGTCGCTAGGCGACTCAATGGGATTGTGGGTATTTGCAATGAGGTACGGGATTTATCCCTCCCGTGCCTCAGAGGATGGGTTAGGACTAAGGAATATCGGTAGGTAGATGGTATGACTCCGTAGTAGGTGGGGCGGATGCGGGAAGCTTGGGTAAGAGATAGGAATAAAGTACGGAGCGGCTGCGGGAAGCTATCGTCGTAGTTGGGGCGGCTGCGGGAAGCTAAGGCCGACCCGTGTGAAACTGCTGCCCGATTGTGTCCTCTCCATCAGTCCAGTCCGGAGGACGCGGGTGCAATGCCCCAGCGTACCACTTTGTTGTTGCTGGAGCCCGCGATAACCAATAATTTTAATGTAATATATCAGAAAAGAAGGATAGGTTGAGCTCAGCAGAGAGAAAAGTACAAGAATTCAGAAATAGTGGCTCGGTTTATTCTTCGAGAATTGAAAAGAAAGAAATGAAAAATACAAAATAAATTGCCTCAGGTATTTGTGCTCTCTACCGTAGTTTCAGTGCAAAACAATAATAATAAATGAAAATCCAATAAAATCAAAATAAACTTAATTTGAATACCCGGCTGATCAGCTTACACTAGTCGATGGCTTCGTAATTCCGATTAAATGATAATAATATTTAATATTCCTTTTTTCTCCTGGTACTAATAACTCCAGAGGACATCGAGACAGGGACTCATCCCCTCAGCAACCCTCCCCATTCATAAATGTCATAATTACATTGATCTCTCCGGAATGGCCGGGATGACTGACTCTATACACTTCAAGAGTATGTCCGGATGTCCGAATGAGAAAGACGGTGCGAGGAGTCTTCGCTCGAGAGAGAGGTGCCTCAAGCGGCTGCAGGTTCCCTACGCTTATTTTCCCCCACTGAAGGGGGAAGTGCAACGAGAAAGTGTCCACGTGGGACACTTGTGGGCTACAATTGCCTCTTTACGCGGATCTACTGAATTGAATTTCTCTCTCTCTCTCCCCTGGAGGACTCTGAGTCCCTCTTTCCCACTCTCTTTTTCCCCTCGGAAATATCAGGGTGTTGTATTGCGCAAAATATCCGATGCCACTCAAATTACCCTGATTAATCACGCTAATTATCCCCTAAAAACTAAAGATATTTAATGCTTCCCTTAACTCACTCACATCGGCTCGTAAAATTCAATAATTTTATTCAATATCTCTCTAAACCAACTGCGTAATAAGATGGCGGCCCGTGGCCACACGACCCACGCGGGCTATGTGCACACGAAATACCTTGAAGTTTAGACGGTAGTTTCTCAAGTTAATTACCCGAAAATTAGTTTAATAACTCCCCATTTAATTATGTACCCGGCAATGAACTCCCGTAACCGCAATCACATCAGCAACCGATGATAAATAATCAATGCCAACTCACTTTGCCGTTGAATTCAATCAAGCCGGTAGCCGGTGACCACTTGTGGAATCCCCGGAGATGAATTTCACAATGATTTCCGTGGAAATCTTCGCCAAAAAACCTCTCAAAATATCGCTCAAAAATCCCTCTCACCAATAGCACAGCCCGTGTCGACAAATATTCAGTTAAAACACTTAGAATATTAATAACAATCACAAGAAATATTTTCAACACGTGTATGCTTGGTAGATGAGAACGGAGTGTCGTTCGTTCCAAAAATGTTGCCCATCTAGCCGCTCCGGCTGGTGAGATGGCGCCAGCTCCCGACCACTAACGTCAGCTGACCATATTTGTCCTCGACCTCACCCAATCCCGGTGTGTAATTCACGCGGGCTAGATGTCTCTTTTTTTCTCTTCTCTCTCTGTCTCTCCGGTACAACTCCGGAGATATAATTCTGAGCAGGCGAATGTTAGACCAGGGCCGTGTTTACGGGGGTCCATTGTATTGGCGGTTAATGTTTGGATGATTTGGAGTAAGTGGTGGTTATGGGGCTACGCTTGTCAGAATAATACTGCGACCTGGGTGGTGATGTCCTCGATGTCCACTCCGGAACTCCGATTACGATTACGTGAGCCATTACCGGGTTATTTTCTAAATTCTTAGAACTAGGCCAGTGTGCGTGGTGAAGGAAGCAGTACTTAAAATTACTCAGATCTACTTTCCCTACACGTCCACTCGATAACTCCTCGATTGAAATTTGGACCTGAAAATCTGGAATTTCGAAAGTAGGTTCCTCTCATAATATAGACACCTACTAAAAAAGGATTTTTGAGAATTCATTCCCTGAGGGGTTGAGAAGAGGGTGAAATCGTTTTTTTTTTTCAATTAAAATTTGGATTTAAAAAACTCAAATTTTGATAGTAGGTTCCTAAAAAAAGGTTGGGACGATTTCTAAGGAAATTGTTACCACTCACAGGTGAATCCACTCATGCCAGCATATCTGAGTTATAATAATTCACTTCCCAATGTATCGAGGAAGTAATTGCGATCAATCTCTCTTTCATATTATATATTGGAGGATGAAAAACGGCAAGTTTTTGTTGTGAACCTCAATGGTTCGCTCCCATACTCAAATTCGGGAGCGAGCTTGCGAGTGACCAACAATACTGCGTAGAGCGGTCACACCCCTAGTTTTTCAATCGATGCGTCTCTTTGTAACTTAGAGCTGATTAGATTTTGGCTCATATCGTTCCAGTGGTCTTCGAGTTTTTCCGGAAACCCACAGTAAAAAACTGAAATCTAATTTTTTTTCTCGTATATTATATATTGGGGCATGGGAATCAGGCCTATTCTTTCTTACAAACCCTCAGGGAGTCTATTCTCAAACCAGTGACCGGCCCTGCGTATACACTCGCCCCATACACATTACACAGGCCGAGCGTATACGCAGGGCCGGTCACTGGTTTGAGAATAGACTCCCAGACCGAGTAGATCATGAAGTGGACAGAATTTTCCATGTTGAGATTTTATCAATTTAATCATACCAAAAATGGTCATGGCGTTTTCGAATTGGAATTTACAGGAAATTCAGAGTCTCAGTGTCACTTTTATCGTAACGACGACAGTAGCGTCAAGTCACCTCTAGCTTGCGAGCTGTTGCGAGCAGAGATTATAAGGGAGATTGCTAACGCCTTAACGAATGTTTCAACATGGGATCCCCTGGTGGTGGAGCCGGCAATAAATGTTGCGGCTGAGAGGTGCGATAAAACAGGGCGCACATTCGGCGGCGGCCAGAGAGGTCGATAAGATAGAGATATTGTTTTTTAATCCAGTTTTACTATTTTTATTATTTTCAATTACAATTTAACATGAAATTAATTTCTCAAAAATTTGGACATTTTAAAAAATAGTTGAAGGTTCAAAACTTTTCGAACTATAAAAAAAAAAATTGATTCGACTCTCTCTCTTGCTCTCGCATGTTGTCTCTACTCGCGCTCCGTCATTTCTCGGAATGGTGGATTAAATAATTATTTTAAATCGCGTTTCGAAAATGGCAAAAAATATGTTTATTATTTTTTTGGAGTTGATGTGATGAACTAGGAAAGAGCAATAAACATATTTTTTGCCATCTTCGAAAAGCGAATTAAAATAATTATGAAATATGTAGATTTTATAGTTATTTCAATTCGCGTTTTGAAGATGGAAAAAAATATGTTCATTTTTTTTTGGAGTTTATGTGATGAAAGAACTTTTTCCTCGTTATGAAATTGAAAATTTTTGAAATTTTCATAATTTTCGCATTATTGCAATTCGAAAAATTAAAACTGCGATTAACCATTTTCAGCGAATTCAATCGCAATAAACTTTTTTTTCCTTTGAATTTTCGGAATTGCAATAATTTTAAAATTATGGAAAATTTTGAAAAATTTCAATTTTTCAACATTAAAAAAGTTCTTTCATCACATAAACTCCGAAGGAAGTAATAAACATATTTTTTGCCATTTCCGAAAAGCGAATTAAAATAGTTATTTAAGGAACATTGAAAGCTCGGAGTGAGGTTAGGTGAACAAATTTGTTTGAAGTCTCGAAAAGTGATGAAAAAATTGGCATAAACCCTCAGATTAATTTTATATGATAATTAAAGGGTTTATGCAGTATTCTTGATGTCACTTTATGATCGTCAATGATTTTTTATAAAAATTGTTGGAGATAACCTAGCACTGGGCGGTCACGCAAGAGGGAGTGAGATACACAGGGGATTAGAAAGAGATAGTTGTCATGCAATCATCTGTTGAAATTTATTGTGCAATACATCCACGTGAAAAGTTGGCGGAATCAATCAGGAATTGTCGACTGAATATCGCTTTTCCACGTGGTATGTTTTTTTTTAAGGGTCGAAGGTAAATTTTTTTTATGGGCAAATAACTTTATGTAAAAATCATTGAATTTTATCCCACTCCCATTTGACCGTGTATATTTTCAATTAATCATATTTTTTCCATCCAACGTGACAAATTTATCGAAAAATTTGATAAAATGGAAAGAAAAGTGCTTTTCCAGATGAATTTAACTCAGTAGGGGGTCAATAGTGGAGGCTGAAGCTTTCAATGTTCCTTAACTCACCATTCCGAGAAATGCCCGAGAGCGAGTAGGGACATCATGTGAGTGCAAGAGAGAGAGTGAACAAATTGACCTTCACGCGCGAAGGGTTGATTCTCTCCCGATTTTCTCGGTTTGCCCTTCGGAGTCGGTAAATTTCCGTTCTCCCTGTCTTTTGGCAATTTTGACAAAAGAAAGTAAGGAAAAAAAAAATTTTGATCACCAATTTTTTTCTGTTTTGCAAAATCTCAAAATTTTTTGAATTTTTTTTTTTCGATAGGATTTGATGTCAAAGTTGCCATTAAACTAGAGAAACATTTTCCACAATCCCCGAAAGGCGATCGGAAATAGTCTGACGGAAATGTCACCCTTGCGCTTGAAGGTGGACTCGCTTAGTGTCTCTCTCGCACACACCTATTCCCAATACTCTTTCTCCGTCAATTCTGGGAATGGTGGGTTTCATATTTCATTTCATCAATGATTCGAATAATGTAGATACGTTGTTGATTTTTAGCGAATTTCATCACGATCGACTATTTATATTAATTCTCTTGAAATGTTCAAGAATTTTTCAATTTTCACAATTTCTATAATTCCCCGATGATTGCAATTTGACAAATTTGAGGAGAAATCATAGTCGATCGTGATTAAATTCCCTAAAAATTAACAATGTTCATTCTTCATCATTCGAAACACGGATTAAAGGAAGTAAGAACTCCACCATTCCTGGAATTGACGGAGAGGGAGTATTGGGAGCAGGCGAGTGCGAGAGAGACACTTAACAAATTCACCTCCAGATTATTTTTGACCGCCTTAAATATTTCTTCAGTTTATTGGTAACTTTGACATGAAATCCTATAGAAAACAAAATTTTCAAAAAAATTTCAAAATTTGTTTTTCCTCAAAATTTGGTTTTTCACAAAATTTTGAACATTTTTCGAAATTTTTTTTTCGATAGGATTTGATGTCAACGTTACCAATAAAAAGATGAAACATTTTCAACAATTCTCAAAAGGCGGTCGAAAATAATCTGGAGCTGAATTCGTTGAGTGTCTCTCTCGCACTCGCCTGCTCCCAATACTCCCGCTCCATCAATTCCTGGAATGGTGGAGTTTCTACTTCCTTTAATCCGTGTTTAGAATGATGAAGAACAAACATTGTTAATTTTTAGGGAATTTTATCACGATCGACTATGATTTCTCCTCAAATTTGTCGAATTGCAATCATCGGAGAATTATAGAAATTTTAAAAATTGAAAAATTCTTGAACATTTCAAGAGAATTAAATAGCTGATCGTGATGAAATTCGCTAAAAATAAACAACGTATCTACATTATTCGGATCGTGGATGAAAAGAAATACGAAACCCACCATTCCCAGAATTGACGGAGAAGGAGTAGGGATTAAGAACAGGCGTGTGCCAGAGAGACCCTAAGCGAGTCCAACTTCATCAAGCGCAAGGGTGACTTCTTTCAGATTATTTCCATTCGCCTTTCGGGGATTGTGGAAGATGCTTCTCTAGTTCAATGGCAACTTTGACATCAAATCCTATCGACAAAAAAAAAATTAAAAAAAATTGGAAATTTTGAAAAAAAAAAAAAATTTATGAAATTTTCTGTTCTCTCGTCAAAATTGCAAAATGATGAAAAAAAAGAGAATGCACTGACTCCGAAGGGCAAATCGACAAAATCAGGAGAAAATCTGCCCTCGCGCGTGAAGGTGGATTTGTCAAATCTCTCTCTTGCTCTCGGATGTTGTCCCGAATCGCGCTCCGTCATCTCTCGGAATGGTAAATTTCATAATTATTTTAATTCTCGTTTCGGAAATTGCGAAAAATATATTTATCACCTCCTTCGGAGTTTATGGGATAAAGGAACTTTTTTTTTAAGTTGAAGAATTAAAACCTTTCAAAATTTTCATAATTTTAAAATTATTGCAATTCCGAAAATTTGAAGGAAAATAAATAGTTTATTTCAATTAACCCTAGATTGGTCACCCTATGAGGGAATCGCCGCGTCGCGTCGTTTTTATTTTTTTTCTGCTGAATGTTTAAGCGGAAAATTCTCAAAAAATTTGTATTTGTCAATTGGAATCTTTAACATATTATCATATTTTTTTTAACTCATATTTTACGCAATTCGTGGAGTAATATAATTAATTTCAGGAGCTGAGAAGATTTTTCCCATGTTAAATGAAATCGCTCGTCTTGCGACGTTGCAGAAACTCTCTCAACGCGCCCGACCAGTGTAGAGTGAATTCGGCAACGTTTTGGCTTCAATAGCACGGCCGGCGAATCCCTCATGAGGCGACCAGAGTCGTAAGGTCGCAAAGCGCGACTAGACCAATCTAGGGTATTCGCTGAAAATCGTTAATCACAGTTTTAATTTTCCGAATTGCAATAATAGGAAAATTATGAAAATTCCAAAAATTTCCAATTTTTGAACGAGGAAAAAGTTCCTTTATCACATAAACTCCAAAAAATAATGAACAGATTTTTTCAATTTGGTAACTTTACTTCATAACTGTCGGATTTTGATGATTCATTTTTAAATACTGGGAATAACATTCGCAAGAAAAGTGCCTTAGAGCCAGAGTGTGAATTTTGTTTATAAACAAAATACCCCTTGGAGCGGTCAGTTTCGTTTAAAATATCTCGGAAACTGTTGAGAAGTTATCGAGACATGCAGTGAGAAAAAGTTGCGTAATTTAATGAAGAATGAATTGGCGTTTGATTTTTGTCTTTACGAACAATAGTTTTTGAGTTATGGTCATTTGTTTGTCAGCGCGCGACGATCCGCGCGCTTCGTACTATAAACAAATGGCTGTAAATGAACCTAAAATTGATATTTCAATTGTATTTTTTTTCTACTTGAAGAAGATTTGAACCGCATACTCTCACATTCTTTATTAATTTTTTCCATTGATTTTCATTATTTTTGATGAAAAATAATTAATTTTCAGAGTAGTCTTCCAACAGGATTATTTTTATAATAACATAGTTTTTTTTTTTATATATTGGTTCGAAAAGTAGTTAATTATTAACATTTGTTCGGAAAATCTAAAATTTTCAGTATATTAGAATAATAAATGTATTAAATGAAGTCATTCACTCTCGGTCTGTTCGCTGCAGGAGTGAGAGAGACATCGCTATGAAAGTCTCTGCGTGAGACAGAGACGCTCGATCTTTTCGAGCGTTCTCGCCAGGGTTGGGCAAGTAAATTACATAAGGTAAATTACTTGGTTTTAGACACGTCAGAAACAGGTAAATTACTTCAAAGGTTTCTGACAATTTTTGACACTATCTATAATGGTCTATCGTCGCGATGGAATTTTTCGGAGAAAAGTCCCTTATGATTTTTTCAATAATTCTATCATTTAGACTCGTATTGAAAATATCTTGAACAGCTTGGAAAATTCTAATGACTTTTTAACGAGCCAATTCTAAAAATATCTACATCGTAATGATTTGATAACTTTTTTGTAATTCGTTTTCTTTTATCTCTTGTGTCCGAGCAATGTCGGTGTGATCAGCTAGGCAATAATGATAAAGAAAATTCTTTAGAATGGAATTCGACTTACAAAACAACTCTGCCTAAGTACGTCGAATTCCAATCTAACAAATCATCATTTTTATCAATGATAGATTTTCTTCGGTGAATGAATAGAATGAGAATAAAATTGAATGAAAATTGTTGAAAAGCAATGTATCTGATGCGGCTATTCTGGTAAAAATTGCCATGCCATTTTGATGAGTGATTGATTCGTTTCGCTGAATTAATCACTAATAATAATAATTTCAATCATACACGATTTGACTCAAAATATTTATCCCACGAGATGTCCGGTCTTTATTTCGAAGAAAAAATAGACCACGCACTGATGTGTTGAAATGCGCTGTATTTTTATTATTTTTTTCTGGGGCTTTTTTTTCTACATCCTTACCGGATGAAAAAAAAAATATTGTTGTATTGTCAAAATTTCAATTGAAAGTTATGTTCAGAATTTTTTTGAGGAATAAGTTTCTATGGAAAAAATGAGCATACGCTTTTTGTGTATTTTAACCCCATTAAATCAATAAGATTTCACTCATATTGATTTAAAAAAAAGAGTAACTCGGCCTTCATAGCTGGCACTTTCGTTTAATCCAAATATCTGACTCTTATGCCTAATCTTATGCCATCTGCCTTATGTGATTCCATCCCCAGAGGATTTTTCCTATAGAAATGTTTTAATACCAAACTGAGTACCGCTAATCGCATTTTCTAATGTTTATGACAATTTCTGACATTTTGAACGTTTTAGACGTAAATTACCGGTATTTGATAATGTCACGTCGAAAACTTCCATCAGTGAGATATGCCCAACCCTGGTTCTCGCCATTCAAACATGCAGATAAGATGTTTAAAAATTGAAATTATAGATTATTATCATTGAGACTATTGGAAAAACTATTGGCCTTGCATTTCAATTTTTTGTCATCTTATTTTCTGCTTATTGATGTAGATGAGCCGTTCATCATAACAAATTGCATTTCTATTGTTGTAAAATTTCATCAAAAATTAAAAAAAAAAATTACAAAAATCAGTTGCCGGGTCAATTCACGGGTTGAACGTTCTAAGCTCAAAATTGAGGAGTTGATTCAAGGGTCAAACGGTCTGAGGAGACGCTGAAAAGCCAATTCAAGGATCAAACGGACTAGAGGGGAGGCTCGGAAGTTGATTCGAGAATCAAATGATCTGGGGACGAAGCTAAGGAGTCAATTTGCGGGTCAAAGGGTCTAGGGGAGAGACTTGGAGGTAGATTCAACGGTTAAACAGTCTAGAGTGGAAGCTTGGACGTCAATTTAAAGGTCAAACAGTTTAGAGGGAACGCTTAGATAGCGATTCAAAGGTCAAACGAGCTAGAGGGAAAGCTGCAGCATATATGGCAGCAAGTGAAATTGGAAATTCATTATGATGAGTTATGGGTTATAGTGGAGGAGAATCATTTTTCCTCGTGTGTATGGATTCCCATTGGTTTCGTTTAATGATGAATCTCGATGAATTTGTCTGGAACTTTTATTGTCATTAATCTTGTCTTTTGTTTAATGATAATGTTTACTTGTTTGATGGGTGGCTTTAATAAGCTCGATAAACATGTTATATAATAAATCTATTCATTCAATTTTTATCAAAACATCGAATGAACATCAATAAAAAAAAAGAAGATAATTCAGGATTTAATTGATTTGCCTTTAATGCACTTTGTTCAATATAAAATTCATTTTTATTTCCCCAATTGTTGGATAGATAATATGAGCTAAAATAACAAAAGAATCAATGATCATTTCATCGATGAAAAACTGAGATACTTTATTTAAATTTGAAATATATTTTAACAATTAATTACATGTGAGTTTGACATATTTTAACAGAGATAAAATACAATTTGAGTTAAAAATACGGAAATTGGAGGTTAGACTTTCCGCTACATCGATAAGAATAATCGAAAAATTTCATAATTGGACAAGAAGAGTGTACACGTCATTTCATAGGTTGAGGTATCGGGGATTAAGGGGGATGAACTGGAGAGGGGGGGGGGGGGGTCGCATAATGAATTTGAGTCAGGTTTCGGTCTGGGTAAACGGACTGACCATCGTAAACCAATTAATGAAGGATAGAACATGATGAGATATTTTGGCATGAAAGGATGATTAAAATAATTATTTTCTGTGCGGCAGAGAAAATTTTGGGAGTGGTATGGTTCTAAGAAATGTTTGCCAAATTCACTATAATTGATAGCCAAGGATTTCCCAATGCCAGGGGAAGCAAATTAAGAAGCTTTTTTGCATCACCCTTCACTCCTTCGATCCTTTCACTTTCGAGTTTATTCCACAAAGCTTTGTTTAAAACGGAGAGGCAGTCATCAAAATTGAATGGAACGTGGGCAGTCAGTATGTATCTGCCAAACCTCAGCTTGATGTAGTCTGTTTCATAAGATTGGACGGAGAGCGTCAGTTCGGGTAGATATTTTTCCAAGCATTGTTCAGAGACATCAAAATCAGGATCGGAACAATTGCTTTTAATATTCTCAATCTTCACTTCCAACGCTTTTCCAACCTATGAATCCAAAGATAAGTATCAAAAGTGATTCATGCTTTCCTAATGAAGTTAATGATTATTTTATTATTCCAATACTCACATTCTGGAATTGATCTGCTATCAGCTCAGAGGTCCGGTCGTGGTAAGCTTTGTCCTTACATTTCATCAGAAAATCCCTATACTTATCGTAAATTTCCGCGAACCTGGAGTTCAAGGTTGCTTCACACCTTTCGGCCACTTTTGGACATAACTCTTTCTGGAGAAATGGAAGAGTGATTTATGGAATTTTAGATATAATGCACAGTACTTTTGGATTGTTTTATTTCGTTCCAACCTACTTTAACGTAGTCCAGAGTCGTTTTGATTTCTGCCGTTGCGTTTTCTAATGATTGAGAGTATGTCAGTGGGATTTGCCATATTTTTTCGTCCTCTTGTTTTGTCATTTTAATCATGAGTGATTGCACCGAAGTGGTGATGTTACGCGATTTCGTTAATAGATTATTAATCTCATCAACCGAAGATGCTTCATTCTAAAATCATCAATTTCCGAAAATGGATGTCAATTTTCGTTATTACAGTTCGTTAACTGAGAATACAACTTACTTGACAAATTAATATAGCCAAGGCAGCGATAATACCCGCTGAATACTTCATCGTCTGGATCAATTCTGGTACTATTTACAAGTTGACGATTTACGCTTGTATGTCGAGTGTATTCCGCTTTGGTGTTATATACCCTGAGACTCTCCTCGCTCCCACTTTGTTATTTGAATTGATAAAACACTCAATTTATTAGAATTTGAAGGTCTTTAGATTATTACGCATGAGAATGTAAAGTAGATTGACAGGTTGGTAGGTTTGTAGTGTTATTGTTATTTCATCCATTTGATTATCTGTTGATATACCAAATTTCTTTACCAATAAAAGCTATTTATCAATATAGCTATAATTCTATCACCGTCTCTTCATATTCTCTAATGAAAATATACATATATTTCCATATTCAACTTTGGATATGAATATAAATTTCATATACAACTAAACATAATAATCTAGGCGAAATTGAACGGTTACAGAATGCTTGATATTTTGCTGAAAAAGCAATGCAAGTACTTCCGTCATCGTCGCAATGTCAATATCGATCAGCCATTATCCCTATTTTATGTCTGTGCCTTCGGCTTGACCCTTCGGAGATCACCTTACTCATGCTTCGCATGTATGTGTACCTCGATACTGGTGTGAGAGCGTTCTATGGGAGGGGAGAGGGACACCTCGAGCCGCGTTGCTCAAGTGTCGGGCAGCGCGGATTGATCCGCGACTACCTTCAGTACGCTTTCTTTGCGCAGAGCGTGTATGTGTGTTGAAACAACGTTGTTGTAACGTTCGATTATTAATAACATTGCGGGTGCTTTCTAGACTGAGTGAAAGTCGATTTTCTATGGTAAGTATCCCATGTCCCCTAAATTCTTTTAATTTCAGGTTTTTAGGGTTTTTGGTGATCTTTAATCACCATAAAACTAACATTAGTGAGGTTATAGACGCCATGGCGTTGGGTGTGACAAGTCGGCGGAGGCGCTGACGCACCCGCAGCTGCAGCCGCAGCCGCAGCCACAGCCGCAGCCGCACCCGCACCCGCAACCTCGCCCGTACATTTCATGTCGGCCTGGAGTTTTTTCAATCTCTCACAGTTTAATCGGGAAATCGCAGGTCTCGCCTCGACTTTTATCACGAGAGCTGCTCGCAGACAACCTCTCGAGCATACATTCAGTGATCTCTCAGAGTCGCAGGTTTCACCTCGACTGCTATCATGAGAGCTGCTCGCAGACAACCTCTCGAGCACACATACACTGAAATCTCAGAGTCGCAAGTTTCACCTCGACTTATATCTTGAGAGTTTCTCGCAGACAACCTCTCGAGCAAACAATGGACTCTCGATTTTTGAAAACTCTCTCTGTGTTTCAGATGGCCACATGGATCACTCTAGAGGAGTTACACGGTTTAGCAGCCAACAGTGAGGCGGATGACGAGGTGCTGGACAGATTAAAGGTCTTGGCCACTGAGCATTTCCCTAAGGGGTGGATGGAACACAAAGTGTTGAATCTCTCTTTTTATGAGACCCTGGGTTTAGAGGATGGAGCAAAAATGGTGGATGCAAGGCTATTAAACAAACTGAGATATGCACTTCCTACTGTGGGAATAGCCAAGGCTTTCGATCAGGCAGCGGTGAATCTGAGTGAAAAGACATTCAGAGACTACAGATTCAAAATGTTGAACTGGCCTTTTTGTCGAGCCCTAATCACGAGTCCCCCGGCGGTTGTAAATAGACTGCAAGGTTCAGCTGCCCGGGCAGAATTATTCCTAAATTTGGTAAAACTACTGAAGCATCTGTGCTTCTCTTGAGCTGAGGCTGACCAAGTTCTAAGGCAAGAGGCTGGTGAAGTAAGGGCCGAGGATGAGAGCAGTGATGATGAGTCTCCTCCTAAGCGAGCCCGTTTGGAGGCGTTGGAGAAGAAGATGGACGTCATGTTTAAGGTTTTATATGACAAGATGGATGAAAAGCATCAGAGAGAGTCAGACAAGGAGAATAGCAGTTCCAGAAGTGAGAGTGGGGAGTCAGAGGAGGAAAACAGTGAATGGAAGGCTCCAAACATGGATTGGGACCTAACACAGCCTAAACCACCTCAAGAGAGTGACCTGGACCTAGTCCTGCCCCCTCAGGTGAAAGTCTGTGAACCTCCTATTCAGAAGCCAGACTCCAAAATCAAGGCTGAGGGGTTATTATGCCAGAAACTGGGTACAACAGCTTGGAATCAGATCAAATACAAGGAGGTTCAGAAGAAACTCGCCGCAGCCCCAGTTTTTGATGCCCTCAAAGTGAACAGCCATCTGGGGGCCTTAACTTTAAAGTCCTTTGGGAACTCTATGCTGGTAAAGTCAGACTCTTTCGCTGGCATAATCACCCATGGGCTTTTGCTACAGAGAAGGAGTTTGTCGCTAGCTGCTAAATCGCTGGCAGATAAACATCCACAGATGCGTGATGACATCAAGACGTCATTCTTTGGTGACTCGGCCTTCGCCACAATCTCAGATGATATTCTCCATTTCATATGTGCTCGAAGAGCCGAAATTATTGAATGGAGGATAGGGGCTTTTAAGGCCAGAGAGCCTCATCAGTCAGAAAAGCTGCTAAAGATTCCATCATCTGAATCACACTTGTTCGATGAGAAGTTGCTCTCAGAATTTTTACATCAACAGGGAGGGGTCCAAAAGGTGTTTTTGCAAAAGAAAAAACCCGCTCAACCCGTGCCCTTTCGTCCTAAAACCCAGAGTAGTTCAAAATTCTCCACTCAATTACAGCCACCAAGAAGCAAAAGCCAATCTCGTCCTTCCTCCAGTAAACAGGGTTCAAAATCGTCTGGCAAACATCCCAAGAGAAGTTTCTCGAGGGGAGAGACTCGCCACTCCAGGAAATCTTGACTATCTATTCAGGGGAGGGCAGCTGAGGTGTTTTATCCCTCGCTGGTCGGAGCTGGGGGCTCCGAAACATATCTTAAGCATTTTACAAGGCTACTCAATTCCTTTCATCAAAAAACCCCCAACTGTTCCACTCACAAACGAGATTATAAAGAAGTTCGCTACCAAGGTAACAGCACAAATGGCAATAGAAATTCCCGAGATGCTTCGTCAGGGAATATTGGAAAAAGCAAATTGGGAGACAGGATTTATCTCACCAATGTTCCTGATTCCAAAGTCAGATGGAAGGTACAGACAGATCTTCAATTTACGCTGCCTAAACGAATATCTCCAGCCACCAAAGTTTCGACTCATCAATCAGCGAAAGATTCCTCATTTCCTACAATGGAACGACTTTTTGGCAAAGATAGACCTCTCCCAAGCTTATTTCCACGTACCGATAAAGCAAAGCCACCGCAGATACCTTTGTCTGTCATTCAGAGACCAGCTGTTCAACTTAACCTGTCTCCCGTTCGGCTTATCAACGGCACCGCTAGCGTTTTCCAGAATAACCAACTGGATAGCTGGGGTTCTTCGTCAGAGAGGGATACGGGTAGTGGTCTACCTGGACGACTTCCTGCTAGCCAATCAAGATGCCAATCAGCTCTACAATCAAGTTCGATTGACTATGGACTTACTTCGTTCACTGGGTTGGGTATTAAACGAACAGAAGTCAATAATTACCCCAACGCACAAGCTTGAGTTTCTGGGTATCATCTGGGATACCCAGTTAAATGTGATGTCTTCACCCAGCGACAAGAAGGAGCGGATCCTGGACATCTTGGAGAGGATTCTAGAATCAGGCCATTGGAACTGGAAGGTGGGGACGTCTCTGTTGGGAATGCTAAATTTTGCAGGGTTGGTAACGCCTCTAGGGCGCCTCTTCTCACGTCAATTGCAACGAGGGTGTCGTCAGTTGTCAAAGGAAATACCAAAGAAAATGTTTCCCCTCGTCGAAGCCAGTCGACTAGACTGTGTCTGGTGGAGATCAAACATCCACCGATCGAAGCCGATTTTCTCATCAAGCCCAGACATCTTTTTGACAACGGATGCTTCACAGACAGGTTGGGGATTCCAGTTGGAAGAGATTTACCAAGCGGGGGTTTGGTCGGTGGATCAGGTGGATTGGCACATCAATCACAAGGAACTCTTCACGGTAACTCTAGCGATTCAGAGGTTCAAAGATTAGCTCAAGGGCAGATCAGTGATGATTCAATCAGACAACAAAACGACGGTGGCCTTCATAAAAAATCAGGGAGGCACTCGTTCCCTGATTCTTCTGCAGGTAGTGAAAGAGTTATGGCTGATACTGGATCAGTACAATATCCATTTAGTCCCCTTCTATCTTCCGGGGATTTACAATACACTAGCAGACAGACTCTCCAGGAATCTCTCCCTGCCAGACTGGCACTTGAGCGAGACGATGAGGGAGATGATATTCAAGAAATGGGGCACACCGGAGATCGACTTGTTTGCGTCAAACCAGTCCAGGATGGTGCCAAGGTATGTGTCAGTAGACGCGAACGACCAAGAGGCGGAGTTTATAAATGCCTTCAGCAAAATTTGGAATGTCCAGCTAGCGTGGATATTTCCACCTCCTCCCTTGATCCCAATGATCCTACATCACCTGAACTCAGCGAGAGAGACATTCTTGCTGGTGGCTCCGAGATGGGAGAAAACCTTCTGGAGGGGGGACCTAAAAAACAGGAGCCTGGCCGCCCCGTTTCAGCTTCTGAATCTCGAGGACCATCTGATGGACTTATCGACGGGCCTAACCCCTCAAAATGTCAAGGATTTTAGTTTTAGAAGTCTGGAGGGTACGAGGTGGGGTACCCACGTGACTGGTTTACCTGATTCAGAGATCAAGTTACTGAGTTCAGCCTGGAGGGACTCCTCCTGGAAGACCTACTCATCTGTTTGGAAGCAGTGGTTGAGTTGGTGTAAGACTCAGAGTGTGCCGTCGGATAAACCCAGTGCTCAACAGCTGGTGTTATACCTGAGTTTCTTCTTCCACGTCAAGAAGCTGGCCTACACCTCGATTTTAACGCAAAAATCTATAATTTGCACGCTAAATAATCCAGGTGGTGGAGAGAGTCTGAGCTCCAGTCCTCTGGTGAAATCACTATTAAAGGCGATCGGAATTCAACGAGCGAAAGAGAGAAAACCACCTAAGTCTGTGATCTGGAATGTGGAGATATTGACGAGCTGGATGTCAGATCATCCACCGGCTGAGGACAGTATTTTTCAAGTATCACGTTTCACTGCCCTCCAGCTACTGTTAGCTTCGGGAAGGCGTATTCACGACCTTACACTACTCTCGATTAGTCCGGGTAATTGTGTCATAGGCGATGATGAGATTATTTTTTGGCCAGAGTTTGGCTCGAAGACAGACAGGCCAAATTATCGTCAGTCTGGTTGGAGGATTACTAAATCAGATACTCCAGTATTTAACCTGGTTGCTTGGGTTAAATTGTTAATTGCCCTATCAGCCAAGAGACGAAAGGTTGGGCAGAATCTGTCTCAACTCTTTATTACGACAAGAGGGCAGGTAAAAGCAGCGTCAAGATCAATAATCGCTGGGTGGATCCAATCAGCTTTCACAGAGGCTGGAATTCAAGCTAGTCCTGGTTCTGTTAGATCAGCGGTAGCATCGAATAATTTCCAAAATAATATGGACATGGATGAGCTGCTGAGGAGAGGCAATTGGAAAGGAGCTGATAATTTCTTTAAGCATTATTGTAAGGAAATTGTTAATGCCAAAGGCACAAAGCCAAGGAGTTCTATCGTTAATTTTTTCACACCTGGTTGATACGGGAATAGTTTCTTTGTAGTACATCATAGTACATTGGGGAGTTTATAATTGTTTGGGAATAAATAATTGATAGAATATGGGGTTTAATAATTAATAAAACAGAAATAACTTTATATCAAATCTTTATTAAATGTTGTCGTAGTGACGATTTACACACGAGTGAGCTCTGAACATATAAAATGTATTAATGCGCAACGGCGCAACAGTGGTAACGCGGTCAACCACACCAACGAGTCGGTAAAGAAGGAGACAGGCTCATGGCGCCAATTTCAACACTCCCTCCCGACATAGACTGTATCCTTATTTATCCCAGTCTTCTTCTCTTCTGGTAACTATACATTCAACATTATCTCATCTCTCATCTTAGTATATAGACTCATCATCACACCTCTGGTCTTAAGTTAATCAACTTATTTATTTCCTACATAACAGAAAGAGAAACATTATTAAACATTTGCATTTATAATCATGTCAATTAGTCGTTTGTGCAATTCAAACGACAGAGGCTTTGTAAATACATCAGCTAATTGATCCCTTGAACCAATCCATTTTACTTCAATTAAATTGTTCTTTACATATTCTTTTACATGATTGATTTTTATTTCAACCATATGCCTCAATTTATTTCCACCATTAGTTTCAACACAAAACTTAGCGGTTTTACTATCACACCATAAACACATTGGATGAGAGGGATCAACCAATTTCGAGAGCATTTTTTTTTTTTTTTTTTTTTTGACTTGCCTCACTCATGGCAACATATTCAGCCTCATAAGTAGATAAAGCTACTGTTGTTTATTTGTGAGTTCGCCAAATAATCGAATCACCAAACAGTCTCACCACAAAAACCGCAAGTTGTTATTGAACTTGCATCTGAATATCCATTTATCTCATTAGAATCACCTGTATATCTCAAACCTAACTTCGTAGTTCCTCTAAGATATCTAAAAACTCTTTAACCATTACCCAATCGCTCTCAGTTGGGTTTACCTGATGTCTACTCAATACATTAACAGCATATGATATATCTGGTCTCGTAGCACCAGTCAAATACACAAGACTCCCAACAGCCTCTCTGTATGGAATATTTTCTTTAGTCTGTCTTTTCCAATATCTCACCATCATATTCTGTTTCTCTCATTTTCCTTTCATTATTTGCTGCTTGAGTAGTTATCATAGGTGTTCTCTGTGAATGTGATTTATCAAATCCAACTCTAATCAAAATTTTCTCAAGGTATTCCTCTTCATTTAATCTAATTGTCTGATTTTCTCTATCTCGTCTAATAGACATACTCAAACATTCTTTGGGCTCTCCCAAAATTGTCATCTCAAATTCTACACTCAATTTGCTCTTTACTTCTGTTAGTTTATCTTGGTCATTACTCACCAACAAAATATCATCTACATAGAGTAATAAGATCAAGAATTTTTGTTCATCTCACCAAATAAACAAACATGGTTCTAAATCTGAATTCTGTAACCCCATAGTCAATGCTACTTCAGTAGATCTTATATTCCACCGTTTTGGACTAATTCGAAGTCCATATAGAGCTCTCTCTAACTTGCATACATTATTTCGTCTCTCTCAAACTGTATGGTCTGTTCCCTCAGGAATTTTCATATAAATTTCCTCTTCAATTACACCATTAAGAAAAACTGTTTTGACATCTAACTGACAAACTTCTAAATTGTATTTATTGATAATTGCTATCACAACTCTCACCAAAGGTAGTCTAGAAACTGGAGCATACGTTTCTCTCAGTTCATAGACATTCTTATCTTTAAATTTTCTGATCACTAGTCTCGCCTTAAATCTCAATTTTCCATTTGCTTCATTTTTACACTTGAAGACCCATTTGGAATCTATAGTATTTAATTTTTGCCCATTTTCCATTTTCTTGGGTCTTTTCACAACCTTCCAAACTTGATTTTTCTTTATGAATTTAATTCCTCATTAATTGCTTTTCTCCAACGACATTTTTCTTTACTCATCATTGCTTCTTTATAATTAGATGGATCAGTATTTATACTTACTAACAATGCATGAAAAACTTCATCTTTTACTTCTATTGACTTCTCTATTTCATCATTACTACAATTAACACCAGAAAAGAAAACACTACCTTTCAAATTTTCATCAATATTCAACTCAGAGAAACTATTGTCGTTAATTATTTCTTTTACTACACTTAATAATTTTATTTTCTTTGGATCATTTAACTCTAATACTTCTTTCCTAGGTCTACCTCTCTTACGTTTTATCTCTCCCTCCTGTCTTGAAGAACTCTCAATCTCACCTTTAGTCTCGCTGAAATCTACAACTCATTTTTCTTTATCATCAACTTCTTCAAGAACAGGAAAATCTCTGACACTATCTTCATTATATTTATCACCGTAAATAAATTTTCCATTGAATCTCATATGTCTGCTTTCGTAATACTTTCCTGTTTCTGGTTTCAGTACCAAATACCCTGTAGGGGTATATCCTACCAAAATTACTGTTACATCTATCTGTCCAAACTTTGGACCTGTTTTTCTTGGTACCTTTATATAACACAGACATCCGAATCTTTTAATTTGATTTATATTGAAATTATGAACTGGAGCAAATCTCTCCAGAGGAGTAATCATATCATTGGATTTATGTGGAGTACGATTATAAGCATACACGGCCGCTGATAAAGCCAAGTCCCACATACTTTGTGGCAATCGCGAATCATACATGTAACTTCTCACCTTCTTCTGTATCGTCTGATTGAATCTTTCTGATACACCGTTATGTTCTGGTGTCTCTGGACAAGCCAACTGTAATTCCACTCCTAAGCTCTTAAGTACCTCAACTGTATGACCTCCAGTAAACTCAGTACCTTGATCTGATCTTAAATAACAAACTTTGGCATCATAACCCAACAAGTTACGTCCACTCCTTGTAAACATTTCTAGGCAATGTCCAGTCTCATTTTTCGCTTTCATTGGATAACACAAATATAAATCTGTACCCCTTAGGATGAGAAATGGGAGATATCGGTCCCATCACCTCTGAATGTATTATTTGCAATAGATCTGTTGCTCGTCTTCACACCGAAGGAAATTATAATTTATTAAATTTTGACATTAAACACACCTCAAAATCTTTGATTGAATCGTCGAAAACTACTATACTCAATTCTTTATTATCTGGAAATTTTACTTGCAACGCTCTAAAATAACTTGTAGAAGCGTGCCCAAATCTACAGTGCCATAACATTGCACTTTTGTTCTTTATTTGTTTTTCTTTATCAATTGAAATTGGCAATATTTCATCTAACGTTTTATCGAAAGCACACTCATTAACATTTTGAATTTTTCTATCCCAAATTGTATAATCAAAATTTGACTGTTCATATGGAATTTTTCTGTTATTGACTCTATTCTCACCACTCATTATTTCATTATTCATTATTTCATTACTTTCTTCATCTGTTTTTCCCTCTTCTACTTTATCTTTTTCCACCTTCTCGTTTTCCTCAGTTTTCTCTTTTACTTCACCTTCATTCTTCGCAGTAATACTACGAGTGAGATATCTTCTTACTTCCCTCTCACCTATCACAACTTCAGCAGCATTTGCTATTATTCGCCGATTCGTATACGTAAAATTACTTTCATGATTTGAATCAATTTTATTAATCTCTAAGTCAATCATCCAACAAATATAGTTGTTTATAAATTCCCGAAATGAAAATCTCTTTTAACACTGGATAGAATATATCTATCTTTTGATCATCTAAATAAATGGCTAAACCCATTTCTGCAAACTTTCTCAACGATAATAGATTTGCTTTAAGAGCCTCAGCGAAAATTACTGAATCAATCTCAAGTATTTTATCATTTGCCAATTCAATCTCTATTTTTCCTGCTCCCTCCGTTTCCAAGTTCACAGATTCATTTTTATTCGCGCACTTAATAATATCCCGATCTGATTCATCAAATATTTTAAAGATTAATTTTGAATTGGTCAGGTGTTCAGTTGCACCTGAGTCAGCTAAGAATTTTGTTATGAATTTATCTTTTGCTAACTCTTGACTACTTGTATAGAACTTAATTACATCTGATCGATTATTATTTATTTTTATTTTACCTTGATTTGCGTTGATCCATTGTTTATTAGGTAATTTATTCTCAAGGTTCTTTTTATGCCTCTAAAACTACCACTTCTTTGACTCTCAAAATTATAACTTGAATTTACAAAATACCTTTGATAAGGCCTTGAAGGACCTCTACCATGAGATCTCAAATTTCCTTTATCCTTTGTACAGTCTCTCACCTTGTGACTTCTAAATTGATTGCTATTGTTACACATAAAACTTTTACCCACATTAGGGCAGTCATTTGTCTTATGCCCAAAGTCTTGACACACGTAGCATCTTGGCTCATCGTGCTGTACAAGATTAACAGATTTTACATTCGTGTCAGATGGACCACTTTTGCTAATTGCTTCTTTCTCTAATACACTTGATTTTAACTCCTCAAACGTCAATCTCTCACCTTTTACTTTCCTTGTTACTTTATCAATGGTTGCAATATTAGGAATAGCATTAATTACTACATTACAAACCAAACATCTCTCTTCTCATCAGAGGACAGGAATTTATTTCAAACTGAGCTGATGTGTCATCACATTTGTCACAGAACTCTGCTGCTGACATCTTACCACGTACGTATTTCATGTTATAAATCTCTTTTCTCACGGAATGTGATGTAAAGTTAAATTCACTAAATTTTATTTCTTTTAATTTCTTCAACATTTCTTTAGGATCTTGAATTTTAACAATTCTAAAATTATAATCTCTATCCAACCGATTTATTAAGATCTCTCTGACTTTATACTTCTGATCTGTAAGAGTTTCCTCATCAACAGTTACTTAGATACTTTCATCAATGCTATATAATAATTTATTAGACCTAATTTCTGAAGAAAATTAATCATAGAAATTTTCATACTTCATTTTACTATCTAATTTATAATCTCTCTCAATTTTATTTCCTTTGTTGATAAGTTCAACTTGTAACTTATTTAATAACTCACTCACCAATTGTTTCAAAGAACTCTCGTCAGATTCTGAATTTACTTTCTTTTGACTCGATTCATGATTTGTTTGTTAACTAAGTTTTTGACTTGACGTTCAAGTTCTACCTGACTAACTGACACTACTTCTCTTCCTTTCACCTTATAATCATCATATCTCACCTCGTCATCTTCCTTAATGCCTCGAAGTACATTCAGTTTGTACTCCATTGAAACAATTTTACTGGCCTGCTCTTTCAACATCTCCTTATTCTCTCTCATGTTCTCATATGCTGCTTTGGTAGAAGCAGCTGTGTTCTCACACAACTTCTCCACCGCCGACAACAACCCTTCTAACTTCTCCTCAACTGAAATATTTTTTGTTATTTTATTTTGCTGAGGATCAATTAAATTTTTATTTGATTTAAAATCAATCAAACTAATTTTTGTTCCAAGTATCTGATCTGATATTATTCGTGGTTTGGCAACTGTTTCATTATGTATGTCAGCTTTTATTTCTCTTTCATTACACTCACCTTTCTTCAACATAGCCATGGTCTTATCTTCATTTTCAACTTTGCTCTCACCTCCCAAACCACCCTCACCAGTAACAAATTTTCCCAAATCATTATCCTTATTTCCCTTTACACCAGATACTTGAGCTGACACAACTCTCCTTGGACCGTAATCTGGCAATATTGATGGTTTCTTCATTCTAACATTCCCTTCATCCCATTTTATCAGAATTTCTCTCAATTCATTGGTGAGCAGATTTTTGTCTGTTATAACAAAAACACAAACTCATTTAAGAATATATCAAATTTAATTGATTTGCCAGATTCGGTATTCCAAATCTAGTTGACCGAACACAAGTATGGCTAGACTTAGAATGAATGAACTCTCCAGAGATCCGAACGCAAGACCTCCTTAAAGTTCACCCGAGTGAATCAGGTCCTGAGATGTCGAACACAAACATCCATTCTCTGATCACCCTTAGGAGATTTTATAATTGCAATTATTTATTTAATTTATTGTTAATTTATTCAATTTATTGTATTTGTTTTGTTGCATGCATGACTTTAATTCATATATCTCTCAGTTTCACTCAAATTCTTCACCAATTTCAACACTCAGTGACCCTCCATCATCAGGTAGAGCATAGATCCTGTTATCGATCATCGATACAGAACTCAATTCATTTTCCTTTATAAAATATCCTTTCTTAGATAACTCCAATTTTACCAAATTGTAAATTTCAAATAGACTTTCAATTACAGCTGTAATAATACTATTCAATTTTAATTAATAATCAAATATTTATTCCTTTAATCATTTTTCCTTTTACTAATTTGATCCATCATTTATTTTTCCAAATTTATCTAGATATTTTCATGAGTCACGCGCACGACGAGAGACGACGGAGAGAAAGATTTTTTTTTTTTTTTTTTTTTTTTTTTTTTTTAATCATTATTAATATTATTATTATTTCATTTCTTCACTTCTCTTCTTTTTCCTTTTCTCTTCATTTATTTTCTCTTATTAAATTTCCCAGAATTCTGTATTTTTTTTTTTTTTTTTTTTTTTTTTTTTTTTTTTTTTTTTTTCTCGCTCGAGCATATATTTCCGACTGCAGTCTTCTCTCTCTCCCCAACGCACCCCACGCCGCGCACGCAACAACATGTTGCGTCGCAATCTCTCGGCCCAACTGCCTTACTCCGCCATGACAAACTATTGTCACGGCGTCATAATTTTCTTTTCGAGTTTATCACTTTTATTTCATTAATTATCACTTTTTCATCTTTTTAATTATTCCTCTATCGATCGATCTTCATTTTTCCATTTACTCAAATAAATAAATCTTTTTATTTATGGACAAAATGGCCCTTTACATGTTGGCGTCTATGTCAAAACTTCCTCGTCCGCCATCTTGGCCACGCCATATTTATCATCTCAGTTTATTCCGTTCATTTTCCACTTTAAATACTTAAACATGTACTTACACATCTCACCAGCTTTTCCTCTCTTATTATTGGCCATCTTTTGTCAATAAAAACTCTTTCTTCCTTCAATTTTCCACTTTTCCTTTTCATTTACTTTCCTCTCTTATTTTCCACTTTTTAACTCTTTTCTGTTATTTATTTTATGCACAGTGGAAGCGTATAATTATTTTTAATATTCTAGGCCCATAACCTGATAGAATATGGGGTTTAATAATTAATAAAACAGAAATAACTTTATATCAAATCTTTATTAAATGTTGTCGTAGTGACGATTTACACACGAGTGAGCTCTGAACATATAAAATGTATTAATGCGCAACGGCGCAACAGTGGTAACGCGGTCAACCACACCAACGAGTCGGTAAAGAAGGAGACAGGCTCATGGCGCCAATTTCAACAATAATAATAATAAAAAATTTTTGTTTATAAAAAAAAAAAAAAAAGTTATTTCTGAAGTCACAGTACACTTTCAAGTGCCGGCAGAGTACAAACATCTCTCCGAAGGGTCAAGCCGAAGGCACAGACATAAAATAGGACCGTTTTCCATCCCAAAGGAAAGAAAACGTATATTTTAGGTCTTGCCGAGGCTTGACCCGAGTAAGGGCTTGCCGTCATTCGGAGAAACTACTGAAGGTAGTTGCGGATCAATCCGCGCTGCCCGACACTTGAGCAACGCGGCTCGAGGTGTCCCTCTCCCCTCCCATAGAACGCTCTCACACCAGTATCGAGGCACACTCCGAAGGCAGACTCCGAAGGGTCAAGCCGAAGGCAAGACCTAAAATATACGTTTTCTTCCCTTTGGGGTGGAAAACGGTCCTATTATTTACCAAGGAAAATACTCAATGGTTTATCAAAATTGCAATTTTCTGATTACTCAATTATTACGTAATGCGAACTCAGTTCAAAAAATGCATTGTTGGAAATAAATAAATCTGTCTACTCATTTCAAGTAAAAGAATTTATTTATATGAAATAAACAATTTATTTGTTCCAAATATGTTGTTTATTTGATCCAAATAAATCATTGAAAAATAGAAACATTGGAAATTCAAGTCCTTGACAAACGTTCTACTTTGCCCGGCCTTCCCCTAATATGATAAACATTCATCGATGTTTTGTCATTGACTCAATTTTGAATGAGTTTTTAATGAACAAATTTGTGATATATCTAGAACATTCGGGAGAATAACAGAATTTTTTATGACTTTTGAACAATACAATTCTAAACATATCTGCAGCCTAATGATTTTTTAAATGTTTTGTTCCTCATTTTTTCAACTTTTCCACCTGAGCATAACCGGCAAGGGGGGGGGGGGGGCGATTTGGGAGAAACCACGTAATTTCAACGATTACGGTGAATTCAGTAATTTGACTGGATTTCAAGGTGCTTTCATCATGGAGTGACGCCATGATTTCAGAGTGAGTAGCCTCTCACAAAAATTTGCAAAGTAATTTATGGACAGATAGTTTTCCTTCTATTTCTCGAAATATCGACTTGCAGTTGGTCACAAACGATTTGTGAGATTATTTTATGTCTAGAAACATCCAGGATATGAGGTTCATATAACTGAAACTTTTTTTTTTTCGATCTTCATTTACACTTGCTCAATCAAAGAAATGGAATATATATACATAATGAATCTATTCATTGAATTTTTATCAAAACATCGAATGAACATCAATAAACAAGCAGGCGGCCGAGGCTATGCGGCTGTAGATGTGCGACTGTAGAGTCTGTTCATTCTGCGTGTGTTCTTTTTCTTGCCATCAATCAATTGATGGTGGGCTTCCGAAGGGTGCTAACTGATCGATTGAGCTGATTTTAAATAGGAAACATTGTCATCATATGAGATACCTTCATGGCAAATTTCAAGTTGATATATCAATTTTATCGAAAGTTAGCGTGTTTACAAGGACTTTTGGTCAAAACCAGAAAAATGGCTATATCTCAAACGTTTGCCTTAACGAGTGTACATATTTTAATTGATTGAGATAAAAGACATCGAGACGAAGATTTTGAAAAAAAAAAATTAATCGATCGAATAGTTTTCGAGATATCGGATAAAATAGGTTTTCATACAAAGTTGAATATCTCCAAAACTAAACGGTCAATTAAGCTAATTTTTGGTATGAAACATTGCAGTCATAAGAGACACATTCATGCCAAATTTCAAATTAATCGCACGGTTATTTCCAGAATTTGCGTGTTCAGAAAGATTTCCAGTGAAAAAGAGAAAAATAGCCATATCTCAGATACCTAGCATCCAACGGTATACATATTTTAGGTGGATGAGATAGACGGCATCGAGACGAAAATTTTGAAAAAAAAATGCCGATCGGTGGATTCGTTTCCGAGATATTGGCGAAAAACGATTTACAAACAATTCACTATTTCTCAGAAACTAATCGGCCGATCAAGCTGAAATTTGGCACAGAACTAGCTATAACTAATACCAACTAACTGACAAAATTTCAAATTTTTTGGAATAAATTTTGTCCCTTCAATATTTAATTTACTAAAAAATGACCACCAGGTGGACAGGGGAACATACAGACTTTTTGTCAAAACATCATATTTTTATGTTTTGGACCATTCTACATCATTTCCAGACAAAATTAGAAAATGTGAAAATCGACCGATTGCAAAGCTTTCATTCGGAAGCAAAACAAGTAGGCGGCAGCGGCATGCGGCTATAGATTTGTAACTACAGATTTGCGGTTGTGGAGTTTGTTAATTTTACATGTGCATTTTTTTCGCCATCAATCAATTGATGGAGCGCTTCCAAATGATCCTTTCAATCCTTTTCGCGCATTATTATAGTAAATGTTTTGCATTCCATATCTCAAAAGTTGAATATCTCCAAAACCACCTGTCCGATTAAGCTGATTTTAAATACCAAACATGACAATCATGAGAGTCACCTTCATGCCAAATTTCAAGTTGATATCTCCATTTTTTCAAAAGTTAGCGTGTTTACAAGGATTTTCAGTGAAAAACAGAAAAATAGCCATATCTCGAAATTTTTGTATGAACGGGTATACATATTTTGATTGATTAAGATAAAAGACATCAAGACAAAGGTTTTGAAAAAAAAAAAAAATTAATCGATTGAGTCGTTTTCGAGATATTTGATAAAATCGATTTACATACAACGTTGAATATCTCCGGAACCGCTTATTCGATTGAGCTCATTTTTAAAATCAAACATGACAATCATGAGAGTCACCTTCATGCCAAATTTCAAGCTGATATCTCTTCTTTTTCAAAAGTTAGCGTGTTTATAAGAATTTTCCGCAAAAAACAGAAAATTGGCCATATTTCCAAAATCTTGCATCGACCGGTATATATATCCTGGTTGATTCAGATAGTAGACAACGAGACGAAGATTTTTTTTAAAAAAAAAAGCCAATAGGTTTGGTCATTTCTGAGATATTTACAAAAAACGATTGACAAATAAATCACCATTCCTCAAAAACTACTCAATCGATCAAGCTGAAATTTGGCACAGAATTAGCACCAACTAATACCAACAATCTGACAAAATTTCAGATTTTTCGGAAATGATTTCCTTAATTAATTGGTCAATTTAAGGAAAAGTGACCCCCGAGTGGACACGCGAACAGACGGACATTGGCTCCAAACTTCGTATTTTTACGTTTCAGACCATTCTACATCATTTCCAACCAAAATTAGAAAATGTAAAAATAGGTCGATGACAATGCTTCCATTCGGAAGCAAAAGTAATATTTTATTTTTTAATTTCCTATCTGGCTTTTGAAAATGATTTGGCGGGTGAGGGGGCGACGGGAGAGCGCTTTGATGTCGATAGGTGGGCAACGGACTTGATAAATCACATGAAAAGGAGAAAAAAAAATTTAATTTCAAAATTTGGTTTTTGAAAATGATTTGGCGGGAGAGGGGGTGATAATGGAATGTTCCAAAGTTGACAGATTGATAGGTTGGTGACAGACCTAACTGACCACATAAAAAAAACACAAGAAAATTAAAAAACAAGCAGGCGGCAGCGACATGCGGCTATAGATTAGTAACTTCAGATTTGCGGTTGTGGAGTTTGCTAATTTTACGTGTGCATTTTCTTTTCGCCATCAATCAATTGATGGAGCGCTTCCGAATGGTCCTCTCAATCCTTTTTGCGTATTATTATAGTAAATGTTTTGCATCTCATATCTTGAAAGTTAAATATCTCCGGAACTAATCGTCCGATTGAGCTGATTTTAAATACCAAATATTATAATCATAAGAGACACCTTCATGCCAAATTTCAAGTTGATATCTTCATTTTTTCAAAAGTTAGCGTGTTTACAAGGATTTTCAGTGAAAAACAGAAAAATAGCCATATCTCAAAATTTTTGTATGAATGGGTATACATATTTTGATTGATTAAGATAAAAGACATCGAGACGAAGGTTTTGAAAAAAAAAAAATAATCGATTGAGTCGTTTTTGAGATATTCGATAAAATAGATCCACATACAAAATTGAATATCTCCGGAACCACCTGTCCGATTGAGCTGATTTTAAATACCAAACATGACAATCATGAGAGTCACCTTCATGCCAAATTTCAAGTTGATATCTTCATTTTTTCAAAAGTTAGCGTGTTTACAAGGATTTTCAGTGAAAAACACAAAAATAGCCATATCTCGAAATTTTTGTATCAACGGGTATACATATTTTGATTGATTAAGATGAAAGATATCGAGACGAAGGTTTTAAAAAAAAAAAATTAATCGATTGAGTCGTTTTCGAGATATTCGATGAAATCGATTTACATATAACGTTGAATATCTCTGCAACCGCTTGTCCAATTGAGCTCATTTTTAAAATCAAACATGACAATCATGAGAGTCACCTTCATGCCAAATTTCAAGTTGACATCTCCATTTTTTCAAAAGTTAGCGTGTTTATAAGAATTTTCCGCAAAAAACAGAAAATTGGCCATATCTCTAAAACCTTGCATCTACCGGTATATATATCCTGGTTGATTCAGATAGTAGACAACGAAACGAAGATTTTGAAAAAAAAAAGCCAATAGGTTTGATCATTTCTGAGATATTCACAAAAAACGATTTACAAACAAATCACTATTCCTCAAAAACTACTCAATCGATCGAGCTGAAATTTGGCACATAATTAACTTCAACTAATACCAACAATCTGACAAAATTTCAGATGTTTCGGAAATGATTTTCTCAATTAATTGGTCAATTTAAGGAAAAGTGACCCCCGAGTGGACACGCGAACAGATGGACATTGGCTCCAAACTTTGTATTTTTACGTTTCAGACCATTCTACATCATTTCCAACCAAAATTAGAAAATGTAAAAATAGGTCGATGACAATGCTTCCATTCGGAAGCAAAAAAGGAGAAGATGATTCAGGATTTAATTGATTTGCCTTTAATGCACTTTGTTCAATATAAACTTCATTTTTATTTCCCCAATTGTTGGATAGGCGATATGCGGTAAAATAGTAAAAGAGTCAATGATGAAAAAGTGAGACACTTTACTTAAATCTGAAATATATTTTAACAATTAATTACATGTGAGTTTGACGTATTTTAACTGAGATAAAATAAAATTTGAGTTAAAAATACGGAAATTGGAGGTTAGAGTTTCCGCTACATCGATAAGAATAATCGGTAAATTTCATAATTGGACAAGAACAAGTGGTACATTGCTTTATTTATTCTCTACGTATAGTTATTTTTGCTAATAAATTAGCAATTTGCTTCCGAATGAACTTGCCCTGTTTAATTCGTTCATTCTTCGATCTATATAAACTTATCACGTGACCAATGAAAATCGAAGATAAAGATCGAAGAAGATGAAAGTAAAGATCAATGCAGATGAAGATCAAAGATACGTCTCTGAAGATCAAAGCAATGAAATTATTTCGAATCAATACCTATTTTCTTTTGTATTTTCCGTCTGGGTTTTCAAAGAGAATATGGATTTAAGGGTTCCAGATAACTGAAATCTTAGATTCTACTAGATTTTCAGATTTATCTAATATTTTAGTTGCGCTTAATAGGTTTGTAATGTTTTTAATCAAATATAATTACAAACATTTCAATTATATCGCTCAAAATTAGGACTCAATGAAATAAACCCATTGTTTTAATTTAAATAATTATGTGCCAATGTATCTTTCGATAAGGATATTCCTTACCACACCTTGATTCTAAACACAAAAAAAAATAAGGGACCTGAGGGTCTAAGACCCTAAGAACTGAAGGGCTTGAAAGCTTAGGGGTCTAAAACCCAATATTATATTGGTTTAAACTGACTAATTTAAAAACGAAATACACTGAGTCCCGATTAAATGACAATTAAGTTTTGATTAAACCCTGTCTAAGTCTTGATTAAATCTAAACTAAATGCCAATTAAATCCCTACTAAACCCTCATTATATTCCAACTAAGCCCAATTTCAATGAATTTTTCGCAGTTTATTTGAAGCTATATAACTGAATAATCTACACGGAGAAAAAAATACAGTAAAAATTCGGGTGCTAGCACGGTAAAATGGGTGCAATCGCCAAGCACCTGGAACTTTCCTGTAACTACAGTAATTTTTCATATATTTGTAGGAATTTTTCTCGTATTTATATGAATTTTTCTCGTGATTATAGGAATTTTTCCGGTGCTGCATAGGAAAATTCCAGGTGCTTGGCGATTGCACCCATTTTACCGTGCTAGCACCCGAATTTTTACTGTATTTTTTTCTCCGTGTAAGAACAAAATACGCTAACTCCACCATCTTCGAACTCGGTCTAGAAGACATCAAAAAAAATATTTTAATGCGTCATTGAATGGATTGAAATAATTAATTTATGAGTTATCGTCGAAAATTTGATTTTCAAAACTTTGAGGTTTAAAGCTTTAAGGATCCAAAACTATAACAGACCAAGTCCCGATTAAATTCCAACTAAGCCTTGATTAAACCCCGACTAAGTTCCGATTAAATTCCAACTAGATGTTGATTAAATCTTGACTGAACCCTCATTATATTCCAACTAGGCCCTAATTTCAATGATTTTTTTAAAGTTTATGTGAAGCTATGACTGAATACTTTAAGATCGAAATATACTAACCCCACCATCTTCGAACTCGGTCAAGGAAACATCGAAAGAAATATTTTGATCTATTATTGAATCGATTAAAATGATTAATTTTTGATCTATCATCGAAAAATCAATTTTTTGAAAAATTTCAATATTAAAAAAATTACATTATGGATCAAGTTTCAATTGGTGTTGTTGAACAGCGCTTATAAATGTGTACATTCAGCAAAAAAAAATATGGAATTCAATGCATTCTTCATGGAGAAATTCTCAATGAAAACCTTAAAGGGACTGATCACATACATACATACATACATACATACATACATACATACATACATACATACATACATACATACATACATACATACATACATACATACATACATACATACATACATACATACATACATACATACATACATACATACATACATACATACATACATACATACATACATACATACATACATACATACATACATACATACATACATACATACATACGGACATGGTCTAAAAATCGCATTTTTCGACTAATTAGACCCTAATTAGTCGACCTACCACGAAAAATCCGAAACTTAAATTTTGAGGATTACAATGCTTCCATTCGGAAGCAAAAGTATACAGGTTACCCCCGAGTGGACACGCGAACAGATGGACATTGGTTATTCTATTGGTTGAGGTATCGGGGATTAAGGTAGATGAACTGGAGAAGTGGGGGTCACATAATGAATTTGAGTCAGGTTTCGGTCTGGGTAAATGGACTGACCGTCGTAAAGTAACTAATGAAGGATAGAACATGATGAGATATTTTGGCATAAAAGGAGGATTGAAATAATTATTTTCTGTGCGGCAAACGAAATTTTGGGAGTAGTATGGTTCTAAGAATTGTTCGCCAAATACACTCCAACTCCTAGCCAGGAAAATAACATGGGAAGCCAATTAGGAACCTCACTTGAACTTGAATCACACTTCACTCCTTCGATCCTTTCACTTTCGAGTTTATTCCGCAAAGCTTTGTTTAAAACGGAGAGGCAGTAATCAAAATTGAATGAAAATCGATCGTGGTCCATGGAAGCCAATCTGATTTCGCCAAATACCCAGCTTCTTTCATAATAATAGACGTCGAGCTTCAGTTCGGGTAGATAGTTCTGCAAGCATTGCTCAGAGACATCAAAATTAGGATCGGAACAATTGCTTTTAATATTCTCAATCCTCGCCTCCAATGCTTTTCCAACCTATGAATCCAAAGAGGAATATCAAAAGTGATTCATGCTTTCCTAATGAAGTTAATGATTGTTTTATTATTCCAATACTCACATTCCCGAATTTATTTGCTATCTCCTCAGTGGTCCGGCTGTGGAGGGCACTGTCCTTACATTTCTTCAGAGAATCCACATACTCACCGTAAATTTCCGAAAACCTGGAGTTCAAGGTTTTTTTACACCTTTCGGCCACTTCTGGAGATAACTCTTTCTGGAGGAATGGAAGAGTGATTTATGGAATTTTAGATATAATGTAGAGTACTTTTGGATTGTTTCATTTCGTTCCAACTTACTCTAACGTAGTCCTTAGTCCTTTCGATTTCTGCCGACGCGTTTTCGAATGATTGGGAGAAACTCAGTAGGATTTGCTGTAATTTTTCGTGCTCTTGTTCTGTCTTCATGATCATGAGTGATTGCACCGAAGTGGAGACGCTACGCGATTTCGTTAATAGATTATTTATGTCATCAACCGAAGATGCTTCATTCTAAAATCATCAATTTCCGAAAATGTATGCAAATTCTCGTTATTAATGTTCGTTAACTGAGAATACAACTTACTTGACAAATTAATACAGCCAAGGCAGCGATAATACCCGCAGAATACTTCATTGTCTGGATCAACTCTGGTACTATTCACAAGTTGACGATTTACGCTTGTATGTCGAGTGTATTCCGCTTTGGTGTTATATACCCTGAGACTCTCCTCGCTCCCACTTTGTTATTTGAATTGATAAAACACTCAATTTATTAGAATTTGAAGGTCTTTAGATTATTACGCATGAGAATGTAAAGTAGATTGACAGGTTGGTAGGTTTGTAGTGTTATTGTTATTTCATCCATTTGATTATCTGTTGATATACCAAATTTCTTTACCAATAAAAGCTATTTATCAATATAGCTATAATTCTATCACCGTCTCTTCATATTCTCTAATGAAAATATACATATATTTCCATATTCAACTTTGGATATGAATATAAATTTCATATACAACTAAACACCATAATCTAGGCGAAATTGAACGGTTAAAAAATGCTCGATATTCTGCTGAAAAAGCAATGCAAGTACTTCCGTCATCGTCGCAATGTCAATATCGATCAGCCATTATCCCTATTATTTACCGATGGAAATGTTCAATGGTTCATCAAAACTTGCAATTTTCTGATTATTCAATTATTACGTAATGAGGACTCAGTTCAAAAAAATGCATTATTAGAAATAAATAAATCTGTATATTCATTTCAACTAAAAGAATTTATTTATATGAAATAAACAATTTATTTGTTCCAAATATATCGTTTATTTGATCCAAATAAATCGTTGAAAAATAGAAACATTGGAAATTCAAGTCCTTGACAAACGTTCTACTTGGCCCGGCCTTCCCCTAATATGATAAACATTCATCGATGTTTTGTCATTGACTCAATTTTGAATGAGTTTTTAATGAACAAATTTGTGATATATCTAGAACATTCGGGAGAATAACAGAATTTTTTATGACTTTTGAACCATACAATTCTAAACATATTTGCAGCCTAATGATTTTTTAAATGTTTTGTTTTTCATTTTTCTTCAACTTTTCCACCTGAGCAGAACCGGCAAGGGGGGGGGGGCAATTTGGGAGAAACCACGTAATTTCAGAGATTACGGTGAATTCAGTAATTTGACTGGATTTCAAGGTGTTTTCATCATGGAGTAACGCCATTATTTAAGATTGAATAGCCTCTCACAAAAATTTGAAAAGTAATTTATGGACGGATAGTTTTCCTTCTATTTCTGGAAAATTAATTGAAATATCGACTTGCAGTTGGTCACAAATGATTTGTGAGATTATTTTACGTCTAGAAACATCCAGGATATGAGGTTCATAAGACTGGAACTTTTTTTTCGATCTTCACTTACAGTTGCTCAATCAAAGAAATGGAATATATTCATGGGGGAAGAAATCTGTTCCAGGAACAGATGGATATTTCTTCCCCTACTTGTACATTTGCATGAGAAATCACATATAAATGAAGAACATTGAGAGGAAAATCAGTTCTGGTATACAAAATTTTTCTGCCAAAATAATAAGGTTATGACTACACGTGATCTGCGCGTAATTTAATAAAATCGAAACAATAATATCCTCGTAGTCATAGAAATCATTTATTGATCCATCGACCAATCGGAAGACGAATGAAAAGTTAACAATCAAAACAATCATTAATTGTCAACCAACTTTATGATAGAGGATTCATTTCACTTTATTTCTCTCAAAACATCTAATGAAACTTGATAACAGTTAGAGACTAGATGATTTCATATTAAATTTCTTCGGTCCCGACGCATTTCAATGCTTCTTCCTTTGCAGTATTGACGGTTTTCCAGAAATCATAGCTTGGCTCATTGAAGCAAAAACCAAATTCAGTGAATCCCAGACCAGTGATTATCTGTACCCAAGTCCTCAGCTTTGCTGCTTGAGCTTGGTACGATTCCAGGGATTTCGTCAGCTCTGGTAGAAATTTCTCCAAGCATCGCTCAAAGATACCAGAGTCATGATCGAAGCAACTGTTTCTGATATCGTTAATCTTTGCTTCGAACGCTTCGCCCACCTGTGAATCAAAACAGTGTGAACAAAAATGATTCGTAATATCGAAATGAACATCTGAATAGGATAGAATAGGATAGAATGACACCATGATTGATTGTTCAGTTATTTTAATACTCACAGCTACTAATTCATCAATTTCATTAGTGGCCGTATCCCAGGAAGGTATGTTTCCTTTGATACATTTCTCAGTATACATTACATACATACTTTTGACTGTATCAAGTTTGGATTTCAAGGCTTCTTCACAATCTTTATTGTTCTTCTCCTACAAAACAAAATGGAAAGAAAGTGAGAATAACTCAATTTGTGTATTTTATTTCGACTTACCTTAATCTCTGTGATAATGAGATCAATTTTCTTCGATGCCTCCTGTTGGAGAAATTCCACAACTCGTTCAAATTTCTTGTTCTCTTGATCTGCTAATTGAGTCTTGTACAATCGTAGAGACAATCTGATTTCACGTGATTTCAAGAATAAATCGGTCATTTCACCATCTGGAGTTGCATCATTCTAAAATCATTAATTTGAAGAAATGAGTAATAAATTTTGTCAATTGATCGTGCTACATAATCGATCAATTATCATCAATTTTCGTCAGATGAGGATCCAACTTACTTGAGAAATGAATACAACCAAAACTGCGATAATACCCGCAAAATACTTCATTTTTTTTCATATACTCTGATACTGTCTCCAAGTGGATTTCGTCGTGGAGTTATATACCCTGAGCCTCTTCTCATTTCCACTGGACAATCTTTAATCACTTAATTTATCAATAATCGATCATCTCCTGATTACAGAACATGCAAATAATAATGATAATGGCATGATCATATCAAATTTCTTGGAAGATCCTATCATTCTTTCCAATAATTGCAAATACAGTCTCAGTATCGATTCATTGAAAATCGTCAATAACACATATGGATCATTAATTGATCATCAATCATGATTGTCGATCTTAAATCCGACCATTGGTAATCAAATCAGCATTCTATGTATCAGATCTCATTTACCCCCCTTCCTCCACGAAAAATCCTAATCGGATGAAAATAATGACCAAATTGATGGATAATTGGTTCACACCAGATTCCGTCACCTCACCCAACGCGCGACAACTTCCGGCCAATCGTCCGTAAAACCAATGAGGGGAGGGGTAGATGGACACGATCGGCGCGACGCACACGTGGGGGGATAATTCTAATGCGCCCAGCCACTCGATCTTTATCTACGAGGTGTAATATATGTAGATTACTCGGAGTTGGCGCACGCGGTCAACATTCCCCAGGATTAGAGCCGGCGAAATGTAGATTATAGGTAATAAACTGGGGCTAAAATGGCCTTTTTGCTTCCCGACGGGAAGCATTGCGACAGCCATTTTTTGACTTTTTCTAATTTTGATTGGAAATGATGGGGAATGTTATGAAACGTGAAGATATGATGTTTTTGGAAAATGTCTGTATGTATGTGTGTGTAAATGCCATTATGTGACAATTTTTTTTCAGAATTATTCCACTAAAAAGGGCAAAAGTTATTGCTAAAAATTTGAAATTCTGACCATTGATAGATATTAGTTGGATGAAAGTCTGTGCAAAATTTCAGCTTGATCGGTCTATTACTTCCTGAAATATAGCCGTTTTTCGAAAAATCGTTTTTCTTCAATATCTCAAAAATGATACAAGGTATCGATTTTTTTTTTTTTCAAAATATTTGTCATAAAAGTATCCATCTTTTTTAACAATATAATTTTTTCCGGGGATGTAAAATTAACATCGTTATTGCGCTTTTTCTATTTTTTGCCTCAAATCCTTGTACGCACGATAACTTGAGAAATATTCGAGATAAAAAGTTGAAACTTGGTATGATTTTAGGCCTTATAATTATAAAGGTTGCTATTTTGTTTGGACGCAATCGGACCAGTAGTTCCGGAGATATTCGACTTTGAGTGTAAAACTACTTTGTTGAATATCTCGAAAACTACGGGACCGATTGTGATTTTTTTTTTTCAAAATATTAGTCACGATATTTTCTATCTAGTTCAATCAAAAAATGCATACCCGCCCATTGAAAGTTTTCGAGATATTGGCGTTTTTCTATTTTCACATCTAAAACTCGCTCAGGCGCTCTCTAATGCTACTTGAGTTTGGGCTAAAGTTCTGGAATTTGGGCTAGTAGTTAATATTTTCACTTTATACACCTTTGTAAAATTTTACGTGAATCTGTCTATTTGTTCCTGAGATACAGCTATTGATAACTGTTTTTTGCTTCAAATTCACGAATTTGTATTCAATTTTTCTCGACAGAGTTTGTTCTCCAACAAATATTTTGTGGAGATTTTTCCAACAGGAGTTCTCGATGAATTTTGTGAATTTTCATATTGTGTTTTCTTCAACGAATAAAAAAATCATAGGAAAGAAATGGTAAATTGATGGCCAAGAAATTTTACAGAAAAAATGTGCTCATCATTTACCAATCAATTGTTCGTCGGGAAGCTTACTGCCAATAGAATTGGTAGAAAAAAAAGAGAAACATAATATAACAATTATAAATAATAATAAAATAATAATAGTACATAACGCATTTCTTTCAATGCTTAACACCAGCCGCATGGGGGATGGCCTACTTGTTTTCTAAAATTCCTCACATTTATTCCCCATTTTTTGTTTCACTTAAAACCCCTTTTTTCATAATTTTTCACAACTCGTATCTCTCCAGCCATCACGCCTCGAGCGTGAGTCATCCTCACTCTCATTTTATTATTCTTTTTATTCTTTGAGGATCACTTTTATTATTCTCTCCAGTCGAAAAAACAAAAGGAGAAGGAGACAATGAAGGCGTTCGAAGGCAGAGAATAATTGCAGTTAGTGAGTGAATTGCGTGGAGCGTTAGATAGAAGCGGGGAAGGGAGGGGTAGTTCACTTCGAAAATAATTATTTTTAATTTTTAAATCAACTTCACTGTAAAGAATGTTAAAAATAAATTCAGAATAAAAAAAATTTTATAATTGAAATTTAGAAATTTTTAATCAATTGATTGGAAAATAGTACATTGTGTAATTAGTGTGTAAAGTGCGTACACATACTATTTTTTGCAAACCTGCCCAAAGTTTACTTTGAGGGACCGTTTGGAGGGCAAAGTGTTTGGTTTGTGCACGGAGTGCGTAAAATTCAAGATCGTGCGTAAAGTGAAATTCGAGTGCGTAAAACGAAGTTTTACGCACGAGCAGGGTCTGTCAACTCTCCCTGAAAAAATGTGAATCGTTTATAGTTCATAGAAACGGCCGATTGAGGTCGCCTCGAACGCTGTGCGCATGCGTATCAGCAGAACATGCGCACTGTTGATTTTTTTTGAATTTTTCAAATCGTTGCTCAGTTCAGTTTACTTTCAATTAACCTGAATTGTTATTTAGAATCGTTACCCAATGTAACTGAATAGTTTGTAAGTAGAAGTGTCCGAAAAAATACATAATAGAGTTAATTAAACGCTTAATATTGAGTGTTGTCCAACTGATTTGAGGACGATGTCGAAAGAAAACAATGATTTTAAAAAGTGCATCGTACCAGGCTGTACGTCCAAGACATCAGCAAATTGTGATCGTATCCCGAGACGACGGTAGAAGACGAGACTTCTTATCGAAGGAATGAAGCCGCTGGAAACCCCGAAGACTACGGATCTCTGTAAATTCTTTGTTTGCTCCGATCATTTCAAATCAAGTGTTTCCACAAATTCAGCAAGCCGAAAATCGACTCGAGAGGAGAAGAAATCCTGTGACAATTCACCAGCTAACACTGTCAGTGAAGCGACACGTCGAGATTTGATTCAGACTTCCATGAGGGGATTAGATATTGATAATTCACTGCAAGACAGATCCCAATATCAAAATACAGTCAGTGATGAATCACCTGCAAATCTACCTTCAGCTGCATCAGGAGTTTCCGCAGAGTTCCTCCATAATCAATCTACAGAGCATTTCGATACTGCTGCAAATACTCCCCTGTTGCCAGTCAGCACTGAATCACCTGTAAATCTCCCCCCAGTTGTATCCAGAGTTTCTGTAGAGCTCCACGATGAAGAGTCTACAGACAATTTTAACCCTCCTGAAAATACTCCCCTGTTGCCTACCGAAATGAAAAATGGAGAACATTCTAGAGTACGGCCTCTTGGAAACATCAACAGAGTACAAATTAGAGCAAAGGCTTTACCAAAAAAGATCATTGACAAAATGGAAATGGCACCAGAGATTCAAGCATACATTGACAAGTTGGAGATGACCATCAGTGATTTGAAGAGGAACAATAAAAATATTACTCAACAGAAAAACAGATACTCGAAAAAGTTGGAAGGAATGAAGAAAATAATAAGAGCCGATCATGTGAGGAACTGACATAAACTAACACCATTCCAACAAACTTTGTTTTAAAGCCAAGCTCAAAATGCTGGCAGAAAGCCCAAGGTACGTATAAAAATTGATTATTTGATTGTTGAAAAATCGTACAGGATGACTCTATTTCGCTTAGAGTTGAATTTTTGCTGAGTATATCAAATTTTACGGGAGATAGCGAAATTCTCATGTTAATCATTTCTCACAGCCTTCTTTTTTCGCTAGAAAAAAGGCTCTCAGAATTTTTCTATCTTTCTTGGATGCGAAGATATCCATCAAAAACTCGTCTTCAAGCTGAGTTCACTTTCCTCGTTTCACCCCTTGAATATTAAATTGTTTTCTATGAATTTCATTAGGGGAGAAGATTTACTAAGAATGATATTTTGGCGGGACTCGCGATGTCGAAGCGATCGAGACAGTATTATAACTTCCTTTCACATAACATCATATTACCAGGACAATCCCCTGTCCATAAGGTTCTCGAGAAAATTCCCTGTGCTACGGGACTCACTGTAATTGTGCTTCAGAGAATGAAAGAACTCAGAGAGAAATTGGAAGCAAAAGAAAAATTTTGCACACTAATCTGGGATGAAGTCAACCTAATGCTTCACCTTCAATACGATAAATCTGAAGATAAGATCAGTGGATTTGAGGATTGGGACTTTAGGCGAAATGCTCAATTTGCTGATCACGCAATCGTGTTTTTACTTCGTGGTATCAACTCTGGGTGGACGTTACCTGTTTTCTATGGTTTTTGCAGCCATCAAACTAATGCACCAGACTTGCAACGCTGCATCAAACTCGTCATGAATGCCGTAGAAGCTTCAGGATTTCATATATTAGCAACAATTTACGATCAATCCAGTACGAATAGATCGGTTATCAATTCATTGATTAGAAAGTCGAATGGAAACAGCTCTGGCAGTGGTAAGTACATATGTATACGTCTTAGTGTTGGTGGAACTCCAACGATGCATTTTCAACTAAATTCGGAAGATCGCAATTTTTTATACTTCCCGTGTAAAAATGAATTCTTCCAAAAAACTTCTTAAGAATATTCCAGCGGAATATTCTAAAAAACTTTCAAAAATAAGACAATTGAAAATTCAAAAAAAAATCCAAAAAAATTCCAGAAAAAATCTTTTGGCCCATAATTGCTTGGGATTGAGGGAAGGGTTTTTTATTATAATAAAAACAAATTTTTTAACAATTCGTATTGTCTGCTATGTGAACAACTTCGGTTCTGAGGGCGACGAAATCTTGAAATTTGATATAGACAGTCCTGGGCAATAGAAATTGCTAAATAAACAATTTTAATTAGTCAATAATTTTTTTAATCATTCTCGATGGCTGGGAGAGTTTTCTGGGGGGCCCCGGAATGTCTATATACCCAAGGTCAAATTTTCCTCACCCTCAGAACCAGAGTTTTCAAGCTAGCAGACAATAGAAATTACTAAAAAATCAATTTTAATTAGTCAATTATTTTTTCAATCATTCTCGATGGCTGGGATAGTCTTCTGGGGTGCCCAGAAATGTGTATGCCCAAGCTCAAGGTTTCCTCACCCTCAGAACCAGAGTTTTCAAGCTAGCAGACAATAGAAATTTCCAAATAAACAATTTTAATTAGTCAATAATTTTTTTAATCACTCTCGATGGCTGGGATTGTCTTCTGGGGGGCCCAACACTATCTATACCAAAGTTCAAAGTTTCCTCACCCTCAGAACCAGAGTTTTCAAGCTAGTAGACAATAGAAATTGCTAAAAAATCAATTTTAATTAGTCAATGATTTTTTCAATCATTCTCGATGGCTGGGATAGTCTTCTGGGGTGCCCAGAAATGTGTATGCCCAAGGTCAAAGTTTCCTCACCCTCAGAACCAGCGTTTTCAAGCTAGCAGACAATAGAAATTGCTAAATAATTCAATTTTAATTAGTCAATGATTTTTTTAATCATTCTCAATGGCTGGGATAGTTTCCTGAGGGGCCCAGGACTATCTATACCAAATTTCAAGATTTGTTCGCCCTCAGTACCAAAGTTGTTCACATAGCAGACAATACGAATTGTTAAAAAATTTGTTTTTATTATAATAAAAAACCCTCCCCTCAATCCCAAGCAATTATGGGCCAAAAGATTTTTTCTAGAATTTTTTTAGATTTTTTTTGGAATTCTCAATTGTCTCATTTTTGGAAGTTTTTTAGAATATTCCGCTTTTTTGGAAGAATTTATTTTTACACGGGTTCGTAAATGTTGATCATATGGTTTTCCATCATCAAATTGGTATAATAGAGGGATGAACTCCACTCCTCTATCATGATACCTAGAGTTTGTTCATTTATTTGCTTCGGAATTGATTAATTCTTATCAGAGATCAATATCTATTTCAACTGTAAAACATTAATTAAAATTTTATTTTTTGCAATTTTCAAAAACTAATTATTTGCAGGCAACATGATGATTATTGATGAAAACGAGATGGTTGTTCTTATCGACCACCCCATGTTCTGAAAGGCACTCGTAATAACCTGATAACAAAACCTCTCGAAATTCTTTTTGATGAACAAGATCAACAATCTCAAGAAGATGAACAAAATCAACTGGCTCAACAAGTTCAACGAGCTCAACAAACTCAAGAAGATGAAGAATATCAACTGGTTCAAAAAGCTCAACAAGTTCAACAAAATCCACACAAGAAAATTCACAGCAAAAAGGTGATAGAGAGAAAACAGAAAGGAGGTAAAATGGAAGAAAAGAATCCAAAACTATTTCAGAGTGGAAAAATCCAAAGAAAAAGATTTACTCGTTGGTCAGTCATTGAAAAGGCCTATAAAATTGATCAAAGGTAACATGGCTTCAACCCAGTGATGAAGAAGCTTACAGATATGCATATTTATGTCAAAAAGATGAAGAAAATGAAAGTTAAACCTGCTGCATAAGTATTGAGTGACTCAGTCGCAAAATGCATCACGTCCTTTACAGAAACTGGTGAACCTCTATTTCTTTCATAAAACACACAGACATAGAATATTATATAGACTCAATCATATCAATTCATCGTTGATCCATCGAATTACTCATTTAACCATTCAATTTTTCTCATTATAATTGAATGAAACACTTGATTATTCCGTTTCTCGAATTTTCGAGAATGTCCTGAATATTTTACGATTTGAAACTAATTTTTTAAATTTTGAGAAAAGTATTTCCTTAGGATTTTCAGTTATCGAGAGTATTATATCGATTTTCATAGTTTGAGTTCCACTTTTTCCATATTAAATAGTCAATAGCGAAAAATTTATGTGCATCCAAATTTTTATGTTCACAGAACGCCTCCAGCCAACAGTATCATCGGACCACATCATGCAAATTTATTCATCTAAATTTTTCAGTTGACTTTTTTCTATTTCTCAAATATAAATTTTATAGATATATTATAAATATTATAGAAATATTATCAGTAGGATTTCTGAATCGGTATTATTTATATTGAAGTGTCGGTTAAATTTCTCCCTGAATATGTCGACGAAAAAAATAACAAATCAATCTTTCAAAGTCGGAAATACCTTTTTAAAACTTCATGTCGTTAGTCAGTGATTTCATTCATTACCATTATAGAATCGAATCATTAAATTTCATTAACTGATATCCATTTATGAACTTTAATTAAACGGTCAAAAGATTTTGAGCCACTAAAAACGAGGTATAAATTATTTTACCAATGTTTCTGAAATCATACGATGATCTCTCGATAATCCAGCTCATTACCACTTACTTCTCATTCATTGAGTCAATATGTGAATAGTTGTGTAATTGATAAAAGAGTTCAATTGAGTATGATCGACCGCTCAACTTGATTATTACGTTATTATCATCACTTGATCTGAAATTAATTTAGAGATTCATTTCTAGATTAATTCTATAATCAAACAATACTGAAAATCAATAAGGAATACGATTCATTGAATGGAATGATTCTGGATTATTTTCATAGTTCTCTTCACTATAATCCCCATTTCCTCGGAAATTGCTATGAAATAATAATGCTCCTACAAAACATACATATATTATGAGTCATAGAATGTCGAGATCAATGCACAATCAATAAAATTTTCCAATTTTACTTATTAAACCTTAGCTTCTACTCAGAGAGATTAACCCTAAAATATCAATTATAGGATTCGTAGGACTTTGCTCTTTTCTTGAACCTATCCAGAAAGACGAGGGTGAAGCTACGGCAGAAGTTGCGAGATTTTTTAATGATGTTTTTGACTCAGTTAATGGATCTCTCCCCCCAAAACCGAGTCTACCATCTTTACGCACTTAGTTACTGATGATACTCCTCATCATCAGTTCTGGCAGAAGGCTATACGCCAACTGAAGCTGATGCAATTCGTAGATCCCATTACCCTCTCCCTTCCAAAAAACAAATCCTATGCTATTTCCGGTTGGTTGATGACTTTGGAAGGATTCCAGAAGTTATGGCTAATACTGAAATCTCATGGTTTCACCCAGTTGAAGCCCAGAATTATCAATCAAGATGCCCTGGAGAATTATTTCGGGAGGATGCGAACTTTTGGTGGTCAGGCTAATTCTCCTTCGTGTTGGCAGTTCGGTTGTAATTACAAAGCGCTCCTAATTAACAATTTAGCTGATGAAAAACGAGTGGGCTCGAACTGTGAAGAAACTCAGGAAGGTGGACTTTTATTTATATTGGAAAGTCTGGTGATTGAGGACCACGAGATCAATGTTCCATCTACTCTTACAATCGGATGAGGAATATGATAATGTTTTACAACCGTCTGAAAATCATTTCAGTCAGTGTGGAGGTGTTAGCGAGATATTGATGAGGTTGACTGATAAAATCATGGAGGAATTGATGAAAAAATCTCACATTGAAGATGCGTGGAAAACATGTGGGAGCTGCAAGGTGTCTTTCCAACGCCCACGAGTCTCCGTAAACAAAAAATCTGAATTCGACGTCGCTTATGAGAAAATCCTCGAGACATTACACACAATTATGCCACTTATTTGTCATTGGAGGAAAATTAGGGAGGTATTATTGAAGAGAGCAATGGAAAAGTTGGGTAGCTCGTGGATGTTCTGTGAAGTTCACAGAGATTGGTGCCACACAGAGATTCACAGAGATTCTCAAGATCATCATTGATCATTTCTTGGACAATTGGTGTACAATGATTAATCGTCATTTGTCAGGAAAATCAAATCACTTGAGGACACAGTCGATGTTTCGCGAGGCCACAGATATATATGAAAAACTCTATACACATCGCAAGAAGTGAAATATGGTATTTCTGCAATTTTTTTTATCTGTTAGAGGATACTCTACCCATTCCAAATGGCTGAAGTATCCTCAAAATTTCTATAACTTCTTCCTATGCTCCTGGCGATTCACAATCATAAGTTTCCAAATTCATTCATCATTCCAGTATGAATTGGTGAAACGATCTGAATTGTATCATCCATCTCATTGTCTCTATAGTATTTTGGTTACCAGAGTCAAAATTGATTCAGTATTTTATCGACACAGGTAACGTGAAGCAACAAAAACCTGGAAACATTGCAGCATGTCCAACTACATATCATTTGAGAGTTCGACATCCAGTTTGAAAACAATTTTCATTGTGTAGAAATATTAATAGTTGTATTGAAAATTATTTCAAAAATTATTCGAATAAATACATGGCTTTTTATGTATTATATTTCATTTTCAGCAATTATAAACATAAATTACAGATTTTTACTCGTTGTTTAATTGCTTTCAGGAGTAAATTTGTTTTAGAACCATGCGTGATCAGACAAAGTGTCTATAGAGTGAATATCTTTCTCAGGGGGGTCGAAGATTTTCAGAAACATGAGGCTTTCATAGTACTCCCATGTAGGTCGTTTTGCAGAAGCTCCTTCAAATCGTTCAACTTTTTTTTGAAGGCTGTATGTCACCACAAATTCAGCTGAGAGATGTATAAATGCAGTGGATGCAGCAACTCCTGGGGTTGTGTAGAGAAGATGTGCAAAGATCGTAAGACTGAGATGTGCGAATTTATCTCAATCATTGAGAAATAGGGAAAAAAAAACGACCTGTAATTCTAGGGCTTATATTGTCACCAATAGAGTTCCATATTTGTTGATTCAATAATATAATAATATATATAATCAGCGGATGTTTCTGTCTCCCGAAGCTTTGGCATAGCCTTTACAAGGCTGATCAGCTGCCGATATTGCGCGGGACTCATTGCAAAATATTGGCTAGATATTAATTAATTGAATTATCGCTTTTTATTTTTATTCTTGGGTTATTGTCAGTAAACTGAATTGAGTAACGATTCAAAATAAGTGATGATAAGTGAACAGTGCGCATGTTCTGCTGATGCGCATGCGCACAGCGTTCGAGGCGACCTTAATCGGCCGTTTCTGTGAACTATAAACGATTCACATTTTTTCAGGGAGAGTTGACAGACCCTGCGCACGAGATTCACTTTACACACGACCTTTGAATTTTACACACGCGGTACGGTAAACAAACATTTTATGCACGCAAAACGATGCCGAAAAGTGAACTTTTACGGCAGGTGTTGCAAAAAAAAAATTTTTTCTTCATTCGCGAATTTTTAAATTTTATTTTATTGGTTAAATTTAAGTTGAACCTAGATTTAATCGATTGAATTTAATTGTCAAAATTAGGTTGAATAATATGGAAAATTAATTTATTCCGATTATTACTGAATTTTAAAGTGAACTTTGGAAATTTGAAAATATTTCATTCTCACTTTTTATTTTAGACACTGAGAGATGTTTTTGTTATGATGGCGCCGGAGCTAAAGCCCTGTCCATGCTCGGACACTTCTTTTAATTCGCGTTAGGGTTCATTAGTGTGTGTTAATATGCATACTAATTTTTTTATTGTATGATTGATGAGGTGTGTCACGTGCATACTTATTGATGCGCTTGCACGGTGTTGTCAAGACGTCATTGACAACCAATCGGATTTTTACAATGGTTAAAATTCAAATTTCTCTATTTCTAGTCATTCATTTGGCTAGAAATTATTTTCCCTCAACCTGTCAATTTTCTTTTATTTTTAAGAACAAAATTTTTCCTCTTGTCTAGTCTATTTCTCCTAGGAGAAATATAACTCCTGAGACTATGGTGGGGTTTTCGATCCAGACCTCACATGTCGAAATCGATTTTCGATTCGTGCGATAAGCATCGAAATGTGATCAAATGATTCCTCGAGAATTTTTATTTGATTCTTGTGGAATTTTTATTTGATCCTTTTTTTCCATAATTTCCTGATTTTATTTAATTTAATAATTTTTTTCATATTTCTAATTATTTTTATCAAAAAAAAAAATATATAGTACGTCATCAGGACGTAACATATGTGTGTATTCGTATGTATGTGCACAAATTTTTCGTCAACGATTTCTCGCAAACGAATGGTCCGAATCGAATTTGTTTTTCTCTATATGTTGGGAGATGGAACCCGGGAAGTTTTTTGTTGTGAACCTCAATGATTTACTTCTACTTGAACGCACCAAAATTCGGGAGGGAGCTTGTGAGTGACCAATAATCTGGCGTAGACCACCTGCACCCCCAGTTTTAATCCATTTTATATTGAATTCTCTTCTAAATTGTTGAGCCTTCATGATTTCTCGTTGATTAAATTGACATTGTCAGAGCCATTTGAACAATTAAATTGTTAATAATTTTCTAGAGCATTGTTAATTGAAAAAAAAAGTAGTATTGAATAATCACTAACTGGACCTCCGCAAAGCCCGTACGAACTTAGAAATGCTAAACTTTTGCCAAAAATGTTATTGAAGGAAAAATTAAAAAAAAAAGCTTCAATCATCGTCTTTTAACGAAACTGTTTTTCCGGAACTCTTCATTGCTCTGAGATAATCTTTTTAACGATTTTTGGAATAATTTAAATTATAAATAATAAAATAAATTTTTTAATCAGTTAAATCAATAAACGATAGTTGAGCTGGAAAAAAAAATTATTATAAACTGGCCGAACCATTTCGTTTAGAAAATCGTAAAAGGCGGAGAAAACCTCCAAAATTATTGTCTATTCGCAAAATGATTGAGTAGTTAGAAAAAAAAATTACAGGAAAAATAATGAGTTAATTAATCAATTTTTTTTTTTTTCATTTCCAATCACCTTATTATTTCAATTATTCCATTCGGATCGTTTCTTTATAAATTATGGGGGGGGGGAGATTTTTTTTGCTCATCTTTCCAGTTAATTAATATTTAAATTGGGTTAATTCTCTGTCGACTTTACATTTTATTATGTGGATAAAAATATTTGTTTTTTTCATTTTCATCACGTCGTGACATGTTTCTGTATTATTCAATTGCATCCTAATGCTCGTGCATCAAAAAAAAAATCCAAGGATTCCTAATTATGTATGCATTATTACGCGATTTGAATAACACATTACATTGAGTTGACCACCCCTGCTCAACGAGTGTTCATCTCATAATGGAGTAAATACTGCCATCTCTTAACTCTAATTGAATGTAAAAATTTAAATCGATTGCGGATAAAAAGAATTTTATCTCTACTATACCGACCCTGTTTGACCGACAACAACGGTGGCGCACAAACGTTGTGGTGGACAAATGTTTTGGTTCACTTGAAATGGTGCACAAACGTGCCATCCAGTTTGTCACCAGATGGTGTACAAACGTGGAGATGTACACTTGTAGAAGTACGATCGAAACTCCCCCATTTTCATGATTTTTATATGAAAAAAAAAAATGAGTAAAAATGATGAATTTCACTCTTTTTTAAATACATTTTTAATAAAATCAATTATTAATTTTTTTCCGGAGTAATTATGAATTCAATAGTGAATTGGTAAAACGGTTTTCGATGAATATCTCGTAATCTAAGGGAGATAGCGAAATTTTCATTGAGACCTTTTTTTAGAGTAAAATGAAAGCTATAAAAAAGGTTTCTACGAAAATTTTGATATCTCCCATAGATTTGAAGATATCCATCAAAAACTGTTCCTAGGATGAAATTGACTGTTTTACCAATTTACTAATCTCGAGTTCTCACAGTCTCTCGGGAGATGTCGCCACGTATTCATTCGAGGGGTTCTCTCCAACAATCGATGATGAGCAGAAACAGTTCTTTTGGCGTGGGTTTTGCTGAACCTTAAAAAAAAAAATTGATAAATCAATCGCATGAAGTGATAAATCATCAAAGACAATCTCTTGTATAATTTTATTGCCTCTCGTCTTGTCCAGCGAAGATATCTCATTATTTTTTCCGTCAATCAGCTGCGAATAAGTCGATAAATGTGATTATTATTTTTTTATTTTGTGAATTTTCCACGAGAGTGTGAGAAGAAAATTGGCGCGCGCACGCCGTGTTGTTTCCCCTTGTCATCTGTATCGTATGTGTGTGTATGTGTGGCGCCGGTTTTTCACGATAAATGTCGGAACGATTAGCGATTTTTAAAAATTTCAGTTATCCGTTTATTCTTGACTAAATAATTATTATTCTGTTGTTTATTTATTTCTTGACGTGAGAGTCAATTCGTCAACTTGCATTTTCCTGGAAAAAGAGATAAATAATTGGGAAAATTGAGTGGAGAGGAGAAGGCCAAGTGCCACTTGGAACGAATGGCTGATCAAGGAAAAATGTGAGTTATTTATTAAATTTTTTTCATTCTCTCAGTAGTTGATTCATTCATTTATCGCCATTCCATGAGACTCTGAGAGTTTTTTTTTCAGTTGGAAAATGTCTCCAGAGGGTGGGAGATCTGCATCCAGTGGTGACGTAGATAGGCCCAACATTTGACCCAATAAAAAAAAAAAATTTCTTTCATCTTTTTTTACACTGGAAAATCCTGGAGAAATTGTCTTGGATTTTTCTTCAAATTGTGATATTTTATATAAAATTGTCTTGGGATTCAATTTTTCAAAATCATTTCACACATTTTCACACAAATTAATCGTGAAGAATGCGACTTTATCGACTCGACTCGATATTTATACAAATTAATGATTTTTTTCTTCTAATATTCATAATCAGTGAATTTTCATATTTTTGACTGATTTAAGTCCTCTGATATTTTTATATTTTCCAATTTTTTGCTCTTTGAACAATAAAAATGGGAGGTAGGACGTTTGACGTTTGGGAGAAATCGATAATTCAACAATTGTGCTTGAATACTTTATAAAACATTGGGACAGGATTTTTTAATGTTGTTTTGGAGCAACTGGAGAAAAATCGTAATTTCCCATTGGTTCGGATCATTTGACTCCAATTGTTCATCAGATTTTTTTTTTTTTTTAAATTGAATGATTAAAAGTAAATACAGTATTTAAAATTTACATCACTAATTCTCATCTGTGTTATCAATTGATATGACATGATGCAGGGGCAAGGTCAAGTCGCGCATACGCTCGTATAAACAACACTGGTACGCGTTGCGGTGGAGATTCCAGTCATTCCGTTATTGTGTCGATGTTTGAGGAATAATCGAAACTCTGTACGGTATCGATTCAATGTAGGGTTATAGGGTATACTGGTATTTAGAGTAAAGCCACGAGCAAATAATTCATCCGAACAGGTTAGGATTGTGGCCTGATTCTTTTCTTCATGGTTGAATATATTTTTTTTTCCTTTTCTTTTCACTCAATGTTTGGGGCATTTTTCACGTATGAAAGAATGTGACAGTTACACTCGGTATCTACCACCGGTGATTATCTGGATGAATGAGTCTTTTATTTGTCATTGAGAACAATACACGTGTTAGACACATGAATAAGTCACTGCAAATTACACAAAAGTAGAGGTATAATCTTGAGAGACGTTAATGTTTCTTTTTTTTTTTTGCAATTTTTTATTCGAAAATGTTGCAAAAATTGTAATTAGTTATTAATTTTTGATATTTCCATATTTTGAAATTATCTGAAATTATTTGTGACGTCACAAGGTCTCTTGGGTAAACCTAACCTAATCTGTGGGCGTGTCACAGCCAATGAAGGACTTGGACTCCCCACCCTCGGACACTCGGGCCAATGGGACACCACCCACGTAACCTTGTGACGACATAACCTAAAAATTGATCTCAGAAATTACATATTTCACAAAAAATGAGAAATTGAGCTTAAGAGAGAGAGAGAGATAAAAAACTGTAGTAGAGCCGTGCACGTGCCTTATCTAGGCCTGAGTACACCATTCCTAGAATATAATCAAATATTAAATCTGATTTTCCCAAAAATCTTGAGAGTAGAACGTGAATTTTCTTATTAAATTGTAATGCAGGAGAGGTGAGTTATTGACCAGGGATTATATCGTGTTACGAATAATAAATTCACTATATTTCAAGTATAGAACATTCGGCTGTTATCATTCCTCTCACGTAATATACCGATTTTAGAGAAAGACGGTGATTATCTCTGGGACCTGGTGCCCAATATACTCATACATTCCCCTTTTTTTCATAAATATTTTCTCTCAATTCTTACAATTTTACACTCTCATTCAGTATAAGAAAAAAAAAAAATTATTAAAAATAATATCAAATATTTCTTTACGATGTTGAGTGGAGCTTTTCCTGAAATTCGGTCACGACCTTGTTGAGAGAGGCTCGATGGGAAATCATTAGGCGTCGACCTCCACTATTTTTATTATTCTCTCTCTCTCTCTCTCCATTTTCGGTTTTTTCTCTCTCTTGAAATTTCTCTCCTTTCCTGGAATACTTTGCAAGCTCCAGTCCTTCTAAACTGTCCGATAAAAAAAAAAAATTAAATATTCGACGTGTTTATTGGGTGGGGGGAGGAGGTTGGAGGAGGAAACTCGACTGTTTGAATTCTGTCGATATGGTATAGAGCTTGTATGACCTTGTGAAATCCTCCTACACTTGTGTATCAATTCTAGCTAGCTAGATTTTGTCGAAGCGACACCTGCGATCGATATTGATGATGATGACGATGAGGGGGGGGGGGGGGGGAGATTATTCAATGGCTACATTTTTTTTTCTTATGGAAATAATTTCTCTATTTTTAAAATCAATTTTATAATGAAAAATAACAAATCAAAAGCATCGATGAGATTAATTAATTCCTAGAGTGGGAAGGGGGGGGGGCATGAGAATTTGGCAGAACTGGGTCAAACAAAATTTCCGGTCGGTAGCCTGGTAAAGGGGTAGAACTGTGGGGGGGGGGGGCGGTAAAGGGGAGGACTAATGGAAAATGAAGATTGATACACCACAAATCAGGGATAACAATGAATGAATGAATACGATTGTTATCATGTAAAATCAATTGATATTTAAAAATATAAGATATTATTGATTTATTTCAATTTATTTTTTTGTTAAAAATATTTAATTCAATTTTTGATGAATTATATTTAAAAAAAAAATAATTTTTTTTTTTTTTCACAAAAAATCAAGGACAATCATTGAGACTCATATTATCACAAAAACTGGCACATTTGTGTCACAGAATTTGTATGTATACAAAAGAGAATTCTCATCTGGTGCTGAGAGGGTCGAAAAAAATAAGGGGAGGGGTAACACAAAAAGCTCTGATATGTTCGCTTTGGTGTACGAGACGGTTCATTGAGGGGTGGGAGGATACCAAGTGGGGGGGGGGGGGGGATTCGGCGCGTACTGAGGATGAAGCTCGAGGGGCGGGTTGCGCGCTTCCGTTCAACCACTGAATACCATCGGGCAGAGGGATTGAAACGCCAGTTACCCCCCGTGTGACTCGTCATCAACAACTTTTATTCACGAATAAATTTCAAGATGAATAAATAACTTTTTTTTTTTTTATAAAATAATTTTATAAAATATTCAATAGGTGAGAAAAATAATATTTAGTGTTTCAAGTGAAATCAGTTGGTTGTTTTGGTTATTAAATTAAATTGTTTATAATTTTTTTTTTCTCTTTTTGTAATGACAAAAGGCCACATCGGGCTTTTTTAAAACATAATTCTGACGAATATTTTGATGGCGAGGGGTTATTGAGTAATCTGTATGTATTATTGGCTCAGCGATTTTATAATATTGGCTCTGGTTACATTCTACCTTGTTAATGAAATTCTATATATATATCTCTCTCTCTCTCTCTGTTTATCTAAGAGGAGGAGCATGTTTTCTCAACCCCACATAGACTGAAAAATGATGAAATTCTTGTGGGAATTTACTGGGGAAGATTATCGTGTATTATGGATAAGAAAGACAAATTTACACGTGATAAGTTGATTGATGAGATGGAGTGATTAAACTCGATTTGAAGTATATATTTATCTGAATTTTTTGTTACTGAAGTAATACGATATACTTTGTTCCGCTTGCCAGAATTTGCGTGTGCACGTGGGCCGATATTGGATTACACAAGTGAATCCTCTTATATTGCGGGGAGGGTAACCTCGAATATCTCAACCGTTCCACCAGTGCCATCACGTTAACTCCAGGAAAACTCTAGGATTCCCCAACTTTTTCAACTGCCCCTCCAGAATCCACTGGTGACAATTCAATCGTGGAGTTGATTACAAAAACCTTTGGACACCTTGAACAAACATATCAAAGTCGAAAGCTCAAATTTCGCGAATTAGGCCATTTGAGATATTTTGCCTTTTGACAGTCACCCCCACTTTTGACGTAGTAAAACATCAGCCGTTTTCCTGTAACTTTCCTGAATACTTTTCTAGGACAGAAAGGATAAGTGGTAAAGTCCTCGAGTGGTCAGCCACATCGAGAATTACATAACCTTTTATTTTCCATTTTCTCATGAATTTCTGTTTATCTCTCTTATTTCGTTTTTGTTGAGTCGTAACATCCCTCCGATTTGAAATCTCTTTATCAGCAAGACTTGATGAGATATCGATGAGCAATTCTACGAGAATATTCCCTAGGAAATTTAATTATTCTAACCGAGTTCCCCTAAGCAAAAGATCGGAAATTTGGAGATTGAGGAGGCTGGATCAACAATCAGAAGATTCCTCACTTTCTTAGAATTCCTATTCAAGCAATACCTATCCAAGAATTCATATCTCTCCTTTCATAAATCTCTCACTCTAATTTATTCGATGAACCAACAAAAATTACTGTAACTATCTCCAGCGTTTTTTCCAAAACATCTGATCCTCCGATCAATCGCTCTACCCATTCGTTTTATACACCTGTTACTCGTTCTGAATCATCAGTAAATTATAACAATACATCATCAATCCCACAATCTCTCTTCAATATAATTCTCTAAAAGAAGAGTTTAGAAAATTTTCATTTCAATTTTTCTTCACAATGAATCAAAAAAAAAAAAATCTCTCTTAAAATCTGTTGGTGAGTGTGAGGTTACATTGGTGTGTCTGTATGAATCCCACGAGGAAAAACGCCTGATGATAGCTGGGGATTGGTTGAGTTTGGGGGGTGAATGGAGATCGATACAGGCCTCACCTAGGGACCAGGTGGAAAGAATACTCAGTGAGTGAACACGATTCTCCGTTTGGTTAAGGATAAATGGATAACAGCTGTGAACTTGACCTTGTATTCGTGCGCTTCCAATTGAACTATTTTCTGTTTATTTCTCACGCCGTCTCCAATCATGAGGCAAATTTAAATAAACAATATTTCTTGAGATGGTTATATTCCTATTTACCATCTAACGATTTAAAATATCCAACTGATTTCACACACGAAAAAAAAATAATTGTTTAAATAATGTGAGAACGACTTGGAATATCTCGTCTGGCAGTTAAGTAGTTTGAGTTGGCAGAAAGCTGCACGTGCTATCGACACAAACAGACGGATCATACAACCAGAAAAAAAAAATATATATATATAATAATCATAACACTCGTGGAGGAAGAGAAGAGGTGATTGAACGGTCTTAGAATGTCAGATGTTTGTGAGCAATCGGTGAGTGTCAGTGGTCATTGTCATCGTGAAAAATAGTAGAATTAAGAATATTTAAGTGAGTTGTTCAGTTTTCTCGATTGAATCGGTGGAAAGAATTTTCTTTTTATTTTTAAAAATAAAAACAAGAGAAATGGCATTTATCTCGGGGGGTGAAAACTCACCGAGATCACAGGACAATAGTCCATCACCAACACCAGCCAGACAGCGTAGCTTCAAAGATCGACTGCGAGAGGGATTGAATGCTGGATTCAACTGGCAGTGAGTAATTATTCTTTTAATTTGAAGAAAAAGGAAAGAATTATTGTGGATTCAACGATTTTTTTTTTCTCTCATTTTATATATTTATAAATAATACTCATAATGCTGGAGAAAAAAGAAATCGGATATCTTTAATTAACTGCCCTTTCTTCTCACTCCATCGGTCAATCGAGGGGGTGACCCTGGGTATGACGTCAAAGGGTCCAATCGAGGCCTCTCTCGATGCGGTGAACAGCCACGAGTAGATAGAATCCGTGTGTGTGTGTGTGTGTGTGTGAAAACCTTACCGTTGAAACGACATTCGAGGACACGTCGTAGTTGGTTACAGAGAGTATATTCTGTATGTTACACGTTTGTGATATACACCCTGACATGACCTTGCTCAGTTATACCAGACAACTGTGACAAAGGACATCGATACAACTTGTTTAAAACACTTGTTCTGCATACTGGGTTTTCTCCCTCTCGATATCACTAGTTCTCCCCCCTTCCCAACCTCGTCTTTTCATCATCATTGGACATTTGAAATTGTGTCGAGTCACTTGAGGGGGGTAGAAATACAAATACTCGATACAGGAGACCTTCAATATATAACATGACAACTGATAAATCCATTGTTCCTTTTGGACATGAGAAAAAATGCTAAAGGCAATGTATATTCAATTCAATATTCATTCTCACTTTATCATCTCTTGGACAAAATGAGTTCTTACACTTGAGTTTATTATTTTACTCGTGGAGTTATGAATTCACAAATTGTCGACGTTGATCATTCATCTTGAGACACTCAACAAGACGGTATATATGAGATAAATCCTTACGGCTGGCATATGCTCGAGTTGTACCAAATCGTTACCTTGGCCTCATTTATTTATTTATTTTTTTTTTTTTACGAGAAGAGAGGGAAAAAAAATATCTGCCACATGTACTTTCGCCAATGAATGAATTCGTCTTCTTTTTTATGGACATCAGATATTAATTTATCATATTTTTTTTCCTGACTGTTTTATCGACTGGGGCAATATCCCTTTATTTTGCTGGAGCTCAGTTTCTCTCAAACTTCTCATCTTCTCATCATTATTTCATTTTTAAGATCAATCTTTAGGTTATGACGTCACGAGGTCCCTCGGGTAGCTTCCCATTGGCCCGAGTGTCCGAGGATGGGGAGTCTCAGTCCTTCATTGGCTTAGACACGGCCACAGATTGAGTTAGGTTTACCCAAGAGACCTTGTGACGTCACAAACAATTTCAGAGCATTTGAAATATGATAATTTTAAATTTTTGGAACATTTTCGAATGAAAAATTATTAATTGGGATCATGATATTGAAATTAAAAAAAAAAAATTGAGATTTTAATATTAAAGACAAAAAAAATTCTAATATTCATCACAAGATAATTGGCCCTCGCACCAACGAGATGATAAAAAAATCTCTCTTTGTCCATTTGTTTCTCAGAAATAAATGTGACAAAAGAGAGAAAATAGTGATCGAAGGGCGAACAAGGTCAATTGATTGCTCTCGCAATTTCATCCCTCTAGTACACACTGTTTACCCCTGACGAACATCAAAAGCCTTTCAATCAATCGCTTCTGTAAGTCTAGTGTGTGGATTCCCCAGGTGATTACTATGACATTCGCGTGAAGATAAATTAGAGGGAAAAAAATTTTCTCATTAATTTTTAATTTTTCTCTAATTGAAGATTGGTTATTTAGTGCATGATATCGTTAAAAAAAAAACATGAAAAACAATTTTTCCCCGAATTTTAAGTTTAATCTCATTTTTTAACGCAATTAAACAAAAATAGTGTAAATGAAATTAAAGTCAAATGACAATGTTTGTTAACAATTACCTCGGCATAATTTATCAAATGAAAATGCACAGGACACGATCGGTGGTGTTTATAATACCGTTACATAACCCAAGTCAAAACGCAGCCCGGTTTGCGTTGTAGACGTTTAGATCTTATTTGCTCAGTAACAAATATATACACACAACATTGATATGGCTTTTGATTGTAGATCATAATGGACTAATCGTTTCAACGAGTCTAGTTAGTCTCGTTTAAATATTCCATCGACAAATTGTCTGTATTTATCTACTTTTCTCCTACTTTTATTCCATAAAAACAAAAAACAAAAAATGAAGCAATAATTAAAGTGGAGAAATAATGTTAAATTTTTTAATAATGATACATCACTAATATTTGCTAAAATAAGTCATTTTTTATCGCAAATGTTGTTTTGTTTTATAACGTACAGGCATCAAGTGTCATGACATCTGGTAACTGATACCTTTTTCTATCCTCTTTGAACACATGTGTCTGTTGTAAACATGTGCATTCATGTTACGTGAAAATATGCTCAAGGTATGTCTTTATCATTCATCAGTTTAATTCGATATTTCACCTATTCTCGTCCATAAATTGCTATTCATCCTCTCCCCAACTCGAAAAAGTGAAAATCCCTAGGGAGAAATAGTCATAATCGGGCTGTTGTTATAGGGTTTTATCATCGTGTGGTTGGCAGGCCTTGCTTTTGCCTCCACTAGAGTGAAAAACCCCATAACTAACAAGAGCACGTCGTGAAGTTGTCTCATATCGAAATATCTCGTCAAAAGAGAGCGCGCCCTCACTCGGCTAGTTTAAAAAATAAAGATTGAAAGAAAGATCCGACAACTCTCTCTCCCTTTCCCCTCCGTACCTTCCGGGAATTCTATTTATAGATACATTCTCGAATCGCTACACCTCAATAAATGATGGCGACGACTCCTTCGCGTCCGGTTAGCCAACTAATATAAGAAACTGGTTTCACATGTATATTCCCATATCTCGATCACTCTAAGTACCATTACCATTAAATACACAACTGGAAAAGGGTCAAAATTGCTGAATAAACGATCATTTAAAATTTAATGTTGGAATTAAAAATTTTTCACTCGTTGATAATTCACTTTTTTTTTTTGACAATTTAAAGTAGCTCATCAGTACACATAAAGTCGTTGAGTGTACAAAAATTAAACAATTTCCAAAAATTATTGTTTTCATTTTTATATTATTTATAAGAATTATTGAGGTCATCAATATGAAAATTATAACATTTTTCGATTTTTAAAAAAGTAAAAATCAATAAACAGTAATTCAGTTGACTAGCTTGCAAATATACGTGGCAACGCTGGATGTTAAAATGACAGGCGGGAGTCGAGTGGAGTAAACGCCATAACCTCTTTACTCGAGCAGACGTTGCCATGTCGATTTCGGTTCCGGTTTCTCGTCAATTTTAACTGTTTATTGTTAATATGAACAAAACTAAACGATTGAGCCTCATGAAACATGTGTCAATATTTTTTATTATTTTTTTCATATTTTTAGTGAAAAATTCAGATTTTAATCTTTATTCAGAAAAAAGTTTAAATGAGTTTTTCCATAAGACGCTGTGTTAAATGTTGATTTTTCAAAATTGATTTTTTGAAAAACTAAAACGTTAATTAAATCGAGCGAAAAATTACGATTAAAAAATCTAATAACACTTTCAGGCGATTCTTTGTAGTTTTCAAAAATCTTTAAATTTTATTCCACTGATGAGCTACTTTAATGTCAATAATTTTTACAATATCATAAACTTGATTTTCTCGTCACGATCAACGACAGAAAATGTCTTTCCGTATATGCCAAATCGAATCATGAAGATTTTTTTTCTTTATGCCTAGCAACAAGAGGGGAATAAGTGATTCAATTTTTTAACTTGAAAATATTCTAAACACGTACACATAGACGCACACACGACAATGGACCTTATTTTCTGTTTCCTAAAAGCATTATTTTATCTTTTCAAAACAATGAATAATTTTTTTTTTCTCTCTTCTGTTGCAGGTGAGTAATTGATTTTCTACGTTTTCAAGTTTCGTATTCTGGTGATATTGAGCTACAATATACGTGAGTATACTGTTTCTTAATTAAGCACATTCAACAACTGTGAGTATGTAGTTTGATGTTGCTTGATTTTTTTTTTCATCTTAAAATTTCACCTGAAAGGGAAAAATTTTTATCTATATCACTTGAATGAAATTTTTTTGCCCCAATTGACCTTGAGTATGCGTGGAAAAATCGTAAATGATAAAATTAGTACATCCGCGTCATTTTGGGTAATGGATATTTGTACTATTGCTTCTAGACGCTATAAAATTGTTTTTGTTTTTATTAAAATTTCGTTTGATATTTTTTCGTCTCAAGTCAATTTTTTATTATCTTGAAAGAATTTTCGAAATTAGTAGAGACAATTTTTTTTTTTTTTATCAATTCAACAAATATCGATGCATAAAACGAGTTTTGGTATTCACAAATGAAACCTTGAGGTACAGTCGTTCCATTTAAAATTATATTACCGATATAACCATTCATTTTATCGACCATTATTGTCAATTTAATGGCTGTCAATTATTTTTTATTTATAATTTTCGATTATTATTTTTTGTCTGAGATAATGACATAAAAAAAATGCAATATTATCCCAGAAATTACAATTAAATAATTCATAAAAATTATCTAGAAGAGAGGGAAAATTATTGATAGCTCGATATTGTGGGTACCTTGACCCGATAAAAAATTCACCCAGGGGGTAGGGGGGGGGGGGATTCGGTGTAAGTGTATGTTCGTGATAAAAATCACAGGAAAATTACTCGTGTCTCTGAAAACAAGACCTAGTCATTACTACCTTAATTCTTACACAAATATTTTCACCTGCTGCTGATTCTCGTTATCATTTTTATTCTCTTCAATGCCACATGCAACGGAATATTAACCTTGGGGTGGATTTTAAAAAACAGTAACATCCCTTTCTTTTTTTTTTTATCTCAAAAATAATTTATACCATAGACTTGAAGGTCTCTTTAAAATAAATGCTCACCTCCAACTCAATCTTTGTGTCTAGTATCAGGTTATTTTATTCTTTTTTCTGATCCAATGATTTCCAATAGATAACAATTTCTTCGTTTATCTCATCAAAATACAATTCTTCCTGCTTCTGTAAGAATTTATCCAGTACTGGGGTATACATATATACAGTCTGCGCAGTTCTCCATCCAAATATTTACTCTTTCCGAGAGTTTTATCGTCTCTAACGTGAATTCATATTATTTTTGTCCTCACAATTTCCTCCATGTTTTTTTTTTTTTTTTTTGGTGGAGAAATTTATTTTTAAAAATTTGAAATAATTATATTTTTTTTTCATCATTCAAAATTTATATACCAATCAATAAATTAATCCAATTAATTAAAAAATAAAATAAAATGTGCGATTTTCAACGAACGTGCAAAACGGTGGAAACAATTTGTCAATTTGATAGCGGCCAATTAGGAAATTGCAGGGGATAAAAATATACGGATGCTCGGTTTTAATTCGATTAAGATCAATTGACCTCGGTAACACTCGAGGGAACAAAAAAATACATTCCTCCACGATCTCTGACATTCCCCCCCCCCCCCTCTCTCATTATATTAAAAAAAAAAAAATTAATTAATTGGTAATCTTTATTAAAAAATTAAATATCTGAATAAGAAAAATTTTAAACTCTGCGTATCTCCAAATTTAAATGCAATGAAAAAATCGTACATTGCTGCTAAATAAACGGTGGGGGTGATGCCGTATGTGGGTAGTCATTCTGTTGACGTATAAATACACGACGGAGCAATCGCTCGGGCTTAGTACCGTATATTGTAACGAGATGAGTGCATTTGTCGGTTAAAATAATAATTTTATCATGTGGTGATCAAGTACTTGTTAATTTAATTATTTAATTCGGAGGAAAAATTGAATAAAAATTCTAGTGAAATTTATTTAAAAAAAAAAAAAAATGTTTGTGAAGAGGTGAATTTTTGGTGATGGAACGTGACTCAATAATGGATTATTTTTCATAATAATTGTTTAAAATTTGCAAAAAAAAAAAAAATAAAGATAAATATTTTTTGGCATTAAATAATTATAAAAAATTGATATAAAATAAATAATAGCAAAAAAATATAATTAAAAGTAAAAAAAAAAAAAGTCATCAGTTAGACTGGAGTACAGGCCAACGTACTGTACTGGTCTGTCCGGAGTGAAAAGGCGGTCGCGAGCCTGTAGGTCGGCTTTCACCGGTGGGATTTAACACCAACTTGTAGCTCAAACCGCATACCTTCAGTACAGTATTCTCGGCTGGAAAGGAAACACTGATTGGAACATAAAAATGATGTGCAATAATAGTATTAAAAAAAAATAATCTCAAAAGTGTACACGAGAAATTGGTGAGAACAAGAGATATTTATTAATAAAAAGTGTTATTTTAATAATAGCATGGAAATGTATATAACAGAGTCACCAAGTAGTGGCCAAAGTGGTCAAAAATTTGCTTCAACAAATTCTATTCCTCTGACTGTTGAAGAAACATCAGACAAATTATCATCTGTATTGTATCGTAATAATAAAGGACGTAGACACAGTGTACTTGATGATTTACGTGCCCGAAGAGACAGTTTATTTCAACGTGCAAGACGTAGTAGTATATTTGAAGATAAAGAAAATAAAAATGATGATGATGATGATGATGATGATGATAAGAAGAAAGATAAACGAAGAAGTAGTGAGGGTAACAGAAGGGGCTCTGTATTCTATGTTTCTCATGATCTTCTTGAGGAGAATCCAGACACAATGAGAGAGGATATTGATGTGAAAAAGGGACGTAGAAAGTCATGGCATCCATTGGTTAAACCATCCAAGGTCGATAGAAAACGAAAAAAAGGTCTTATTGGTGTTACAAATACTGATGTTGGTAGTACTGAGGCCCTCTATGGGGGCAGACAGAAGAGACTATCTTGGTGGAATATTTTTGTTCCTGATTCTGTATCAAGGTACAGCGCTTTATTAATTTTTTTTCTTACATTTTCACGTATTATTGGTGAAGTTTGCATCAATAAACGGTTAATCCTGACCGTCTACAATGTTTTTAACTGCATAATAAATGTATAAAAAAAAAACAAAAATATAACAATTGCTTGATTGACTCAGTCATCTGCAATGTTTTTTTCTCCCCCTCACTGTTGGGCCATAAAAGACCGTTTACGAAGCACGTGACACAATTTAATTGGCGCTCACGACGTATATCAATAAAAAAATAAATTGTTGGGATATTATTTAAATGAATATTTAATAGATCAATGGGAAATTCTCGGTTTGATGACACTTTACAAGAATTTCAATCACTCGATATTTTTTCTTCATTAATTTAAAAAAATTATGACCCATTGAATTTTAAAAATAAACTACTTTTTTTTTTCTTTTCTTTTTTCTCAATAATATTATTTCAACGAAAAAGGTCATGCAGATTTATGATTTAATGGTTGAGAAGAAAAAAAAAAAACTTTTGAATATTCGATGATAGGTAAATTTACCAATCACATAATACCCTGTAGCGATACTGTCTCAATGTCACACTGACCTTCTCTTCAGCATTTTTGATCAATGGTTTTACCACCAAAGTGATGTGTCATTATGTAGCTATTTACTTCCGCTAGTTGCATCAACGAAAATTCATTTAATCAAGTATATATACCTATTTTTCTGCTATTTCATCATGTTTTTAGTCTTATCGAGATTCGTCTGATTAACGATAATCAATCGAGTATTCTTATCGAAAAAATAAAAATTGAGATGATTTATTGTGTTTTGAAGATAAAGTTTAGACTGTTTTTGGATAAAATTATAAACAATATCATTTGAGATATTCAAATAGTTTTTTTTAATGATAAATTCAAAGACCAACTGCATTAGAAGGCGAATTGAATTATTTCATTATGTTCAATTCGTTACTGGTGTTACTTTTATCGTCTTTGCTGCGATAAAATTGTTTATCAAACAGTTACACATTGAGTGTGCGATTACATACCTACTGTATATTATACATCTCCAGCTCAATCACTTTTCAAACTTGAATGGAGAGAGGAATTAATTTAATTTAAAAAAATGAATTAACATTTTTTTAAATTGATCATTTTATTAAAATACTTTACATAATCAATTTTATTGCAAATATTACAAAATTTTATGTAAATGACTAAATTGAGCTCTTGAGCTGGTGAAGCAGTAATTGACGTCGATTCGCTGCAGTGAATCCCGATTGCTTCAGCATATATACTGCGAGCTTTAGAACCCATGGAATTCCCTGAAACTCCCACGCGTTTAAACATACCTACCATGCCCGATTGCATTGGAGAATCCATTTTCCCCTGCTATCTCTCTTTCTCTCTCTCTACCAAATTCAGTATAGATTTGAGCAATTTGAGAATGTCCGTCGGTCCTTCTGGTCATGCACTGATTATTTGGCCTTTCACTCCAGTCCGTCCACCTCGTTTTTTTTTTTTTGTTTTTTTTCTACCCCCCGAAAAGATGAATTATACGTACGTAGTACGTTTGGCATTTATCCAAGTTTAACGAACTTTGATTCTCTCTGAAGTGCCACACGAGTGTCTCTCAACGACAGTTAATAATTTTCATACTTGGACGTGTTAACAATACGCGTCTGACGTCTAATTACCCGATGATTAACACTCGATTACTCGGTCAATGATCTTTAACTGTTTTTATTTTAAAAAATATTGTCAGTCGTCATTTATTCAACTTACAGGGTCACTTGACTCTATCTTCTTTTCTGTTTATGCCTTTATATTTTTCTCATTTTTCAAAAGTTTTCAAGGTCGCAGTTGATCAAGTCTGGCAAACGAGTAATTATCCTTCTCTCTGAGGGGTTAAACCCTCCCATATCTTAACAAATTTGTCTCCTCTAAATTAACTTCTCCTCATCTTCTTCGTCCCCACCAACTCGCCCCCTACAAACGTGTTGCCCTAGTGCGCATCTCACTGCGCATAAAGCAGATGATCATAACCCTCACTCGTGTGAACGTCGAGTGGTGGGGATGAGGGGAAAAGTTGAGTTATTGGAAACGCTCGGTCCCAATGGGAGATGCCGAAAATCAACTTTGAGCCAGTAATGATTAATTTAGCAATTGGGAATTTGTTATGTAAATCATCTGCACTGGTATTTAAAATTTAATCACGTTTAGTGCACCATCTAGAGACAGGAAATGAAGCCATTTAATGAGCAATTCGTCGGGCCGAACCTGTCGTTATGCTTCTGTAATCATTATCTAAATTCCAATGTTGTACAGTAGACTCTCGTTATAGTCACTACCCCCCACTCTATCACCTTCGGGGCCCTAACATGTAAACTAACTTCAGATGTGATAATCTGATAAATTTTTTTTGGACAAATTTGTCGGCCCTGACTCTCTGACCTCGTACAATTTTAATTAAAAGATCAATTGGTGGACAATTAGTCATCATGAAAATATTGTATGAGTGTCATTGACTTCATCAGGTAGTTGACAATTTTTTTTTCTCTTTATCTCATTCCCTCCCACATCGTGTGAATGAGTCAAACTAATACAGTGTAACAACAGGTCGATGACACTGCGATTTAGGCTTGCGAATTATTTCGAAATAATGAAAGAACGTTTATTTCTCCGGCTGTCAACGGCTTCTGCAGTGTTATAACGGGTGAAAATACAATTTCGAAAGTATTCTATTGCAACTTAAACCGCATTTATAAACTTGATGTCGGCATATACGTTTGTCCTTTCTCACTTTCCAAGGAAGTCGATAATTCATTTCATGAGCTTGTACGTAAAATTAGTCAATCATTAATTACGTGAGATACATTATAAAAATGATTAATGTCAAAATTTCATTGGTGAGGAGAATTTTGATTTTATTTTGATTTTATCCAGACCTAACAGCCAAAACCAAATTGCAAGGTCAAATCTTCAACTCCTTTTCTGTTCATTTTAAATAAACAATATTTCTTGAGGTTGGTTATGTTCCTGTTTACCAAGTTTTTCTCTGGTAATTTAATCAAAAACTATTACCTTCTGATGATAATATAGACCAATATCTTGGAGAATGTAGAGTGTATATAGTATCCTAGATGAAATTTCTCAGGGTATAATAAACATAATAGCTCTATAGTTTTCAGGTATCTGCACATGTACCAACTTGGGTATGGGTTTAGGGTCTAAATACCTCGCCTTCGGGCACACCAGCAGTCATATACCTCGCTTAAATTCTGTTAATGCTGGGTGATTCAACCCCGTAATAGTCTCACTGAGGCGTTTAAGTAAATGGGACTCGGTTATCTATAGCATACCCTTCAATGAAAGGACTTAATCCTGTTAAATTGAATATTTCATTGCATATTCAGGTTTTTTTTTTAGATCCAATATTTAGAAACAAAGAAGTAAGGGTGGGAGTTGTCAGAGGGCAAAGTGCCAGATAACCGGATGATATTTTTGCTCATGTATCCTCTTTATTCTCTGATCGTTTCCAACAGGTGAAAATCATAAATGGGCGTGACTGTCGACCGACGAGATACAAAAGAAAAAAAGGGATTTTAACGTATCTTCTTTCTCATTTCTTCAATGCTTAATAAAAATCAATTGTCTGGTGAGGATTAAATTCAGTTCAACTGGTAAACACAATTCTTAAAATAAATTTGTTGTTTACAATCTCCAAAAATTCCTTCTGACAGCTCTACCCATTTGTCAATCTTCCATTTACAATCCTGGAATCTTTTACTTGTTAGAAAATATAGTGAAGGCTTTTCGTGAACGCATAAAACCATCAAAACAATGAGAATTTATAGATTTATTCGCATTTATGATACATTTTATTGAATGCATCAAGAGTGGATGGAATTATGTATTTAGATTTTCTATGTGATAAATTGAATTTTCATGAATGAGCGATGGAGAACATTCGTATGGCTCATCTGCATAACTAATTACGAATCGTTTGCCTCTATATACGTACACAGGTCCATTCGTTGAGTAAAAATTACGAAAAATATATTTTTATTTATTTTATCACGCTAAACGTTTGCGCTTTTATCAGAATAGGGAACTTGCATGGAACTCAGTTTCTCTTAAACTTCTCATCTGAGACCAATTTTTAGGTTATGACGTCCCAAGGTCACGTGGGTAGCTTCCCATTGGCCCGAGTGTCCGAGGGTGGGGGGTCTCGGTCCTTCATTGGCTTAGAAACGCCCACAGATTGGGTTAGGTTTATCCAAGAGACCTTGTGACGTCACAAACAATTTCAGAGAATTTTAAATATGAAAATTTTAAAAATTAATTACTAACTATTGAGAAATTGTTAATTGCAAGTTCCCTATTGCTTTTTAAATATTATTTAGTATCAATAATTGAATTGCAAATACTCATAATTTTTTTTATTTTAGTGCACGTAAAAAATGCATGATGTTTTTTTTTTTTCTTTTTTTCACGTTTTATTTTGGAATGGCAACCCAGGTCACGACGCATGTCCCAGCAAGATGTCTCTCAGTCAAGATCCACGGAGAATTTAGCAGCTTCATTTTTTCGGTGCGTATTATATTCAGCTAGATATTAGAAGCACCAGCGCCTGGCTTTACAACTATTTTTTTTTTTTTTTTCATATTTATTCGATAAATGTACATGTGAGGTTATAGATTTAATTCATGTATATGATGCTGAAGGAAAAATCATTGTTACTAATTTCAATGAATTATTGCAGGAGTAAAAGCCGAAGTGTTGATCATGGTTTCTCAACACCGTACGACCTGGAATCACTTCGTAGCAAGGTCGAGGGTCGTTTTGAGTCTGTCGACAAGCTCTCCAGAGGTAAATAAAACTCTAAAGAGATGATTCAATCATTAATAATAAGGATTAAAAGCCAAATTTCATATCAATGAGAGGTAATTTCTTGCATTGCGAAAAAAAATCATCTCCTCTTCCAACAATTCCTTTTAATTTCTCCTCGGACAAGAGTACCTAAATATCATATTATTTTCTGCGAAACGTGCGATAAGTCCCCCACAATATTTTTTTTCTCTCTTCTTTCGTCGTCTAACAAAATGCCTACAAAGTATACAACATCAGTGGCGCAATAGTTTATGCAGCATAACTGTCACGATATTGCGTATTGCCAACATTGTTTTTTATATTTTCACCTAAACACCTGAAAGTAACGGTTTATTTATGAATTTTCTATTGAATTATATATTTTGACTCACAAGTTGTTTATTCTCAAGTGATATAATTGATTACTTAATGAATACATGAATAATGTTTAGACGATTGAGGTATTTATTATTGTTACGTGACACTTAGTCCCAGCCGACTATAGCGACAATGTATGGGTATTTTCCTTGTGGGATTATTTAGTATGATCAAAGTCTGTCGATTCTCCAACTGACGTTGAGTGTATGATTCAGTCGTCCATTGACGCTTAGACAGTACAGTGTGATTATAAAATGTATTAGGTATTAAAATGTTTATTGGGGCATTGTGATGGTACAGAAGAATCACCGGAAAGGTGAAGAAATAATGTCTGCGGTTTTTCCAGTGAATTGTTGACAGTAAAAGAAATATCAATGGGAGGAAGGTATATAAACGGTTTTATGTGATACCATCAGTGAATTTTTGTTGTGAGTATATGTAGACGGTCAGTTTCCATTCACAAGTGCTAATGGAAAGTTGGGTAATGTCTACTGCTGACGGTGACAGCATGGAGAATGAATTTTCAATGTCCGAGTTGGAATTATTAGACTATGAAACATCAAATGTTCACATGTACGAGGGCAAGTTTGGGGATTGGGTTGTATTATATGTTGTACAAGGTGAACCAGTTGCCACAAAGTTTTGGCATACAGGTAACATTGGATTTCTCTTTTATGCTCATAGATACGGATATTGTGTTATTTTTATTGTTTAAATAAGTTTTATAATTATTTGTTAATTTTAAATGGTTATTTTTTAATTATAATTATTAAATTCTTTACAAGAAAGCAATAAAGTTGTGAGATTATTCTTTATCAGTGAGTATCGCCGGTGAATTTGTCCCTGAGTACCAAGATCTGATAATTATAATCTTCATTTTAAGTTAACACAACGTTAGAATTTTATCTATTGTGACGTCTTAAAATAATCGTAGATGTTAATCTAGAAAATTTTCATCGAAACAAAATTTTAGGTTAAATTATCTCGACAATGCAAGAAATTAGAAAAATGTTATCTTTAATTTTAAATAAAAATTTTCAAATTCTTTTTTAGATTCCGACAGTGAAAGCAAAGATGGATCTACCCTTCAGGAGAAAAGACAAGCACGTCTTACTCAACCAGAAAATACGATTGCTTACAGAGTGAGTGAATTTAAAAATTGAACCAATCACAAGCTCAGTCCAGCATTTTTCATGCAATTTTCTTTTAGAGATTTATTCCCAATTCCCCTAAACATTTATTAACTCAGAGACGTAATATTCCCACGGGAAATTATATTGAGCATCAAAGAGTAGCCCAGAGAGTTGTTTTCACTGATGTTGCCCTGTTCGCTTGAAATTAAAACGACTTCTCAATGTTCACAGCATTTGATCGTCAGATGATGGTTATTAACGTGTTAAATTCATTCAAATAATGACCGCATAATCGTAAAAGTTATTTTTAAAAATTTAAGAAACATTTTAACAATGTCATTTGTTATTTTAAGGTTGGTGATAGGGACACCCTAACATCGGTAGCAGCTAGATTCGATACAACTCCGTCAGAATTGAGTAAACTCAATAGACTTGGCAGCACATTCATTTATCCTGGACAACAACTGTGGGTGCCTACAAAGGGTGAGGCTCGTCTTGGTACTGATGAACTTGGCTTGGACACTCCAAGCCCTGATCCCTCTCATGATCATGATTCTCAGGATGATTTACCACCTGAAGAAAAAGGTAAGCAATATTATCAAAAGGATTAGGGGCGGAATAAATAATAAAAAGAGAGTATAAAATAATATGACATGTTTGAAGAAGAAATTGAATAAAAGAAGTGAAGAAGATTGATAAGACAATCGTACATGAAGTTGGTTAGGAAGGAGAGAGAGAAAAAATATGTAACAAAATTTATTATTATTACCAGTTCATTATTATGACCAAACCGGTCATATCTGAAAATCCAAATTTTTTTCAATTTTCGAGGGGAGTGAAACGTCGACTTAAAATGCCCTCCTCGGGCTGTCGCTTCACAAAGACACAGAGATTATCAGTCCCCTCCCCACAAACTACTCAGAAAGTTAGAGGAGAATCTTTCGGTGGATTTAAAAAATATTGAGCACGACCGGTCATCAAATTTAACCGTTTTCTATTCATTTTTGATTTTATGATTTCACTGATTTCAACCTCAATTCCTAGTATCAAAAAAAAAAACAGAAAATTTCTTCTTTTTTAAGAAGAAAAAATTGTTTTTTTTTTTGAGATTTAAAAATGGAACAGCTGATTCGCTAGCGGTAGAATATCGTCACAATATGGCGTCTCTGATGTCATTCGAATTGGACGCTTGCGTCAAAAGTGTCCAACTATAGCGAGACATAAATCACTGAAAATAGAGGAAATTTGATTATTAGTTGTGACAGTGCCAAATAAAATCAACAATCATGAGGAAATTATCTGTTTACCTTGAATATTTTTATTACTCTTCTTTTTCTCTGAGGAATATTCGAACTAATCCAATTAATAAACTACCCACTGATACTCAATTATTTGAATTTAAAAAAATGTTGACTTGAAGTATTAAAACACCTGTGTGTTATCAAGTACTACATAAAGTCGTATTTAAATTGCTCAGCAGCCAATTGGAGCAAGACACGAGGTATAGACTGTTTTATTTTGTCAATGTGGAAGTCTCATTCCACCTCACAAGTCTCGAATAACGGATTATTTAATTTATTTATATTCTCAAGGGTTTCAATGAAAATTTTCAAACGTAATTTAAAAAAGAAATATATATATATATATATTTATTGTATAAAAATGAGTAAATTTTTGATATCATAAGTACTGTAAAATATATTTCAGAACTGCTGGACAATTTGCGACCTGTTTCACCAAAACCAGGTCACTTGGAACGAGTTAAAACGCCACTCGACAATCGCACTGGTGCTATGGATGAGGATGAGCCAGCATATAGAGAGAGATTTTTGAAGATAAATGTTCGTCATATTACAGATGGACAGGTGAGTAAATTATGAATAAATATGAGATTTATATTTGAAATTAATTTTTTTTTTTTATTGTCAAAGGGAGTTATCGGTGGTGTATTATTGGTAACACCAAATGCAGTAATGTTTGATCCAAATGTATCTGATCCACTTGTTATTGAACACGGTGCTGAATCATATGGTGTTATAGCACCAATGGAATTTGTTGTTAATGCAGCAATATACTACGATATTGCTCATATGAGGGTCAGTCATACAGATGCACGTAATACTGATAAAAAACCGGAAATATATTATATGAAAAAATCAACGAAAAATGAAAAATGTACATCACCTGGTAAAGATGATAATTTTAATGAATCAACTAATGATGATAATGAGAGTGTCTGCAGCTGTGCTGAACGCGAGGGTGATGCATTTCCAAAGGCCTTTGAGAGGGATCTTGTTACACCTACCAATCTTCAAAATGTATGTTATGAGGATGAATTTATGAGGATATTGATAATTTATAATAGAGAATAATGTAAATAAATATTTTTCATAGGATGAAGGATCTACATCCAAAGAGAAAGATAAGGAGGAATCAGCGAGTGCTGATAAGGAGCTCAGTAGCCAGTCGATGAGGAGTTTAGAGGAACGCAGGCGTTCAATGCTTGATCATCACTGGGCTGTACCCAGCAAAGACAGAAATTCAATGTCAGTTGACGATGAACAACAGGATTCTATAAATTCAGACAAGGTGAGACAATTTTCATTTATTTATTTATTTATCTCTTGAAAAAAAAAAAAATTTTTTTTGTTATATTAATTATTGTTTTTGTTTTGGTGAAAAAGTCACAGACAGAGCCATCACCAAAACCAAATGCCATACCTGAGGACGAGGAGGGATATCTAGTCAAACAATCATGCTACGATTCTGGTATTGATATACGTGAACCTATACCCCCAATACCTGTAGTACAACCTATCCCATCGAAAAAAAAATATTCGGACGCGGACATAGTTTTATCTTCAGATTGGGTACCACCTATAACAATTGCACCAACCAATGTCACTGGTGGCAGTACACTTGATACAATACCACCTGTCAATGGAAGGAAGAAAGCAAGCTCAGTGTCATTCAGCCTGGACAGCAATGCTGAAGAGCCTGAGAAAGATGAACAACTTAAGCATGATGATGATAAACACGAGACACGTAAAAATAAGGTGAATTATTGGGAAATATATATATATATATTTTTTCTATTCAAATAATTTTATTTTTTCTTCATTATTGTTAAATTCACAGATGTTGAAAAGGCTGTCTTATCCTCTATCCTGGATGGAAGGTCTCACTGGTGATAAAGATGATGAAGTTAAAACAGTACCTGATAAAGTATCAAGTCTACCAAACAGTGGAGACAGCCACCATTCTTCAGTATTCAGTAAAGTCTTCTCAAGGTGAGAATTATCATTTTAATTATCAATATTACCCAATTTTAATCCTAATATTGACAAAATTTTAATTAACTAATAATGAATTTTTTTTATTGTTTAATGCATTAAAATTTTTATAATGCTTAAATGCGTGATGTTTGAATTTTAATTATCATCATTAATTACAGAAGAATTCTCAATTTATTCAACAATTGTTTATAAATAGAAAAAAAAAATATCTGAATAAATTGAGAATACTTCTTTTTTTGACTGATGTGGCCGTGTAAATCAGCTGTAAAAAAAAAAAAAATCATAATTAATCCCATGAGTTGAGAGAGTTGAACTAACAACAACTGTGTAATGGTGGTGTGACAATATAAGCTCGCCGATCAACCTGGTGAGTGACTTTAGCTCTGGGCTATTTGCTAAAACACCAAGTGAAGAGAGCAGCGGAGGCGGTAGAACTGGTAGTACACCACCACTTACCGCCTCCTCGCTCTCCCAGGATCACAGCTATCAATTTTCACCAGGGCCCACTAGTATCTTAGGGTGAGTCTGGTCCTCATCCTCATCTCCACCAAGTTGATATTTGTATTATAATATTTTAATATCACCTACATGCTTAATTGTCATATTATTTAATCAAAATGATACTACCTTTCAATTAAATTAACTCCAACCCAATAGATGTGTTTATGTCCTTTCTGACTGTTGCAACATTTACAATCAAATGTTCTCTACTTTTCAACTTTGTCCAGTCTTTTGCTTTTAGGTGCATTATTCGACCATTTACAGGCCAATTTCCCCCCCCCCCCCTTCCCTCCATGATTATTGGACCAAACAACTGAATACACAATAAATGGATATAATTAATATTTTAAATTATTGTTATGCAATTTTGAATGTTTACCATCACTTAAATGTTGTAATTATTGTTATAGAATTTTTATGTTTTGGGAAAATTATTGAATTTTTAATAATTTTAATAACACTTTCAGACGCTCCTCCGTTGGTACTTTTAGTCGCCAACAGCCATTGACATCATCAGGTAGCAGCAGTGTTGACAGTACACGTGGAAATAAAATAACAACACAAGCACCGAGGGTAGATTATCGGAGTGTTGTATCTGTCGATGATAAACCTGACCTTTTTGTCAGTTTTGACAGTGAGTATTTTTTTTTTTACTCAACTCTTTTATATGGGCTATTGTGGCGGCACCAAAAAAAAAAAAATTGATTTTTTGAAAATTCATTTTATGTACATAATATAAATATTCTTATTATCATTAACATTGGACTACACAAAGTTGGGAAAATTCATACTAATCTAGTAATATCATCTATTTCTGTTATCCCTCTAGTCCAAGCACCTAATTTCCCCGACTTTGAAGACCTCGGTAGGTTCATACTGTATTAGCTAACTCATTCCTACTCTGTCTCTCTCTCTCTCTCTCTCTATCTATCTTGTTCGATTTACTCGAATATTTGATGGAATACCAGAATAACCTTTGTCTTTGCTTTAATTCATCAGTTACAAGGCTTTTATTATTCGTTCCACTGTTATTATTTTTTAACAAACAAAATGTTTTTTTTTTCTTTCTTTAATTTGCAGAAAAATTTTTTTTCCTATCGTCAGATTCATTATATTTGATTTAATACATTTTTCATATAATTTTTTTCTTTAAATTTACAGAATTGATCCCAAGACCGGCGAGAAGCTGTGAGGATCCACCACTGTATCTAAGACTGCGCACTGGTAGACCAAAGGACAAGAAAATTCCACGATCCACTCCTATAATGAGTTATGGAAAAAAAAAATTGAGACCTGAGTACTGGTTCAGTGTTCCTCGAAACAGGTAAAATTACTCGATTAATTTTTAATCGATATCTACCTTTTTTTTTGTTCCTTATCAATTCATTGGTTTTCACCAAAATAATGAGGCTATCATCATCATTGTCTATTTTCGTACCAAGATTTTATCTCTGCGATAAGGCCCTCAACTGATTTTTTAAGTAATAAATGTATTATTAATTGCCAATCAATTAAGCTCTCAAATAAACATTTTCATCACATGATCATAGACACCACGTGTTCTCCAAAATCACGTGATTTATTCTAGAGTCGTAGTGAAACGCCCATAAAATATTTTCAGTGCAACAATTCATTTTTCTAATTAAATACACCCAAAATTTATTTTTTAAATATTGATTAAATTAAAAAAAATTAAGCATGATTGTAGAAATAATGAGGCCAGTACGATATTTTCTCAATCTTCCATACGTTCGTGAATTTATGGAATTTTCTGTTCCATTTTTGCATCAAAGGTGATAATTAAACTCTCATAATGACAAAAAATTTATTGATAATTTGATATTTATTTTTATAGGGTCGACGATTTGTACAGATTTATTCACTCATGGGTGCCTGCATTGTATGGTGAACTTGATGAAAATTACTGGATCGAGCGTGGTTACATTCTCTCGGACACTGACACAGACCTATCACCGGAAGCATCACCTCAGGATGGGGGAGATACTGGTGAATCCATTGAGGAGAGAAAATCCGGTGATGAGATTAGTGAATTGACACGAGAATCATGGGAGGTGAGTTATTTTTTTGATTAAATTATGACCATTTTAATTCTCCTGAGAAATTAAAAAAAAAAAAAAAATTATGAAACTTGGAGGGGATATTAATTGCTAATAATCAAAGATAATTGACACTCGATAATTCTCTAATGAAAAAAAAGAAAGAAATAATCGTGTGTTGATGATCATTAAGATAAAAATAACAGTGCAAACATATTAAAATAACTTGGTGACCGTGTGTAATTGACGCATTCAGCGGCTCAAGGCACCGTACGTAAAGTTATGCAGCATGCTGGTCTCGAGTGCGTCAGCCGACTCAGAGCAGCCCCAGGATGCCCAGGTAGTCCTTTCTGACAGTTAAAAAAAAAAAAAAAAGAAAAAGCAAAAGAAACATTACAAAATCAATCAAACAACAACAAAACCTTAACAAATACAATTAAATGTTTGCACTCATTGTTTACATGTTCCTCTGCACATTAGAAACAAATTTTGATTAATTAATGAGGAAAAACAATAAATTTTTCCTCTGATTTTTGAATTATCGATTTTTCCGATATTTTCGATGAATATCTCGGAATTTAAGGAAGATGGCGAATTTTTCGTAATGACCTTTTTTGTAGAGTACAATGAGAGCTATAAAAAAGGTCCTCATAAGAATACCTCTATTTTCCATAGATTCCAAGATATCCATCAAAAACTGAACCCTAGGAAAATTTTTTCATTAACATCTCGAGAAAAAAAATAAGAATGAATGAATAGAATCGTTGAAAAAAAAAACGATTAATGAATAATTTATTAAGGAAAATTGTTCTTTCGTCCGAGAAATGTTGAACACGTGTTGCGCACTTGGTGTTGCGCATTGAAATTGAAAACATAACAATCTTGATGTATTTTTAGTACATACGAGACACTTTGCGCTCTAGTCGTGACGATTGTAGCAAGAAGACCCCCGGGTAGCCGCCATTTGAATCCCAGTGTTGCTTTAGTCTTTGTGAAGTTGAGCTCGACACGATAATTGAGAAATAATTTTAATCAATACGTGACTGAGAGTTGAATTCTTTTGTCTTCATTCTTATTAATTGTTTCTCATTTTTCTCATTTCTTTACGAGTGTTAATTTCTTTTTTTTTTACTTTGGATACTTTTATCAGTCTAGTCATTATGCCTAAGACAAAGCTATCCAATCCAATCAGCAAAATAACGAAATTTCTTAAACAAAAAACAAAGGTAATTTGGATATTTTTTATATTTTCTGAGGGCTTTAAGACGAAATGAAATTCTTACTATCGGAGTTTAAGTCGAAGGGGATTTGTTGTACTTCCTGATCACCTTGAGAGAACCCGGACAGTCCCTGAGGGCTCATCTCGAAAGAAAGTTGCAAATTGTGATTTTAATTTATTTAATCACTCCAACTATTTTTCAATTCAGCTGAAAATTCTATCGGACGATTCATTGAGATAAATAATATTGATTAAATGATAAAAATTTGGTATAGTCAACTCTCCGAGAGAGAGAGAGAATTTAATAATAAGTTCAACGGCCCATTGGCGCCATTTCGATACTCGAGGTCATACAATTTTTGAATAAATGTGAAGGGAAGGGAGTCCTCCAGACAACACTCGTTATGTCCTTTTTAGGCCCTGAAAAATTGTAATAAACGTCCAGGGGTAGTTGGCTCTTGAGCTCAGTTTACTTTGTGATTTCGTGGAGAAATCATTTTAATTTTTTTATTCTTATTTTTCACTTTAGTTTTGTGATTAAAATGATTGCAGAACCGTATTCAATACTTAATTATGTGTTTCAACATTCGTCTCGATTGCTCTCCGTAAGAAAAATTGTTTTTTTGACTCTATGAGTGATTTTATTCTACATAAATGGTAAAATTGTATTCATGCCGATGTTTATTGAGTTTTCGTATGCAGAATGCTTGTTATGACCCACTTGCCACGCGACACGAAGGTCACTTTCGATAAATCTCTCGTAGAAACTCTCAATGAATCTATAATTTTGAAAAATTGACCTTTTTTTTTTTCTTGAGAGATGCATTCCTCGAGTTTAACCATTATTTTTTTTTGTAAAAATAGGGATTAATGACGTAGTAAAAGGTAGAAGGGAAATGATTGAACGAGGTCATTCAGCCTCGCCTTGTCCAACGTCATCGACCCCCCTCCGAGTGTTAAAAAAATTCACTCAATTATTGACAGTATTTAGTAAATAGATGCGAATGAACTAGTGCAATTATCCAACTTGTGTGAAAATTAGTTGAATCTCTTGGAGGATATGTTTAAATTATGTGGGGAAAATTAATTTTCTTTGTTAATAATAATCATGCTCTGGAGGTACATTCGATAGAATATTCCCCCCCTCCCCCCTTTCCCCATTTATTGCACTGAATGTCTAGTTTCCTCAGCACAAACAAAAACATAAACAAACAATGTATTACACTGGATGTTTTGTTAATAATAAAAATTTATTTATTGTAGATTGTAGAATCTAGAAATAGTAAAGCTAGATTATTGCCTAGTGTCTCTATTAGTTACCTTGGATGAATAACCAAGGCTAGGGGGTATCGTAGTCGTAGGTCAGGAGTAAGAAAAGATGTTTTTATTTTTCCTCACTTATTCAATTACATGGATTGAGTATAATATGTAATGTCTGTGTGCACTTTGATGCCTCCTATCCTTGAGTGCAGTAAACTGTTGCAATTGACTGCAGAAATTATTTAATTTGTATTTTTTTTTTTTTTTTTTTTTTGAAAATGAATAAAAAAAAATATAAATTAAATTGGTGAATTATATCAATTGACGAGGATAATAATAATCAATGATTTTTTTGTTTTAATTTCAGGTCTTGTCTATGAGCGAAGAGCTACGAAGAGCCTTGTATGCAAATAGTGCAATATCACTTGATATTGATGTAATTGTACCTGATTTAGTCGGTACAACTGAGATACTCAAGGATGAACACAGAGAGAGTCTTTGTAAACATTTGCCAGCAAGGGCTGAGGGATATCTTTGGACACTTGTATTCAGTACAAGTCAGCATGGTTTTAGTCTCAACAGTATGTACCGAAAAATGGCAAAAGTTGAGAGCCCTATACTTCTAGTCATTGAGGATACCGAGGGAAATGTGAGGATTTTATCATTTTTTTTTTTTTTTATAAAATTTAAATTTTCTTTGAATTAAAAATAAAATATTTTTACTCCATTGTCTCAGGTTTTTGGTGCCCTCACATCGTGTTCTCTTCACGTGAGTGATCATTTTTATGGAACAGGTGAATCCCTTCTCTTCAGGTTTACACCGAGATTCCAGGCGTTCAATTGGACCGGTGATAATGTATATTTTATCAAGGGTAATAATGAGAGTCTGGCTATTGGTGCTGGAGAGTAAGTATTTAATGAATTCAATACAAATTTAGTGTTAGTGTGAATTTTTTTAATTTTAAGGTTTTTAATAATATTATTATTCATCAGTGGAAAATTCGGACTATGGTTAGACGGTGATCTCTATCAAGGGAGAACCCAGTGCTGCAGTACCTATGGCAATGAGCCCCTAGCACCACACGAGGACTTTGTCGTTAAAACATTAGAGTGTTGGGCATTTATATAGGATTCGGCCATCTGTAATTCATCCACAACAATGTTGGAGCCTAACTTGACCTGAGCTCAGGATTTGTAGTGGAATAACAAATCCAAGTATCAGGAGAGATCAGACTTAATCGCCATTCTATGATGATTAAAGATGGAGATTCGTGGTATGAGATAAAACAGATAATAATATATCTATATCTTATTAAAATAGATATACTCGAGAAGGATAACACAGGTCGCTTCAGAATAGCAATAAATTTTTTTTTTTTCAAAAATTATCATTTCCAAATTTTTTAGATTAAAAATCGACAATTTCATTCTACATAAAGACAAAATAATTAATTTGTACTATTTTTCAATAGACTTGTAATAACATTTTTTATTTTATTTTTATTTATTTTTTCAATTGTTTGTTGTATCCGCCGATTGAACAACGATTATCTCCCCCCCCCCCCCTCCCCTCTTTTTTTTTTAAATCAACAAATAAATTATATTCTGCGCCTAACATTGATTTTACTGATTGATTGATGACAAATGGAGCTGAGATTATTGGAAGAGATATATATTTTTTTTAACAAAAAAGTGGATTTCGAGTTGAAATTGCTTGATACCTCAGAATAAAGAGAAACGGATGATTGGAAAGATTTTACCAAAAAAAAAAAAAAAAAAAAAAAACAACAATGCTAGATAAACGTTTGTTGATGTGTAGATAATGTAGATAGTTAATGTAAATATATATATAATCGTGTTACAATTAATTATAACGCTACAAAAAAAAAAACGCAAAAAAAAATATATATATTATATAAAAAAAAATCACTTTAGTGGATCATATTATACTATGTATACAGGCTATATAGTGATGTTTGGATGGACTCGAGAGAGGGGCCATTGCCAATGATAATTAGGATCTTGAGATCTGAGGTTTAGGCGTGAAAAATCAAAGGATATCGAACGTGTAATTGAGGATTTTTGTTTATAAAATTTTTTGAAAAGAGGAAAATTCAGTAGCTGATGTTTTATTGCTGTAAAATTCTTATCACAACGAATACATTTCATTATTATTTTTTTTTTGTTATCAACAAAATGGTATTGAGGTAAAAAAAAATAATTGATATTCATTATTCATCTTGTTCACAGTGATTCAGATTCATAAAAAAAATATCACACGGAATTAGACAGTGCTGGATAAATAACAAAATGTTGGTAAATAGAATCTAGATATTTTAGGGCAATTGTAGAAAATATTAATTAAACAAGAGTTGTGGCTGATGATCTAGCGTATTATGCATATCATAGCTAGAAAAAAAAAAAGTCTAATAATTCAATATATTAAATAATACTTTGATAAATTTGTTATTTTTACTCAAATTCATAATCACAAATTTTATTTTCTCAATATATCATCAATGAAAAATTTAAATAAATCATCAGCAATATTTTTACGTGATAATAAAATATTAATCTATAGAATAACTCGTTAACTAATTAATTAAAAAAATCGAGTTATAAATTGTTAATAACAACTGATGCTTTTGGCTTGAAGTTTGTTTGCATTGAGATTCAAAAAATAATAATAATAATCGACAATTAATATATAAAAAAAACCAATTGTTTAATTAATTAGACCAGTTTTTTATAGATGTCAGCTTGCTAGATGTAGACTAAAAATTATATTTGACAGATAGAAAATTCTAGATGTACTCGTTTGTGATATAAAAAAAAACCACAACATAGCTTCCAGATTCCCCTTTTCTAAAATTATGAAAATGACTATTTGGAAAAAAAAAATTATTATTGAAAACAAAAGTGCAAAAACATGAAATGAATTTGGGAGCTTATATCCAGCATTGTACACAAATTACCAAGATAAAAAAATTGAAAATTAATGAAAAAAAAAAAAAAAAAAAAAAAAAAAAACAACACATGTGCTACTGCCTATACACACACGTAGTGGTAGAATTAAATGAATGTGAGTTTTCGAGAAAAAAGAAAAAGTTGATGAAAAAAATGTTCGATCATTTCGAATAGAATACTCTTTGTGACTCAGGAAGTTGTCCGAATAAATGTCTAAAAATATTGAAAAAAAATTGGCAAAAATTATCTAATCATGAACGTTATAATTATACAATAAACTAGAACATATTTAATGAGTCACCTGCGGTTTGTTGCTTCGATATTAAAATCAGAAGCTGGTTAAAACCGTACATTGTACATTGTCAATTAGATTCAGACTGACTGCAGGGATTGAGATTATATAATAAATTGTGTGTCTCAGTGTTTCTATACCTAAATAGACATATTGTAACTGTCGTCATTGAGCACTCTATTGTTTTAAAATGAAATTATGTGGAAAAAAAAATTGTATTTGTCTATATCGCGAGTCTTCCTCAGGACAATTTTATTTTTTTTCGTGTAAAATTTGAATTTATCACTTGTTCAAGGTCCACTATATAAAATTTATTATTTTACACAATAAAACATCTCTCAGACACACAATCATCGGTGAAAGAGTGCAGAAAAAAAAAAACAAAAACAAAACAATGGAAAATCCTCTGGACCAATGAATTTTACACTTCTATAATTAAAGAGAAACAAAAAAAATTGAATCATTTAAATTGATACTTTCGTGAAATGCTTCACTGCAATATCTCTCTAGATCCAATTAATTTCATGTTTTTGAGAAGTTGCAAAATATTTATGAGGTATATTCAATAATTGTCATTGTATTGGTGCAGTAATGTGTAAAGTGAAACATTAAAAATCAATCAATCAATTGGAGATATTGATTTGGTTTAGTTTGAATACTGATGAACAGGAGGAATAATGAGGGATAATTGTATTTATGTAGATTATTGTATGTAAATATAAGGCTTGTCTGGCCTCATTGAAACATTGACACAGAGAACAATTAACACGCATATATTAAATAAAATGCCAACCAATGTGTTGTGAATTAATTAATTATATTTTTCTCTGGATTTATAAATATCACAAGTGACTGTAAAATGACTCGTGGGCAATCATTTCTTCAGTTACTTCTTTCACAGATCTGCAACCTGAATTTTATAAATTAGAAGGAAAAAAATTAAGAGAAATAATTTGAAGGTATGTATTTACCTGTCAGAGCCAGAGTCTCTCTGATATCTTTTTTCATTAATTGAAGTACTGCTTTCGCACCTTTTTCACCACCGTGAGTCAATCCCCAAATCATGGGTCTACCAAAAAAAACCTGAAATATGATTAATTTAATTTTTAAAATTTTTCATATTTCAAATGCTCTGAAAAATTGTTTGTATAATTTCAGATTTATTGCTATCAATAATTTTTACCATTTTAGCACCCAATGCCAGTGCTTTAAATACATCAGTACCAGTTCTAATTCCACCATCTAGATACACCTCTATCCTCCCATCGACTGCCTTAACAACTTCCGGTAGTGCCTCGATCTATGATAAATCGAGAGAAAAAAAAAGTGAATCATTGAATAGAATAAAAAAATACAAATGAATAATAATATTATATAAAAATCACTGTTGCAGCTGTTCCATCAATCTGTCTAGCTCCATGATTCGACACAATAATACCACTAGCTCCATATTTCACCCCCAAAATGGCATCCTCAGCAGTCAATATTCCCTTGAGAATAATGGGTAATCGAGTCACACTAAAAATTGACATTATTCATCTTATTTTATTCAACATCGAGATTTAATTATCATCACCTCTTGATCCACTGCAAATCCTTCCACTCCAATGAATCATCAAAGAGACTGATGACATATTCATTGAGTCCTGATCCTCCATGACTCTGATTAATCTTATTCGACAGGTGTCCATCGAAATTAGCAAGAGTCAAGTGTTTTGGTAGAACAAATTTATTCCTCACATCGGCCCTCCTCACACCAAAGAACGGAGTGTCGACTGTGAGGACAAGAGCTTGGAATCCACAATTCTCCACTCGTTTTATCAGATCAAGGCTGACATTACGATCAGTGTAAACGTACAATTGAAACCATTTTATGGCATTGGGAGCAGCTACTGCAATTTCCTCGATACTACTCGTTGATATCGTCGATTGGATGAATATTGTGCCTGCCTGTTGTGCAGCTGGAACAAGAAAGAAAGGATAAGAGAGTGTTTTTTTGAGTCCTCAGTTCCAATAATAGATGAGTAGCCCGCCGGTTAAAATTTCGCCATCTCCTCTAGATTCGAAGATATCATCAAAAAACGACGTTAAAAAATTTAATAAAACAATTGTATTATATTGTACCTATACAGGCAAAATAAATTGATTAATTCAATAAATCACTTGTCAATTAATTTAATTTAAATTTGTCTGCATATGCGTGTTTAGTTAGTGCGTATGCGTGTGTTAGTGGGCATGCGTACTAATTCCACGCATGCGTACTATATCCGCTATTTGAAGCTATATCTAAACAATGTAAGAACGAGATACACTGACTCCATCAGCTTCAAACTCGGTCCAGAGGACATTACGAGGAATGTTTTAAAATGCCATTGAATGGATTAGAATGATTTATTTTTGAGATATCGTCGAAAATTTAATTCTCAAAACTTTGGGGTCTAAAATTTTGAGCGTCGAAAACTATAAGGGACAAAGTCCCGATTAAATTCCAACTAAGCCTTAATTAAACCCCGACTGAGTCTTGATTAAATCCCAATGAGATGCCGATTAAATTCCGACTAAACCCCCATTACATTCCCCCTCAATTTCAATGAATCTTTTGAAGTTCATTTGAAGCTATAACTGAATAATTTAAGAATGAAATAGACCAACCCGACCATCTTCAAACTTGCTCAAGAGGGCATCGAAAAAAAATGATTTGATCCATTATTGAATCGATTGAAATGATTAAGTTTTGAGCTATCATCGAAAAATCAATTTTTTGAAAAATTTCAGTATTTAAAAAATTACATTGTTTAATTTAAAAAAAAAAAAAAAAAATACATTGTGGATCAAGTTTTAATTACATTGTGGATCAAGTTTTAATTACATTGTGGATCAAGTTTTAATTGGTGTTATTGAACAACGCTTATGAATTTGTGCGTTGTGAAATCTGCTGTTCAACCTAGCGATAGTACAAACAAGATTACTTGATCTCAAATAGAAACAAGTAGGCGGCTGTGACATTTTCGCCATCAATCAATTGATGGAGCGCTTCCGTATGGTTCTTCCAATCCTTTTCGCGTATCACTAGTGTAAATGTGTTTCATTCAATATCTCGAAAACTTTGTATGAACTAAGTAAATATAATTATACGTTGCGCAGCAATGCTGCCGTGCATTGTTGCGCCAGGCAAACGCGTGATCCCTAATGCACGATCGTTGTAGTAGATTGATTTACGTTGTTAATCTTATCCTCTATAATATATATTGTTAAATGAATAATGCGATTTGTCCAGGAAATTTACAATTTTATTCACACAAAGAGTATATGGGATACCCATTGAAAGACCAAAGTCGCGAAAGAATGTTGGTGTGAGAAGAGAAGGGAGGCAGCCAATGGAAGGGCTGTTTGACACTGTATTGGTGGTTTGCGCATGTAGTACGTTGTAGTAGTACGTTGGTGAAGCCGAGAGTTAGGGACGTCTCAATGCACATGCAGTCGCCCAGTTTCAAAAAGAAGTTTTCAATAAAAAAATTATTTTTCAATATCATATTTTCGATGTTTTCGAGATTTTTTATCGCTTTTATAGTATTATTAAATGTTGAATAACGATAAAAAAATCAGAGAAAAATAAATATGAATTTCAGGTTGACATGTAAGAGTTCCCTTATTTATTTCAAATTTTCCTCCCAGATACGTTCCTGAGCGCGCCATCTCCACTCCCGTTTTCGGCCGCCTGGTAGTAGAGTGGGGAGAGCGTAGAATGGGGATCTTTGTTAAATTAGGAAGACCCCAATTTACTTCGTCTATTTTTATAGACATAAAATTCCCAGTAAGATCCAGTTGTTTCACTGTCGTATTCTTGAATGCATTAGGTGCGATTTCAGAAATTTCATTATACCTCAAATACAATACTTCAGTCTTGAGCCCAAGGAAATCCTCAGCATTAATCTGTTTCAATTCATTTCCATCAAGAAACAAGATCTCCGCCGATAAACCGTCAGAAGCTCGTGGTTTCAATTTTGTAATTTTGCTGTTCCGCAAAACCAAATGTCCTGTAATAAGATGGCTGAATGTAACAGTTTCAATGATTTTCAATTCATTGCCAAAGTAGTAAAGTGGCTGAGCATACCATTTTCAATGATTTGCAATTCATTCACACTGAGATCCAATCTCATGATTGATGAACCATCAAAAGCTCGAGGTTTCAATTCTGTAATTTTGCTGTACCTCAGATTCAAATACTCCATAGTAGGATTGCTGAATGTACCAGTTTCAATGATTTTCAATTCATTCCCAAAGAGATCCAATTCTCTCAACGATAAACCATCAAAAGCTCGTGGTTCCAATTCTGTAATTTTGTTGTCGCTCAAAATCAAATCCCTTGTAGTAAAGTGGCTGAACATACTATTTTCAACGATTTTCAATTCATTCGCGCTGAGATCCAATCTCTTTATTGATGAACTATCAAAAGCTCGTGGTTCCAATTCTCTAATTTTGTTCTTGCTCAAAATCAAATCAATCGTAGTAAGATTGCTGAATGTACCAGTTGTAATGATATTTTTTTTTATAAGTTGGAAATGGAATAAATTTGAACAATTTATTTTCTTAATTTTTCTCCAAGACACACCGGTTAAATTTTGAATTTATTCAATCGCGGTTAAAATAATTTTAATAAAATTGAGAATTATAATTAACATCAGAGAAAAAATCAAGAATAGAAAAATATTACGATCCATGAGGATAAATCGATTAAAAACCCAATTTACACAGCAAACTAATAATATATATTAAATATATTAAATTACTAACCTCGATGAAATAGTTCATAAACATTTTTGAAGAGAATTCGAATTCATAATTTTGATTTTTTTTTTTTATATGTCCGAAGGATACGGTATAAACGTGGATTTTTTAATTGATTACCTTGTCACTGAAGATGTAGATGAATTAGATGTATATATATATGTATACGAGAGAGATTAAATTTGTATTACTTCAAATATAGATCTTAAAAATGATGTTAAATGAGAATTGGATATTTTTAATAATTAATAACGTCAAAAAACAAATTAATGTGACCAAAGATATTTTTAATAATTCAGTAAAGTTCATGAGCATCATTTTGTCACATTACTCGTCAATTATATCCTAAATTCATTCAAATATTCATAAATGTAATAATCACAAAAATATCTTATATAATTATGAAATTACCGAAATCGTTTACTAGGATTATTATCATCAAATAAGATCTTCAAATTTATGTTTAAGAGTCGTCACTCTGATTTAATTTATTGCCAAGGAATTCCTAATATATTTTTCTCTCAAATGAGGTTATTTCAATTTTCAAATTATAGTTTTGCTCAGTTCTCGATTTAAATTCACCAGATAGTCTTTTGTTCTCAATATGAAAAAAATCAAATAATATTTTTGTTGTAATAACAAATGTCCGGACAATATTTCATTATCAAAATTCTGTGCATTGCACGTGGTGAAATTTAATGGGTATACCTGAGAAACAAAAAGTACTTGGTGACGGCCGGATGAGAAAAGAGAACGAGTCCACAAAGTGGCTCGTCTCATGGTCTATTTTCAATTTATGTATATTCTTTAACCAATCAAATTAATTTCGTTAGATATGCATCGTATCATTTGATCGATAATGTCAAATTTGTCATGTTACTCGTTCCTCAGTATAGATGTCGGTTTTTTGAATTTCTTGGCGGTCTAAATTTTGAATTTGAATTTCTTGGCTTTTTAAATATGAAAATTTAATTTACTACAAAGTTTCAATTATTTTCAATTCATTCCCACTTAGATCCAATCTCATTATTGATGAACCATCAAAAGCTCGTGGTTCCAATTCTGTAATTTTGTTGTCGCTCAGAATCAAATCCCCTGTAGTTAAGTGGCTGAACATACCATTTTCAATGATTTTCAATTCATTCGCACTGAGATCCAATTTCTTTATTGATGAACCATCAAAAGCTCGGGGTTTCAATTCTGTAATTTTGCTGTACCTCAGATTCAAATACTCCATTGTAAGATTGCTGAATGTACCAGTTTCAATGATTTTCAATTCATTCCCAAAGAGATCTAATTCTCTCAACGATAAACCATCAAAAGCGCGGGGTTTCAATTCTGTAATTTTGTTGTCGCTCAGAATCAAATCCCCTGTAGTTAAGTGGCTGAACATACCATTTTCAATGATTTGCAATTCATTCGCACTGAGATCCAATTTCTTTATTGATGAACCATCAAAAGCGCAGGGTTTCAATTCTGTAATTTTGTTGTATCTCAGATTCAAATACTCCAATGTAAGATTGCTGAATGTACCAGTTTCAATGATTTTCAATTCATTCCCAAAGAGATCTAATTCTCTCAACGATAAACCATCAAAAGCGCGGGGTTTCAATTCTGTAATTTTGTTGTCGCTCAGAATCAAATCCCCTGTAGTTAAGTGGCTGAACATACCATTTTCAATGATTTTCAATTCATTCGCACTGAGATCCAATTTCTTTATTGATGAACCATCAAAAGCGCGGGGTTTCAATTCTGTAATTTTGTTGTATCTCAGATTCAAATACTCCAATGTAAGATTGCTGAATGTACCAGTTTCAATTATTTTCAATTCATTCCCAAAGAGATCCAATTTTCTCAACGATAAACCATCAAAAGCTCGTGGTTCCAATTCTGTAATTTTGTTGTCGCTCAGAATCAAATCCCCTGTAGTTAAGTGGCTGAACATACCATTTTCAATGATTTTCAATTCATTCGCACTGAGATCCAATTTCTTTATTGATGAACCATCAAAAGCGCAGGGTTTCAATTCTGTAATTTTGTTGTATCTCAGATTCAAATACTCCAATGTAAGATTGCTGAATGTACCAGTTTCAATGATTTTCAATTCATTCCCAAAGAGATCTAATTCTCTCAACGATAAACCATCAAAAGCGCGGGGTTTCAATTCTGTAATTTTGTTGTCGCTCAGAATCAAATCCCCTGTAGTTAAGTGGCTGAACATACCATTTTCAATGATTTTCAATTCATTCGCACTGAGATCCAATTTCTTTATTGATGAACCATCAAAAGCGCGGGGTTTCAATTCTGTAATTTTGTTGTATCTCAGATTCAAATACTCCAATGTAAGATTGCTGAATGTACCAGTTTCAATTATTTTCAATTCATTCCCAAAGAGATCCAATTTTCTCAACGATAAACCATCAAAAGCTCGTGGTTCCAATTCTGTAATTTTGTTGTCGCTCAGAATCAAATCCCCTGTAGTTAAGTGGCTGAACATACCATTTTCAATGATTTTCAATTCATTCGCACTGAGATCCAATTTCTTTATTGATGAACCATCAAAAGCGCGGGGTTTCAATTCTGTAATTTTGTTGTATCTCAGATTCAAATACTCCAATGTAAGATTGCTGAATGTACCAGTTTCAATTATTTTCAATTCATTCCCAAAGAGATCCAATTTTCTCAACGATAAACCATCAAAAGCTCGTGGTTCCAATTCTGTAATTTTGTTGTTGCTCAAAATCAAATCCCTTGTAGCAAGATTGCTGAATGCACCAGTTTCAATGATTTTCAATTCATTCCCACTGAGATCCAATCTCATTATTGATGAACCATCAAAAGCTTGGCGTTTCAATTCTGTAATTTTGTTGTACCTCAGATCCAAATTCCTTGTAGCAAGATTGCTGAATGCACCAGTTTCAATGATTTTCAATTCATTCCTACTGAGATCCAATCTCATTATTGATGAACTATCAAAAGCTTGGCGTTTCAATTCTGTCATTTTGTTGTGCCTCAGATCCAAATTCCTTGTAGTAAGATTGCTGAATGTACCATTTTCAATTATTTCCAATTGATTCCAACTTAGATCCAATTCTTCCAACGATAAACCATCAAAAGTTCGTGGTTCCAATTCTGTAATTTTGTTGTTGCTCAAAATCAAATCCCTTGTAGCAAAATTACTGAATGCACCAGTTTCAATGATTTTCAATTCATTCCCACTCAGATCCAATCTCATTATCGATGAACCATCAAAAGCTTGGCGTTTCAATTCTGTAATTTTGTTGTTGCTCAAAATCAAATCCCTTGTAGCAAGATTGCTGAATGTACCATTTTCAATGATTTTCAATTCATTCTCATTGAGATCCAATCTCATTATTGATGAACCATCAAAAGCGTGGCGTTTCAATTCTGTAATTTTGTTGTACCTCAGATCCAAATTCCTTGTAGTAAGATTGCTGAATGTACCATTTTCAATTATTTCCAATTGATTCCAACTTAGATTCAATTCTTCCAACGATAAACCATCAAAAGCTCGTGGTTCCAATTCTGTAATTTTGTTGTTGCTCAAAATTAAATGCCTTGTAGTAAGATTGCTGAATGTACCAGTTTCAATGATTTTCAATTCATTCCAACTGAGATCCAATTCTTCCAACGATAAACCATCAAAAACTCGTGGTTCCGATTCTGTAATTTTGTTGTTGCTCAAAATTAAATACCTTGTAGTAAGATCGCTGAATGTACCAGTTTCAATGATTTTCAATTCATTCCCACTCAGATCCAATCTCATTATCGATGAACCATCAAAAGCTTGGCGTTTCAATTCTGTAATTTTGTTGTTGCTCAAAATCAAATCCCTTGTAGCAAGATTGCTGAATGTACCAGTTTCAATGATTTTCAATTCATTCCAACTAAGATCCAACACTGTCAAATTGTCAAGACCATTGAAACAACCCAGCTCGAGAGCAATGATGCCATTATTCATCAAATGTAAAATCTCCAGATTTTTCAAGGGGAGAAAGGCATCCGGATGAATGATACGTATATAATTACTACTAAACGACAGGTAACGAAGATCCGGTGTAGACTCTAACATTGCAGTTGGTACCTCAGTAAATCCACAATGCAAGAACTCCAAGCGTTGCAGATTTGTGATCGAAGTCAGTATTTCTCCACACAGGTTGATGTTCGCATACGTGATGAAAATCTCGATCGCGTTTGACAAGCTGATGAAAAAATTGGGATGCAATGTCAATGTATGGAGAGCGGATTCGTTGCGTTCGATTGAGTACGGCATTTCAAAACGAACTGATCTGAGATTCAAAGTGCTGAATGCTTCCGGACTGATAGTTACATCACGATCGAATTTCATCACCAAACTCTTCTGGTCGTCAGAGAGTGATGAATTCTCTTTTGTCACATTCTTAATCGTAGTGGTAAAATTCTTACAAATATCATTATCATTACATCGATCAGCGGCTTTACAGACTTCATTGTTTCCTCGCGCGGAACACACAAGAACAATGAAACAGATTCCAATTACTATCTTCATAACTTTTGGATTTATTGCAGAGCACTATCCACACAACCTCGGGTTCTGGTGAAAGACTACTCAGAATGACAGTCGATGATTCTGTTAAATAGAGTTTGATATAGTGAATAAATGAAAAATTCGTCGATTGAAGTTTAAAGGGTAACGGAAGGTACTGCATAAATCCTATTTTGAGCGGACTTTATTTGAATTCTACTCGTATATTTTCCAGTGATGCTATGAAAGAAAAATAAATAAAAAATTTGATTTCAATCTCTGCCAAGAAGAAAAAAAAAATTTTTCTTCAATAGTATTGTTAAGTTGGCCCTTCAAAGGAGGGTCGTAAGTATGAATAAGTAAATGTAGGTTCGGTTTTACCCCAACAGACGTTCGATACTTTTAAGGTTTAAGTCTTTATTCAAAAATATAAGAGTTGATGTAATAGTATTAACAAAGAGTTTCTTATACGAGAATGTAATCCCCGAAAAGAATATTAAAGTAATGCTCTCGAGACGTGGTGCGCACTGGGTTTTATCACACCTTAGTGGCACACGTCTGTGTCCCCCTCTCTCCTCAATGAGGGATATAGCCAACCAATGGAATAGATAGATAGATAGACACGTCTGTGTCATCATATTGCGACACTTTTGGGTGTTGCAATATAATGCTAGATATGATTATTAAAGTGGGGTATAAGTTTATGCGTTCCACTTATTTAGTTATTGCTGAATGGGATTGGTATTTTCGGGTTACAACAATATCACTGGAAAATATACGAGGCCCCAAATGCGTATATATTTTTTTTAAATTTTCTGATCAATAAAATCCGAATAAAGTCCATTCAAAAACAGGGTTTATGCAATACCTTCCGTTACCCGTTAAACTCACTCTTTCGGATCTATATTACAATAGAAAGAATTTAAAAATTAGAGTTTACATAATAAAGTAATTGGACTTACAATTTGACTTCCTCGAACACACTTTTGAGATTTACAATATTGGCATTTAATAAATTGATAATTCTGAAATATTGAATCTACACCCAGAAAAAAAAATGTCTGAATCAAGTCGAGAAATCGACCTGGCCTCATTCGACTTGGATCAAGTCGGAACCCGACTTGAATCAAGTCGATTTAATGAATAGCATGTCGAGGTCCGACTTGATTCAGGTCGGATTCCGACTTGATTCGGATCGGATTCCGAATTTCAACCCATTTTTCCGACTTGAATCAAGCAGGATTTCCGGCTTGACCTTTTTCGTTTTGAATCAAGTTGATTTTCTACTTGAAATAACTCGAAAATCCGGCTTGATCCAGCCATAAATATCCTGTTTAAAGCAGGTCGATTTTCGACTTGATTCAGCCATCTTCTTTTTTGGGTGTATATAAAACACCAAGAAGTGACCAGCTACTTGTATACAATCGTTGGTAAAAACACAAATAAATCATGAAAGACTTCAAAGAAAAATAATCACCTTAAGAGGTTGGAATGATCAAATCAAAGATTTGGGGGAGAACTGAAGCGTATGGCTCCGTGCAGGTACTCTTGTATACTTGTCTTGAGGGTGTGCCGTCAGAAAACTCGGAGGAAAATTCAGAGACCAATGAGGCACGAGCTCTGGCCGAGAATTCCCCTTCTCAAATTCATTAGCTGTATGTTTTCGGATTCTCTCCATCTTTTCCATAGTTCCACATTCTACTACTCTAGAAATGGTGGGGTGTGGGCAGACTTTTCGCACCCCCCCCCCCCCCTTCTAACTAATACTCCAATCACAATTTGCTTCAGGCGATCCAATTCTCCCTTCAAAAATTTATACTTGGAATTATTTACTATTCTAATTATTGCTACCAGGGTTGGGCAAGTAAATGACTTAAGGTAAATTACTTGGTTTTAGACACGTCAGAAACAGGTAAATTACTTCAAAGCTTTCTGACAATTTTTGACACTATCTAATAGTCTATCGTCGCGATGAAATTTTCCGGAGAAAATTCATGAATTTTCGAAAACTTTCGACAATCGTCTCCATTTCGATAATTATTGAAAGCCTCTTATGATTTTTTCAATAATTCTATCATTTAGACTAGTGTTGAAATAGTACATTTCATGCCCGAGTCTTGGAAAACAGATCATCCTTGAATAGCTTGGAAAACCACAAAATTCTTGATGACTTTTTAACGAGCAAATTCTAAAAATATCTACATCGTAATAATTTTTTAACTTTTTCGTTATTCGTTTTCTTTTAACTTTTGTGTCCGAACAATGTCGGGGGGATCAGCTAGACAGTAATGATAAAGAAAATTCATTAGAATGGAATTCGACTTACAAAATAACTCTGCCTAAGTACGACGAATTCCAATTTAACAAATCATCATTTTTATCAGTGATAGATTTTCTCCGGTGAATAAATAGAATGAGAATAAAATCGAATGAAAATTGTTGAAAAGCAATGTATCTGATGCGGCTATTCTGGTAAAAAATTGCCAGAGATAGAAGAAAACGAATAACAAAAATATTAAAAAATCATTACGATGTAGATATTTTTAGAATTTACTCGTTAAAGATTCATCGAGAATTTTGTGGTTTTCCAAGCTATTCAAGATATTTTCAACTCTAATCTAAATGATAGAATTATTGAAAAAATCATAAGAGACTTTCAATAATTATCGAAATGGAGACGATTGTCGAAAGTTTTCGAAAATTCATGAATTTTCTCCGGAAAATTTCATCGCGACGATAGACCATTAGATAGTGTCAAAAATTGTCAGAAACCTTTGAAGTAATTTACCTGTTTCTGACGTGTCTAAAACCAAGTAATTTACCTTATGTAATTTACTTGCCCAACCCTGACCGACCGAGTAGCCGCCCAATAGGGATATTTCATGAAATTTAAATAGAAGATAAAAAAATCGATTTATGTTCCGTAGACTAAAAGCAGGTTAATTCATAATAAATTACTTGAATTTATCATTGTTTATTATTTTTAAAAAATTGTTGAAAATTGCGATTGGAGACGGGATAATGACGTCATACCTCCCTATATGTCGAGTTTAGCCCCGCGCCAAGGCGCTAGTTCTGCTCCTGTGTTTATGGTTTATGTGTACGCGAATTGATTGAGGTTATTGATGCATCGTGTAAACAAAATTGATTTTTAACACAGTTAAACCTGAAATCTGACAATGTCGCGGAAAAAAGTGCTTGAAAAAGGCTTCGTGAAAGCATCACCACAAAATTTACCAATTGTTACATTTGATCTGTTGTCTAAATGACCACTATTATCTCTCGATATCTAAAATGGCCAAAAGATGGCACTGATAAAACAGAGATGTGACGTCATTCAAGGTCATACGAGCGTTTTAAAATCGACCTGAATCGAATCATCGACTGGATGAAAAAAATTTTTTCATGAAATATCCCCATTCGCGCCCAATCTCGGGCAAAGCTGCTCTCGCGCATCCTTCTGCGCATTACGTCACGACATCAGCAATAGCAGATGGCGATACCCTTTCAGTAGAAAAAAAAAAAAAAAAAAAAGAATTCTGAAGCACATGAGTCCGACCTTGAACAGCTGCAAGGGCTCATGTCACTTAATAAATTCAATTCTTGACTCGAATAGGTGCGCGCACGGTATGATAGAACAGTGAACAATATATTGTGAATAGTGTAGAGATCTAGCCACTCCACGTGGCTGATTAAATCATTCCAGGACAACATGATAGTCTGATAATGTGATAAAAAAAATTGACTTATTAAACTAAAAATTGAAATGGCACATTCATCAAATTACTCTATCCTTGAATCGTGATAGTATTCCGTTTAATACTGTAATTATGAAGCGTAATATTGTTAGTTTAATTAAATTTGTATTACTTGCTGCAATAACAGTGATAATAACAATTATTGTATTTCGTTATGTGAGAAATGGTAAATTTAGTCATTCGAGATGGCCACATTCACTCCAGTTGCAAAATTCTCCAGATGATAAACAAAAAAATGAGGTATTTAATTAATTTATAATTTTTAGAAGAAAAAAAAAAAAATTGATTTTAAAAATTTTCTATTTTTTGAATAAATTCCAGAAACCGGAAATTATTGATTACCCACTGGAGAAAGTTGACTGGCATGATTTAAAGTTAATAAATGAGGAATCAAAGAGAACCGGAATTGGTGAGCAAGGTAGACCAGCCACTCTTCCCCCATCATCAGCTCAATTGAAAGAAAAACTTTACCAACTTAATGGTTTCAATGCAGCACTCAGTGATCTAATTGCTTTAAATCGTTCAATTCCCGACATCCGTCATCCCGACTGTAGGCGTAAAAAATATCGTAAAAAATTGGATTCAGTATCTGTGATAGTATCATTCCATAATGAGCATTTATCAACACTTTTACGCACCTGTTGGAGCGTTATAAATCGTTCACCAAGTCAACTATTAGAAGAAATTATTCTCGTTGATGATGCAAGTACAAAAATTGATTTAAAATCAAAACTCAATGATTATGTTATCAAGAATCTTCCACTGGTCAAGATAATTCGTCTTCCAAAGAGGTCAGGACTGATAAGAGGACGTCTGGCAGGTGCTAAAGTAGCAAAAGCTAAAATTCTTGTTTTTCTTGATTCTCATACTGAAGCCAATGTCAATTGGCTGCCACCACTCCTCGAGCCAATTGCTGAAGATTACAAAACATGTGTCTGTCCATTTATTGATGTTATTGCGTACGAGACATTTGAGTACAGAGCACAGGATGAGGGGGCTAGGGGTGCTTTTGACTGGGAACTTTATTACAAACGTCTACCATTACTTCCTGAAGACATAAAGCATCCAGCTGAGCCTTTTAAATCACCAATTATGGCTGGTGGATTATTTGCAATTAGTGCTAAATTCTTTTGGGAACTTGGTGGCTATGATCCAGGGCTTGATATTTGGGGTGGTGAGCAGTATGAATTATCCTTCAAAATATGGCAGTGTGGAGGACAAATGTATGATGCACCGTGCTCAAGAGTTGGTCATATTTATCGAAAATTTCCACCATTTCCAAATCCAGGTAGAGGTGATTTTTTGGGTAAAAATTACAAGAGAGTTGCTGAAGTTTGGATGGATGAGTATGCGGAATTTATTTACAAGAGAAAACCTCATCTGAGGGCTCTTGATCCTGGGGATTTGGGGGAACAAAAATCACTGAGGGCTAGACTCCATTGTAAACCATTCAAATGGTTTATGGAGAATATTGCATTTGATCTTGTTGAGGTTTATCCACCAATTGAACCTGATGATTTTGCCAATGGAGAAATAAGAAATATTGGAGCACCTGAGATGTGTCTTGATGCCAAGAAGAAGAGAAAGGATGAGGCTATTGTTTTAGACTCTTGTGTCAAAGATTTGAGTAAGAATAATGGTAATTTTGAACAAGAATTTAGATTGACTTGGCACAAGGATGTCAGACCCAAAGGGAGAACTGATTGTTTAGATGTGTCCAGGGGTGATTCTAAAGCTCCTGTTACACTCTATCCCTGTCATGGAAAACAGGGTAATCAATTGTGGAGATATGATATGGAGAAACAGTGGCTGATGCATGGATACTCATTGAGATGTTTGGATGCTGATCCTGGGAGTAAGAGGGTATTTGTAACAGCGTGTGATCCTAGCAGTTCTACCCAAAAATGGAGAATTCAGGATGTTAATATGAAAGCTATTAATGATTGGGATAATGTTGGACCAAAAATTGAGTAATTATTATTATTATTTTAACTAGTCAATTAACTTTTGTCAATAATTTCATCAAGAGACTAATTATGAGATTAAATTGATCATAATTTGATTAATTACGAGCTTCAATTAGTTTTAATTAATTGTATTAAATCGTAAATTCTCATTTTTTGTGTTTAAAACAATGATAATAATGAGGTGTACCATATTTCTTAAATTTTTACAATGTCTTGTCAAATACATGAGAAACTGTATTTTTGATAATTTTAAATTTGCTCAAATTAATTTTATTCACTCTTTATAAATTAGATAATTTTAGGTAGGATATATTTTTTTATACCCCATTGAATAATAAAATATTGTATAAAAATAAAATATTTTGTTCATCTCACCTCTGGCATTGGCACATTCACCATCTGGATGTGCCATACGTTGCATCGCAGTTGGAGCAATTCCAAGGGGCATGGAAATATTTTTTCCCAGGATTTTTGTACTGATATCGATATTTGATACATTTCTGAGGACTCTGGGTCGAATTTTATATCTGAAATTGAATTTTTTAATTGAAAAATTCAGGAAAAAAAAAATGAATAATTGTGGTACATACTTCCTGAAGGCTTTTTTATTCCACTCGAGTGTCACTTCATCACCAGCACCACTTTTATAATAATCTCTCGCAGCGATTGGTAAAATTTTTAATGCAGATTTTTCAAAATCATCGATACACGTAAAATTCTCCATTTCAATGTCTCTAAACTGAATAAAATCAATGAGGAAACTGATAACAAGTGATGCAATTCATCAGTTTATCAGATTACTTATCAATTGACTCTCTAGAGGCAATAAAAACAAGTCAATAGTGGTCATTTATTGACAGGAGAATACCCTATGATTATTCAGAGTGATTATTTTACACTCAATGAGGGATTCTCATTTATAAATAATACACAAATCAGATTATTCTCTTTATTTCCAATAAATATAAGGCTTATCTCATTGAGAAATTTAAATTAAATTGTGGAGATGGAGAAAAAATTTTTTTTGGGGATTGCCAGCACGAGAATGCTCATTACAAATGCCTTTCAAGAAATACAACAATTTTTTTTTTTTTTTATAAATAGCTGAAAATTGGATAGTTAGGAAGAAGAATACCACTCTCTTGAAATGAATTTCAAAGGAAATAAATTTGGAAAAAAATTAGCACATCTCCAAATGAGATTTGAACTCACGACCTTCAGATTACTAGTCTCGTGCTCTTCCAATTGAACTATTTTCTGTTCATTTCCCGCCGCCTCCCACCACGAGGCAATTTTAAATTAACAATATCTCTTGACATTCCTTGATCATCTGGTACTATTTTCATCATTAATGAAAGTAAATTCAGTGATTTTTTTATTTTTATTTATTTTTTTTCATTTCGATTCGTCGTGAAAGCACCGATCAGTGACAGTGACACATTTTATTTACAGTACAACGGTTTACGCGTTATTTATTTATTATATATATTTTTTTTAGTAGAAACATTCTTATTCGGTTTAAATACAATCGCATTTTTTCACTCGATTTATCTCATTTTTTTTTTAAACTCTCCTGGTGACATTTATCTCGATGCAATTGTGTAAAACACTGATCTGTGTGTAGAGAATAAAATTATTTAAATTAAAAGAAAAAAATATTTTTCATCTCGAGTTTTTCCTTTTTTCTTTTGACTTTGGTAATCATCTTGTACATGATGCTATATTTTTTAAAAATTGTTTTATTTTTTTTTTTTCGTTAAAAACTAAATTTTATCGTGAAAATTGAGCTGATTAATATTTCAATGAATATGTCCTTTTTATTGATCGATTAAATGATAAATCAAAGACATTACACTCGGTGATATAATTTAATAATTAAATAATTATCAACTATACTGTTCATTAACGAAGAAAAAAAGAGTTTACAACAGCTAAAATAGGAATATTATAATTTTTATCACCTAAAAAAAAAGCTGTTATTATTTTATATATTTACATGTCTGATTGATAATGAGGAAAATTGAATTTTAATTATTTTTGAAAAAATAAAAATAAAAATCAATTTTTTAAATTATTATTATTAATAATAGAAATAAAAAAAATGTCACAATTATGGCGTTTTTGCTCATGTACACACTTTAATCTATTCGAGTGACTTTTTTTCTTTTTTAATTTCGTTTTTTTAATATTTATATAAAATACGTTATTACGAGTAATGGAGCTGTGATCAGTTCAAAATAATTGAGGCCATTAGTTCAGTAAAACGAGAATAAGAAAAAAAAAATTAATAAATCGTTTATTACTAAATTTTCTTGTTTTGCTGAGTTAATGATTAACACGATTTATTCATTGAAAATACTAATTTTGAGTTTTAGAAGAGACCACAGCTCCAATAACGATGGCTCGATTGAATTCTAGTTGTTTTATGAAATATAAAGAGATGATGAAAATTTTTTTTGTTTTATTTTATAATCTCCAGGACGATTGACTCCAAATGTATCAGGTAATTACTCTAAAAATCATTGTCAAAGTACAAAACTTGATGTTTAAATTATCCTCTACCATTTGGAATTATCCTTGAAATTGAAAAAAAAAAAAAATCATCATCCCTTGATTTTTGTTGATTCAACAATTGTTTTATTCCAGTAAAATAATCCAGTAATTATCCGGATCCATCCCATGGTCATCTCACTCAAACGTTATACAATTCTAAATACAAGATTACATGGGTTATCTGGAAAAAAAATCTTACGAATTAAATATACAAGAACGAGGAGAAATATTATTCTATAAAAATTTTTACCACTGGTGCTGGTGCAAAAGGAAAGGCACAACGTTTTCAGTATAATCTGTTTTCATTAAAAAAAAAAAAAAAAAAAAAAAAAAACAAAAATAAAATGTAGAAGAAAAATTACCTGTGATAGAGGTAATTAATATCAAAGACCAGAATCCACTGAAGATGATTAGTGATTAAGTACAAAAATGTTGAATTATTATTTATTCAATTGCTGGCCTCATATCAATCCTATTTCACATGATTTTTCTCCATTTTATTATATCAATAGCATTATGTTCAAATTTACAAAGATAATTAAGAAAAAAAAAAAAAAAAACTGCATTATGGTACTTAATTTGCTGTATTCTCTTGACATTAGACTGGATCCCAATAATCACAATTAACTATACATTTTTTTTTTTTCATTTGACTCGATCAGTTGTTTAAACAATATTTATCGTCAATTTAATTTATTATTGATCCTGATTAGTTGTTTGTGGTGATTCACAATTTTGGGGATTCTGTACCTGATGTGATGACGAATTAATTGTATGTACTGGTGATTGTGTTGATTGTTGTTGTAAATCCTGTTGTTGTTCTTCCTGTATTTGTTGGGTAACTGTAACATCCGGTTGTGCTGGATAGCTATAAAAAAAAAATTATTAAATTATTATTAATTTTTTCATTAAAAAATGTTGCAAAAATTGTCAATAAATAATTAGTAATTAATTTTTGAAATCTTTGAAATCGTTTGGGTGACGTCACAAGGTCTCTTGGAGGCTAAACCAATCACAGGAAGTATTCAAGTGAACCTAACCCAATCTGTGGGCGTGTCTCAGCCAATAGAGGACTACAACCTCCCCCACTCTTGGACACTTGGGCCAATGGGAAGCTATCCACGTGACCTTGTGCCATCATAACCTAAAAATTGATGCTAAAAATGAAATATTAATCACTCACATTGCCTCCAATATCTGTTCATCAGTGAGTTCATGCTCAGGACACAATTCATAAGCTCTCTCCAGTGTTTTTTTAGCTGAATTACTTCTTTCCAAATAATAACCATTAGTTGATTCATTAGACTGGGTAGGTGGTGACCAATTATTGTATGCATGACTGTAAGGTGGAGCTGACGTATACGGCCTCTTTTCCAATTCATCCTGCAGCCAATCAATGGCATGTATCCACTTTCTATTCATATCACTATTCTGATAAAGCAACTGATGCGCTGGTTTACATTTACTAAACAATTGTACCATACACTTGATACACTGATAGGCTCTCTTCTGATAATGATTTTTACTCCTCTGAATAGTCTCAAATAGTCCCTCTCTCTCATCAGGAACACCCTTCAATGCATTATGAACACGATGTGTTTGCCAAGAGTCCTCCATGAGTAGCATAGCCAGCAAAAGATCAGTATGATGTCTCAATTCATGGGTATAAGCAAAACCAATTTGCCAGAGTAATTCACTCAATATTGTCCTAGATAAATGTGGATTTTCCCAGCAACAGTACTGCAATAATTTAACTGTATCCTCAGTTATATTAGCATCCTCAATGAGTTTCTTCATGTAACTAGTTCTTACAAATATTATATCAGCAGCTTGTGGCTGAATTGGCATGAGATAGTCATTCTGACACTGTGGATCACCATAAGGATTTGGTAGTATATTCATTCCTGATGGTGCATGACTCGATTGACACCTTGATGATACATCACAGCATCTTATCAACATACTCACAACCTGATGAAGCTTTGTAAGCTCTGGATATTGATATTTAATAGTTGGTCCTGGTCCCTCGTCAATAGCCACAAGCATAAATGTCACTGGTACATTGAGTTTTAACAGCTGTTGTTTCTCAGCTAGACCCAGGGTTGCGTACGAGTGAAATAGGGAGAAATAGTGGGGTAAGTGTCTACCATGATCCGATATTTCACGATGCAGTAGTGATAGAACTGCATGGAGAAGATGATCACTCAGTGTTGCTGTTGGATCAAGCAGTATTGATGGTACATTGAGACTCGGTATGGGACATGGTCCATCTTGGAGTGAAAAGTGTGCAAGAAAAACTAGAATTTTGAGAAATGCTGATCTGACTTCAGTACTTGGACAACTCAGCAAATATTCACAGAATCTCTGGGGATGATTGAAGAGAACATTGTGGGCAAACCATGAACGTACATTTTTTGAATTTCTCAGATGATGACAGAGAATATCGTACCAGTCCATAGCAGTACCACGCAGTTGTTTTTTAGTATGAAAACCAGTGTAGAATAAAAATTTTGATGCCAATTGTACAGAGAGCATTGACAATTCTTCAGCATCTTGATTAAATTTATCATTTAAACGATTATTATGTGGTGGATTGCATGATACTAATTTTCTTATAAATTGAAAATACTCAGTACTGAATTGATTTCTATTGTGCATAAATTTAATATTTTGTTTTCTAACACTGTATTCAATTGCTGGTGGCATTTTCATAACACCCAATTTAGTATATAATGATAATTCATTTATACTTTTTATCAATGAATTATTATCTTCAACATCAATACGTGTATAAAAGAGCATATATGCATTCCACCATCTCTTTTGACGTCTAAAATTCATGCGTTTTAACATTTGATCAAAAACTTCACCCATATAATCACCACCAAAACACTGGGATTTCATTTCATCATCTTCCTCCATTTTACATTCAGTAACATCACCATCATCAAATTTATACCACTTTGTTGTACCATTATTTTGTCTGTGTAATATATATGAATAATAATGTCCACCACTTGCTTGTCCACTGTGTACAACAATACCACTCAATTGATATTTAGTATTATTAATTTGCTCATAATCACAGTCTATGACTTCACCCTCTAATTTAGCAAGACCATTGACTGTATAAGGCTCCATATCAAGATTACGTGGAAATTCAAAATAATCATTAAATTTAATAGCACAAACACGTTCAAAATCATATTCAAAACGTTTCAATTGTATAGCAAGTATTGGTGGTAATTTTTTAACACACAAACGTTTAACAGTTACAACTTTTTTGTTACATTTTTCACAGTAATAGGCATCAGCACCCTCAAGCAATTCACCCTTAACATATTGCTCCAATGAATCCAATAAATTACTGTGATTTCTAATATCAACACTTATAACACTGAATGGCTCCTCTTTTGAGTATCTGTGGGGACAGCCTTTGCAAATTTTTTGATCACTGTAAGAGCCACCAAGTATTTTACCCATTATTTGTTCATGACCAAGTGCTTTTAGGGCTTCATCAAGACTCTCTACAAGACTCATAAAAAATTCAACAGCATCCTGTTGCTCTCGTAGATTAACTGGTTCACCCTGTAGTTTAAAATGCTTCCACAGGCCCCTGGGTATGTAGTACTGTAATTTACTGTATGCCAAGTGTCCAAATATAGCCTGTACCTGCTTCAATATACCAATATTGTACTCTCTCCTAGACTCATCAATACCACATTTCTCCTCATTAGTATCATTATCACTAGTTTCAATTGTTGATTCACCATCAATTCTCTCTTCACCCGAAAAATCTTCATTCAAATCATTAGCTGCACCCTCAGCCATCAGCAATCCCACTCTTATACTCTCAACCATGTACAGCTGCTGGAGTACTGAATTCATATAACACGTTGCACCAGCATTTTTTAAACCAACAAAACCTTTTAATGGTCTTGGTCCAACTGGTGGTAAATAATCCCACTCAATAAGTGGTTCATCCCTCTCTGAATAAAACATATCAGTGAGCATTGTGACTAGAAGTTTCATGTTTGGCACACATCCAACACACAAACCAACTAGTAAATCAAATGCAGCACTTGTTGATTGTGGTGTTGTACAAACTGGGCTTGTCTGTGTTGTTGATAATTCACCAGTATTTCTCAATTGTAGCATAAGCCGAGATGCTGGAAATATAAAATCCTCAACAATTTCTTTAACAAGATTATCACCATTTTTCTCATCACAACCAAGCTCATACTTCTTTGATGCTGGTAAAAATGATAATAATTCTTTAGTCAGGCACAAATGACCCTCGAGAAGTGCTTCATCAATGACAATATCACCAGACTCTTTAACAGCATCTTTAACTCTCTTTAACCAGGCAATTTCAACACTCAGTAGTGCCTCAGCTGATGGTACTGGACATCCTGATATGTGGGCACAGCTCAATAGTCTACAGAGTAGTTGAAAATACTCGTGACTCTGTTTAGCATTGTCCATAACAGTTGTATCAAGTACATCAAATAGTAATAATATTGTATTCTGACAAGACTGATGATTAGAGTTGCACCAGGTGGATATTAATAAAAATTGTTCAGCAGCTGCTATTCTTATGGCTCTCGATGGACTACAAAGTACTAAATCAGTTAAAAATGTGTGCCACAATTTTTCTTTAGTAAGTGTTGATAGTGCTGATGGATTTAGTACAATAGCTATTGTTAATACCTCAAGTGCTTCTTTGCAAACAAATACATCATTGGCATCTGGTATATTTTGTTCTCTCTGATTAGTTTCATGCATTTTATGCAATATTTCTACTGTACTATCAGCATTATTTAAATTTCCAGATGATGCTGACCAGGCTAATTTAATTATGGCACATATTGTTGACATATCAGGCAATTCCCAGGACAATGCCTGGATAAATAATTGACGACAACGATCAGATTCAGTACCTCCAGATAACATTTGACTCGCCAAATATTGTGCCAATTTAGTTGCAACACTTCTCAGCATATATTCTGTATTTTGACTCGGTACAGTATGCATAACTTGTTTCAATATAGCAACAAGACTACGATTATTGTGATAATTACTGTCATTATTATCAGTTACCTGCTGCACTTCATCCATAACACATGCCATTAAATTACCAATAACTGTTAATAATAATTTACAGAGTTTTAAAACAGTCAGATATGCCGATCTCTTTGTTGTCTCATCAGCATTTATTAGAAATTTATTTTTTGTCAACATGTCAAGTATAACACCAGCCTCACCACTCTTAATAAAATTCAATTGAAATTCAAATGCCTTGTCTGACATTGGATCAAGTGCTGGCATCAATAATGTATACAATACTTCAAGATTGTACAATACTTGACTCGGTGATGTTGAAAAAAATAATGTATCAACATTTGTATTTTGTTCATTACAATTGACATTTGTATCGTCATTTTTATAATGTCCAAATAACCACTGGAGTCTTGATACAGTTAATGCATCTGGTGGTACAAGTTGTAATAAATTACGTGCACCATCACGAAGATTTGAGTGTTTCAATATACAACCAAGATCGGACAATTGAAAGAAAAATGTTGCATACTGGGGACGTTGGGACATTACAACACCTGGTAAACTATTTTCAGCTTCAATATTTGGTCCATCGTATGGATGATGTGGTGAGCTTGTTGATGAATCTGAACTGCTGTCTGGTGAGCTTGGCATATTGGTATTAATTTGTGATAATTTAGCTGAGAGTAACATTTTATCACGCAATGGTATTTGTGATAATAATTTTCTATCATCAGACTGCTCAAGGGATTCACCATTTATAAATAAATCCAATTTGACATTTGTACAACTTGCCTTTATTCTACGCAATATTTGACGTCTCAGTGATGCTAGTGTATCATTGCTGTGTGTATATATTTCAATATCATCGATACTACGTCCTGGATTGACAAATCTTATGACAAGTGACATGTGTTTACCACGTGCAGCACGATGAAGTGGTAATATTTTTCTCTCACCAGGAAATGCTGTATCACACTCATTAATATATTCCTGAAGTACTTTCATAACACGACACATTTTTAATGCCTCATTTTTAATTTTATTAGTTACCTTTTCATCATTATCCTCATTACCATCATCAACAACAACATCAACGAGCACTGTAACTGTATCATAATGTGCTCTAAGTCTGTCCATACACTCAGCAATATATGTTTCATGAAATGCAAGTACAGATAATTGTAAACGTGGACCCAAATTAGTATTAACTTCTTTGAGCAATTCAATACCACGATTAGCAATTTCTTCAGGACTATTTGTAACAACTCTCCAGAGATAATCAGTGCCAATTAAATCAACATCGTCCATTAAAAATGTACGTCTTTTTAAACGTAATTTACCCTCTTTTGAATTGACTGCTTTGAAAAAACGTTCATAACATTTGATACCACTTTCAGTCAATAATGTTGGATCCAATTGGAGGATATTATTTTCAAAAAAGTCTTTATTTATTGCTGGATCAAGATCAGGCTCTTCTCCCATTAATTTTGAAAACCACTTGAAACATGCCTCTCTGTCAGTAACAAAAACAGCCTGATCAGCAAGACATTGCCATATTTGTTTTGCCTGTTCAGCGCACAACCATAGTTGTCCATCTTTTAATAAAAATCTCAAAAAATTTAATCTCTCCTGTACCTGCATTACGTGATTATAACGGCCATCAGGCATAAATGTTGTTCCATCAATGTCAGGTGTTTCTTTAACTAAAATTCTAACTTTATCCATGTAATTTGTTAAACTGTTTGTCACAAGTATAACAACACTGTGTTGATTTTGTAAACGTTCAATGACCTCTTGTCTGTAATAAACATGATGACTACGTTGACTATTACCAATATTTGGATTTGGCTCGTACAAACAACATATTTCACGTATTTGTTTCAGTGCTGGTAGTGCCCATTTATCACCACTTTTGAGCTCATCAACGCATTTATCAAGCCAAACTGTTTTTTGGGCATCACGATCCTGCGAACACGAGTAATCTAATATTTTAACGTGTGCATTTAGTGCCTGATCCATTATCTCAGTTGGTACTTCATCAGAGTGTGCTAAATTCCAGAATAAAGTCAATACTTTGTGTGCCATAACACCATCCTTATCATCCTCAGCAAGTCTACGTATTAATTCAAGTAATTTTTCACGTTGTTTTTTATTAGCTGTTTTCCAATTCATCTGAAAACACTCAAACAAGTGGTCCAATTGCTCTGGACTAAAGTCCCAAGCAACTTTTGCCAATAAATCGTGTACATTTTTAACAATAGCTTCGTGTTTACCAGCTTGTGCTGCCCAAACAGCATCTAGATCATCGAGTGTGAGTGCTCGTTCTTTAATAATAAAACGTAGAATTTTTTCAAGCTTCTCAACATACTGAGGCTGATGAAGTGAGTCACGTAGAACAATCTCCAATACACCATTTTCTTTTATCCATTTTGCCATTCTTTCAGCTGTCAACCACTCTTCATCCTCAAGCGATGGATTACGATGTGGATAATAACTGACACTAGTTATAACTTTATTAACTTCATTGAGTGCATTCATTTTACCATTGAATGATGATATCTGTAATAATCTCAGTATCATCTTCAGTCTCAATATTTCAAGATTTTTAATAACAGCCTCTTGCTGTGGTACACGTGATACAAGACACTTCATAGCTTTAATTATAGCCGAAATAGCATCATTTTTGGATTCATTCTTAGCTTCTTTTTTCAATTCTTCATCAGTCAAATTATCAAGTATAATTGGTACCATTTCAATAATTGGCATTAGATATTTAACTATCGTGTGTACAGTAAGTAATTCATAGCACAATCCAAATGGTCTCAGTAGAGCATAAATAACTGGAATTGTCAGATTACGACCACTTTGAAATCTCGTTAAAAGTATAACAAAACCATCGAGACTACCAAATTTATTAATAAGATCAACTAGCCAACCACGTGGACTACGTGGATCTCCTGGTGGACGTGCATACAATTCTTCATCAGGTATATTACAACCTGGTGGCACTGTTTCAGATGTACGTGCTGCATTGAATGTGTGAAATTTATTATTTGGATTAAATACCATTGCCAGTAGATCCAATAGGGGAAACCAATCCTCATCCAATTTTCTAACACATAATTCAACGAGTCTGTCACAATTGGCATTTATACAACCGTGTATATGGGGCTTCCAACTGTTTACAGCATCGTCAGTCAATATTTTTGTGAATGATATTGTAAGACCCTCGCGAAAAAAACGCTGGCATGCCTCACTCTGCACATCAATTCCTTTTTTACAGAGGTCTATACTAGCTTCTAATAAACAACGTAATTCTTGATCTGGTAGAACTGGTACAACCCAGCGTGATGATGTTATTTTTTCATCTAGTGTTGCTAGCTTTGAATGGGGAAAATCAGGCTCTGTATTTTGACGATTATTGTCATCAATTGTTGAATCATTTTGACAATCTGTTTGGACTGTATTATCGGTCAATTGTAAACCTGATATTGCCTCTGACAGCTGCTGTGGTCCTTGTGGACTGTGTATCTGTAATTAATTCATTTTTTTTTTTGCTTTCATCTTCCAAAAATATAATAAAATCAATTTTTTTTTATACCTGTGTTGTCTGCTGATTGTCAGGTGGATCAATTCCCACCCCCTGACCCCTCGTTGCAATTGTCATTATTGTTTATTATCTCTAACACTCGAATTATTATTTGTTTATTAATTAAATTAAGAAATTAATGATTCACCGTGACTCACTCAAATCATTCACTGACATTAGTAGAATACAAACGTCAACGTAACGTCGTCGTCGTTGGAGGCCTTTTTTTTTTTTTATTCACTCAATTTTTTGTTTTAAAAAAAAAATCACCACTGTCTACATTATCTGAAATAAGAGAAAAATGTGAATATTAATATCGAAAATAGATATCACGTCATATATTAATGGACGCCCAAATTGAATTAAAGTACTGACTTCCTTTTGTTCTCTCGATACCCAATTACGATGGAAAAATGATAATTTTAGGGTTTTTTTTTTATCAACTCTGGAGGTGATAAAATAATTTAAATATATATTTACACTCAATTTGATGAATTAATTATTAATAAAACATGACAAAGACTGTGTGACTCGTATGTTTTTGTAAATTGAAAAAATTAAGTAATTTTTGTTGATGATAAATTGTTAAAAAAATTGAGATTCTTATGGAATTAAATTGGGGAAAGATTGATTTTTATGTGGAAAAAAAAAAAAAAAAATATTTTTCATGACGAGACAATAGACACACAAAACGCACTTTTGGTGTGGATACCAGTATCACTTTGGTTGAAAATTGTTGTTAAAGTTTGATGATAAATGTTGATGTGATAAAATAAATAATAATAATTTAACACCGGCCGCTAGATCGTAGCCATGCGTCGTCAATGATTATTTGGGGCGAGGGTGGACCTAATTTTTCGCCCCGTTGATCCAACCGGGTCTCCTTCGGACAAAATGGCGACTCAACTAACGATTAGCACTGCCAATACGAATGTTATAGGGATATATTTATTGTATTTTATACAATTTAACACTGATTAATGTTTTTTGATGATTATTAACTCTGGATGAGTGTTAAAAAATTTTATTAATAGTGGATAAACGCACCTTTTACATGGTAAAATCGTGGATAATTGGAAAGTAAATTTTTTGTTGCAGTTTTTTGACGTGACGTTACGGAACTTCACTGCAAATCTGTAAACACGACTGGGAGGGCGCTGATGTGATAAATTTTGGGGAGAGAGCTGTGCGCGCCATCATTCGGAAAGAATAATCGACTGAGATATTATCCAGTGAGTGATTGAATCTGTTTTATCGACATTTTTTTATTTTATTTCAATTTTTCGTTAGAAAATGTTCAATAATTAGTCATTAATTTTTAAAATTACCAAATTTTGCTCAAAAATCGTTTGTGACGTCACTGTGTCTCTTGGAGGGGCGTAATCAAGCCAATCTAACCTAATCTGTGGGCGTGTCTCATCCAATGGAGGACTGCGACCCCCCACCCTAGGACACTTGGCCAATGAGAAACTACCCACCACGTGACTCCATGCAAATACTTACCTCTTTAATATTAATTTTTGTCATTTAAATTGATATTTATGATAAAAAATATATCAAAATCGATGGAGTGTGTATAGCAATGAATTTTATTACCTCCGTATCATGTATCCGAGTTAATCGTCAAATATCTTGTTTTTTTTTTTGTCGATACAGATATCATCGTAGCGATTGTTAATACAAACATAAGAAAGACCCGTAATTGGTGTTTCATTTTGCGGGTATTTCGGTGTTATTTATCTTTACATTTTAAATCAATCCAATATCGACAATTTTTCCATTATTAGGAACACATAATTCCGTTTATACGTATATTTTAAATTCAATAAAGTAGCATTGCGAATTCGATTTTTATCATCATTTTTTAAATATTATTGTAACATTTTTTTTTTTTTTGCTATGTTACAAAGCTAAAAGTAAGGAATTACAGTTTGATAAGTTGGACACTAATTAACAAGTGCCAAAAATTCATTTTCTGTACATTATACATACACATTTAACTAGCCCTCAAATTTTCATTTTTTCAAACAATGTTTATGGACAAAATTAATCGAGAAAAATGTAGTTTAATTAATTTTTTTTTTTTCTCGTAATCTTTTGGTACCCAAAATAATCATCGTATTCGCAATGCATTATTTAAAAAAAACCTCTTGATAAACAAAAAAAAAAATGAGAATTAAAATATTCACTCACACATAATCAAATTATTTCATCTCTTTCCACGTGAAAAAATGTTTTTACTCACACATTTGTCTCTGATAATAATCAATTTAAATCGTTTATTAATTAACAATGATTCATGTTTTCAGAGGGATTTTGTTTATTAAAATTCATAATTTCCCGCCCTTTTATCAACCAATAATTTCAAATTAATGGTTTTTTAAATTAATTTTCAGTTTAATATTTCATATTTTAATCCTCTGAATTCCTCATGCAAATCCTCATCACACTCTCAAAATTTAAAAACTAAACTCCCGCTCTTTTTTTTTTATGGGACAAAAAACACATATTGATGATGTGAAAAATGCCGTTGAAACACGACTGGCAGTTGTATGAAGTGAATATTTATTATTAATTTTTTTTAACTTGAATATTTCTTGGCCCTGCGTGTGCACTCATTTTCCCCCTTTTTAATTAAAAAAAACTTCCGCTCAATGAAACCAACAACACGACGGTATCTTTCTGTAAATACTAGCATTTATTAATTAATAGTATTATTATTAAGATTATTATCAGTAATCATTATTCTGTTTTTTTTTTTATCCTTTAATCCATTTGAATAGCATTTTTTTTCCTCTCTTTAAAGTATTAATTGATGCTCCAACTGCATTTTAAAGCAGGTAAATATACAATTGTACTCCTGACTTAATTTTTTTTTTCATTAGTCTCCGGGTAAATAACACAAATTTAAATTGAGAAAATTTGCTAAAACACGAGGGAGACAATTTTTTTCATTATTTATTTGAAATTAATTGCTTTTTTTTTTTTTTGGGGGGGGGGGTACTCCTCAGGTGCTTATTTTAAGCGGTGTACAGTTTACATTCGACAGCAATTGTGACTTATTATTTAATTTCTATTTATTTATTGCTCTGAGTGAACAATAAATTGGATATTCGTGTAAAATCGATTGTTACGTCACACGATTTATTATCATGTATCAAAATGTCAGTCCGGGGTTTTCATTTTTCTTGCTCCCCCCGCCATCAAATTATCGATTTTAGTCGAGTGGAGGGGGGGAAATATTGATATTTCATATCCATTTAATTTCTCTTGATAATTCATTTTTTTTTTTTTTTTTTTTTTTAATGTGAATTCTACACCTACTGAGGGCGAAATATTTACTTAAAAGAAAAAAGTTGCACACTTTGAATATTTTCTTCTTTTTTTTTGCGTTGAACTACTTTAACTAGAGTTTAACAATTATTTTCATTCGTTCAAAGCAAAAAGTGCAACGAAAATTATTTTTTTTTTTTTTTTTTAAAGTAAATTATTCATTGTATCAAGTTTACGTCTAGACAATTTTTTAATCATTGATTATATTGTATTATTTAATCAGTTTGTTGATTCACCTCTTCTTTAGTATCAATTTCCTGCTGTGTTACACTTGTTTTTGTACCTCCAGATTGATTACCAGTTGTTTGATCATTTATTTTGTCATTGTGAGAGTCATTTTTGTCTGTTTGATCTATCTTGACATTTCCTAGAAATTAAAAAAAAAGAAAAAAAAATTATAATTGAGACAAAAGACGAAAAAACAATAATAATTTTCTTACTAACCTTGTCCAGAATAATATTGCTGCTGCATCTTCATATTTCTCTGCTGCTGCTGCTGTTGCTGATGAATATTTGTCCTGTGACGATTCATCTGATTTTGTTGTTGCTGATTTGGCATACAATTTTGTTGCTGCTGATTTGGATTATTTGGCCCTGGAAATGGCACCACTGGCCTCTGTATCGGTGGTGGATAACGCTGTTGTGATGGTTGTATACCACCACGTGGAGGCATTCCCATGCCACGTACATTCTGTTGCATCAACTGCTTTTTAATTATTTGCGTTCTATTTACAAGTTTATTTGGATTTACAATTGTTTTTTGTAATTCCAAATTTTTTAAATTTTATTAATTAATATTATAGGGAACTTGCATGGAGCTCATTTTTTAGACCATTTGATAATTTTAAAAATTAATTACTAATTATTGAAGAATGAAAAATCGTTAATTGAGGTCGTAATATGTTGAAATAAAGAAATTAATAAAAATTTATGCAAGTTCCCTATAAATTAAATGTTAATTGTTGTGAATGATACATACATAGTTACTGTAGCTGCTTACCATAGCAGACTGACTGACCTGACCCTGATAAGGTTGATATTTGTGGTGTTGTGTTGGACTTGGTTGTGGCTGTTGTGATTGTGATTGTTGTTTACAATTGCGTGATTTTGGTGATGGTATTTGGGGTGCTGTTGGATAAAAAGAAAATTTTTTTGAAATTTAAAAATACAAATTATCAATTTAAAATTGACAAAATAAATTATAAAAATAACTCACTCGAACTAAAAACAGATGCAAGTACATCCTGTTGATTACCAGATGGACTTTTCAATTGTCTCGGTTGTTCCTGCTGCTGATGCTTACTGAGAAATGTTGCAGCAGCATTTGCTGGACCCTGTAGTCCACCAGTTGGATTACGATACTGTTGGGCAGCAGCAGCTGCTGCTATTTGTAGCCCAGAACTAGAGAGAAATTGTGAACTAAAATTTTGTAGACCAACTGGTGTTGCACTGCCAGGTGTTGCAAGACTCTGGCTGTGTTGTCCAAAGCCCTGGAGACCGTATGGTGTACCAGTTTGTTGGCCACCACCACCTGGTTGATAAAATCCTGTCTGTGATCCTGGGAATACGTCTGAAACATTTATAATATTTTTTTTTTTTTTTTTTACTGAATTTATTAATTAATTAGTACGAAAAAGCAACACTAAACAAACAAAACACTCAACTTCAAATTATTTTAGTACAAAAAAAAAAAATACTGCACTGTTAGTCACTGCACTACAATGACAACGATTAAAGGAATTTTAAAAAAAAAAACTTTTTTAAAGAAATTGTTAAAAGTTAGGAAAGTAGATCGGACAAGCTTACACAGAGATATATTAGCTTTACCGGCAGACGTGGCGCTATAATAGCTGTTTGCCGCTTGCTGTACACTGGGTCCTTGACGCTGTACCAGTTGTGAATTACCCATGTAGTTGCCACTGACACCTAGCACTTGACTTGGATCATATGGTATATAAGTCAGCTAAAAAAAAAAAAAATGACAATTAATTAAAATGTAAATATTGATAATAAAATTTATTAAAATTGTCTTACCTGATTGGGCTGCGGTGCTGATTGAGTTTGATAATGTGGTGCTTTAGTACCAATAGCACCAATAGCCTGTGACGATGGTTTAACACTAGCTGACATGAGTGAATTTGATGATGAACTTATCAGCACTGTATTTGGATTATTACTGAGCTGTTGATTTTGTCCAAATGGTGGTGCTGCTGCTGCTGGTATACGATACTGTGACAAATTACTCTGATACATATCAGGTGTTGGTTGATTTTGTGCATGTGGCGGTGGTGGTGGTGGTGCTTGTTGTAAATAAACATTTTGCTGATTGAAGGAACTCTGTAGTGATGGAGCATAGGGTGGATACTGGGTAAATGGTGATCTACTTTGATCCAATTGGAATGCACCGTATAAACCACCAGCTTGGGCTGGCAATTGTCCTGATCCTGTATTAAATAGTACTGCTGGTGGTGATGGAATTGCTGACATGCTGCCATATTGAGCTGCCTGAGAGCCTGGATATTGTGGAAATTCCTGGGGGAGGGGAAAAAATTTGTATTAAAAAAAAAAACAACTAAGACTTTTATTTAAAAATAAATAAATAAATAAATAAATAAATAAATTCACCTGGTAATTCATGTGTGACGGTTGTCCAGTAGAATTAAAAGGTGGTGGACTAAGTGGTGCTTGAATACTAGCTGGTGGATGACCAATTGGACTCTGACCAGGTCCAATAGGACTTGGACCCTGTACATTTGTATTTACTTGTGCACCACCACCACCACCACCACCACCACCACCACCACCACCAGTTGATTGTTGCTGCGGCTTGACCTGCGGGGGAACCAGCTGCGCATCAGGCAAAGAGTCAGCAAAATTCCCACAGGGAAGACATTTTAATTACAAAAAATCATCTATCTATTATTATTATTAAATCAATATTATTATCATCATCATCATCATCTTACCTTGCAAACATTTGTTGACGTTGTTATTTCATTCTTCATGCTAGCCTGATTGTACTGCTGATGTGGATTATAAGAATCATCAACATCAGACGTTTCAAAAGTCTGTGGAAAACTATTGGCATTTGCCACAACACTTCCATCCTCGTGCTCAACAACAGTTGGCATTGGTGCATTTTCCCATACTTTTTTGACAGAAGCAATTTTTAAATTGAGTTCAGCTGTTGATGGTGATATTGTACTGTGTCCACCAGTAATATGCATTGATCTAGGCATAACAAGTGAATTTTTATTTTTATCATCAGTCAATTGTGATAAATCAGTATCAAATGTGAAGTCCAGCTTCATATCAGCATTGTCCTCAGTCTTATTGAATGACAGTGGCATTTGTATTGGTTCCTGTGAGCTTTTATCTTTCAATGGTTCATTCAATTTATTAGCAAAAGCAACAGCAAGTGCCTGCTGCTGTTGCTGCTGCAGCTGATTACCATCTTCATCAATATCTCTCTTATCAACTCTCTGTTGTTTCATATGATTTGTAAATTTTGACTTTATAGCCATATCTGATGCCTTGGAACCCTTTGAGTAATTTGTATTTTCAAATATCAATGTTTGAACTGGTGGTGATGATGTGTCTGTTACACTTTTATCAACAATTACCTCCTTAATACCCTTAATCTGTCCTTTATCACCACTTGGTGAATTTCTCTGGCTGCTACCACTGCTATTAATTTGCTCATTAATCTCATGAGAATGTTCATTATTACCAGTTAATCCAGACATCAATTGTACATCAGCTGGAACACTTGAATTTGGTGAATTTGATCTCATTTGACTTGTAAATGGTTTATCCCATGCATTGATAGATGGTGGAGCTGGTGTTTGTCCAATTGATTCTTTCATATGACCAATTGAATTTGTCATTTTATTAACATCTCCATTACCCCCAACAGCATCACCAGGATGTCCCTGTTGCTGTTGTGCAGCTTGTCTAGCTAATTTTTGCTTTTGGAATCTTGGTGCTAGCTTTTGACGACTTGAATTTCTATCAAAAGCCTTGGTTGGCATATTAGCAGGTTGAGGAATTGGTTGTCCAAGTAGTGGTGGAATATTTTGTACCTGTTGCACTGTTGTTTGTCCATTTGTTTTAGACTTTGAACGATCACGTTCTCTGTCTTTATCCTTGTCTCTTCTTGATGATTTAACTGTATCATCTTTTTGTCCATGTCTCGATGAATCCTTGATATTTTTCTTTGATCTCACCTCTTGAAAACCATCAGTATCAACTTTTAAATCCTCTGTACTATTGCTACCACAATCATCACCACCTGATGGTGATAAATAATTATTAATTTCACCATCAATATCAACATGTTTTTTATCTTTACCCTGTGTTTTCCAACCCATATCTTTCAATGCCTGATCAACCAAATTAGCATCATTTAGCTTAATCTCATCAACTCTGTTGACTGTTGTCTCTTTATTTGCTATTTTAGATGACGATGATGATGATGAGTGTTGACTATTAGCAGAACCCTGACTCCTTGGTCTTCCATTTTGAGTATTTGGTGATTGCATTGATGCACCCTGAGATTGCATACTCATGGGAAAATGATTACGCTGATTGGTAAATGTATTGGAGCCCTGGTGGGGACCACGTTTATCATTAATTTGTCCACCCTGTCCTCTTGTTGATCCAATATTTGTAGATTTATTCATTGATTTATCTCTATTATTAATCTGATCATTTCTTCTCGATTGATTCTGACGTCCCTGAAATGATTTATGACCTCTAACATCTTTATTATGATCATCTCCATGCTCTTCACTATTCTCAGAAGTTGTCTCCCACTCTTCATTACCAATATCCATTGAATTTTGCTTAGAAACATTGGAATTTGGACGAATTCTGTCTCTATTATCTCTACGTCTTCTGCTACCACTTCTTGTTCTATTACTCTTATCATCTTTCTTCTGATTACCCTTGATACCTGTATTAGGTTGATTAGTAGACTGTATATTTGGTGATTTTGTACGTCTACCAGTCATACCAGTTATACCAGCAGTCAATGCCTGCTGTTTAGCTATTATTTTATCATCAGCAGACTCTGATGAATTGTGATTGCTGTTGTCATTGTCAGTGGAAGCATTTTGTTGTGATAATTGTGATTGTGATGGTGGTGGTGGTAGTGGTGGTGGTGGTGTTTGTTTATCATCATTATTTCTGTCTGATGAGAAAGGACTTTTACTTGGTGGTGGTCCATAACCCTCCATTCTAGCACCAAGTGTTGATCCTCTCACTCTAGCACCACCTCTGCCACGTCTTGAAGGCTCACCAGATGGTGCAAAACCCTCACGTGGACGTGTTTCATAATTAGGACGTTTGTCACTACGTACCTGTCCATAATCACCACTTCGTTTATCCTCTCTCCTTGTAACTTCTCTATTTCTCTCATCCTTCTCTAATTTTTGAGTATCAATAGCTTTAGCTGATCCTGTTGATCTCCTGTCCTCCTTACCAGATTCAATTGATCCTGATACATCATCACCACTCATATCTGAGTCTGTATGACCACCATATGAACCACTCTTTGCTGATCCAGGACGTCCCATTGATCTTGATCCTGTACCACGTCTACCACGTGACTCTGGACCTCTCCAACGTGAATACATATTGTATCCACCCCAACGACCACCACCACCACCACCACCACCACCTCTTGAATCACGACCACGAGTGCTTGAGCTACCACTGTTGGTTCTATTCCGTACATTTTTATCCCTTTTATCATCCTTTGATTCATCTTTATGTGAATTATCTTCCTCTCGTTTATCCAAATTCAACTTGTCCAGACTACTCTCATTAAGAAGCTCTTGTTCAGGCTCTTTATCATCTTTACTCAATGAATCCATTATTTTATCATCATCTTTATCAAATGTTGGAGATACAGCATCTGCCCAAGCACAATTCAATGTATCATTGCGTTCAGTAGCTCTAGGAATCTCTGGTGTTCTCTCCAATTTTCTATTCCAAACATCAGGCTCTTTATCCTTCTTCACCTCATCCTTGATAATTTCCTTCTTCTCCTGATTATCAAGACGTTTTAATTGAGTTACACATCTTTTTTCTGCTTTTAAATCATCAGCAAGTATTTTTTCACGTGTTATAGGTCCTGGTGGTTGACGTCTGTCACGCTCACGGTAATCCTCCCTCTCCCACTGTCTCTTCTCCTCATAATCAGACACCTCGTGTGCCCATGATGTACTATCTCTCATTGTCTTGTGACAATCATCATCAATACCACCACGCTGTGATGTTCTTGATTCACGTGATGCACGTGAATCCCTTGAATCTGGACGCTGTGGACGCTGTTCATTTCTCTCAATTCTCTCATCCCTATTCCCTGAATCACGTTCACGACGTTCAATAATTCTCTCATCACTCCTACGTCCATCAGCTGACCAATCACTGGTCTCTGAACGTTCACGTTCATCATTATCACCACCAGCAGCAGCAGTAACTGGTGATTTTGACCACTCGTAATCTTTATTATTTATTCCATAATCCTTATCACGTACATCTGATTCTCTATCACGAAATTCTCGATTATCCCTGGCACGTATATCCCTCTTATCCTCATACATACGATCCCTGTCACGTTCCCAAAATTCACGACCATGTCTGTCATCATGATCATTTTTATATCCACGATAATCATCATGATAACCAGATTTTCTTGATTCAAATAAATGATGAATTTGTGGTCTATTAAAACGTTCAGCATCACGTGTACGTACATGTCCATGATCACGTGATAATCTTGATTCATCATCATTAGTACCAGATAAACCATGATCAGATTCTGTACGATTTCTACGAGGTCCCATTGTCATTGATGATTGTTTTATACTGCTTGATGATGACCATCTGCCTGGATCATATTGCTGTAAAAATGGTACATTTGGTGATGACTGGGTACGATCAGCAGCACTAGGTGGTGATACTCTATTGTAACCACCTGATGAACCAGAACTACGTTCAGCCTGTTGTTTTTGAAATCTAGGTGGTAAATTACTCTGAAAATGACGTGAAAATGCTGGCTGATCTCTATTATCCCTCTGCTCACGCTGATCTCTATCACGTTCACGCTCTCTATCAGCCCTTGTAATACCATCAGACTGTTGTCTCATAAAATTTGTACGAGATGTAAATTCATCACGATTATTATTACCAGACAATTGTTTATCATCTTTACCCTCTGATGATGTACGCGAATTTTCACGTATTTCACGCTCACGATTTTCACGCTCTCTCTCCCATTCAGGAACAGGTATTGTAACTGGTGGTACTGTTATTATACCCTTAGTTTCACCAACAATTTGTGACGAATCATCATCAATTTTAGCTTTATTCTGTTTAATTTTATTCTCAAGATCCTGAAGTTTTTTAGCTGCTGCCTGTTTAGTTTGCTCCTGAAAACGTTTCTCCTCCTCCTCTTTACGCTGACGTGCACGTTCAACAGCTGATGCTACTTTTTCACCCTGTTCTTTGCGTCGTTGATTCCACAATTCTTCTTCTTCAACACCACGAAGTGGATGAGGGGTGCGTGATGAAGCTGATGGAATTTGTTGTGTAGACTGTAAATTACTACTACTAGTAGTACTACTACTACTACCACCACCACCACCACCACCATTGTAATTGGGTCCATTTGATCCTGTACGATAGTCATTGCGTGACTGTGCAGACTGTTGCCAGGGACGATGGGACACTGTGTCCTTGTTATTATCACGAGTATCACGTGAGTCTCTAGGCCTATTAATGGACTCTTTGTCATCCTGAACTGATGATGAATTACCACCACCACCACCACCACTCTCAACAAGTGTTTTATCATCTTTGACATCATCCTTAATTATTCTCATCTCCTTTCTATTATCTTTTTTCACTGCTGGACCATCATTGTCTGTCTCATCATCACTGAATGCTAATTTCTGATTGTAATCAATATCATCGTGCGCTGCCCAACCAGGCTCATGCGATATATCATCCATTCTTGTAAGATCTTCCTCTTTAATTATTGGACGACTTATTAATTCATCATCGTGTGTACGTTGCTCACGTTCACCAGGACGTGGTCCCAACAATTGACGTTCATTGGAATTATTAAAACGTGGACGTGTACCAACAGTACTAACATTACATGGAAATTGTGATGGAAAACCACCTGGTGGAAAATTTCCACGGCACATAAATTGTGGTATTAAACCACGATAATTGTGCAAATTTCCACTACTCTGGGTATTTATATTTTGTTGTGATTGATTTTGGCCTCCCTGGACCCCAACAGTGACTGGCAATTGGGCCATGCTGGTACGTTGCCCTCCACCTGATGCATCTTGTCCCTGTACAGATGTTATACCAGTTATACTTCCAATTTGGGGGCCCTGGACTACCGTTGTATTTCCATTCCCAGTACCAGGGGATCCTCCAGCCCCTGGAGTACGACTTCCACCTTGGATCCAGCTTCCCTCCGCTGTAACAATTTTTTTTTTTTTCTTTATAATTAATTTTTTTTCTCTCCAATTTCATTATCTCATTGATTTAAAAAAAACTTGTTAGAAAAGTTATTCAATAAAAATTCTAATCAATTAGTTAATTAATTAATCGAAACAATTAAAAATTACTTTGTGGACGTAGGCTCGGACCAGGGCCGTACTGTGTATTCACCTCCCGATTTTGTTGCAACTGTTGGTGTTGTTGGCCAGCACCTCCTATTACGCATATAATAATTTTTTTAAGAATTTAAAACAATTCTTCTACTTTTTTTTTTTTTTTTTTCTTCTTTTCCAATAGGTTTTTTTCTCTATTTCTCTATCATTCAAATTTTTTTTTTTTTTAATTATAAAAAATTAATTAGTGCAATATCTACAAGTGGATTAAAATAATAATTGTGGGGGAGGGGGGGTGTGAGGTCAAAAATATAAATAATTGGATGAAGCACATGTACAACCCACTCGTATCTACGAAAAAAAAAAACAAAAATAAACTGATAAAAAAAAAGGGGGAAAAATATTTTTTGAAAATCAATTAGGCAAATTCTAGGGGTTGATGCAGAAATAAAAAATAGACAATCCTTTTAAAAAATAAAAAATAAAAAAACAACTAAGTTTTTGCAGAGGAATTCCCACCTGCATGATTTTGGGAATACGACTGTTGTGGTAATAACTGATGCTGGGCATTTACAGTTATTGCATTTGATGATGTTGAGGATTGATGTGTCTGGCACTGAGTGGAGACCAATGGCTGTCCACTGAGACTTGGAAACTCGTGTTGGAACTGCGGGGACTGATGGGCTAGGAAACTCATTCCTAGGGTACCTCTTCCCGCTCTCCCGAGCCCTACGAGACCCGCATAACCAACCGCAGTTGAAATATCGAGTTTACCTGATCATATTTACGTTTTTTTTTTTTTGGGGGGGGGGGGTAGGGGGTGGGGAAGAAGGACTGTACGATATAACTCCCACAATTGATCAATTTAAGCCAAAAAAAAATAAATAAATAAATAAAAGTCTTTAATTTATTGATAATTTGATGGAATATACCGACCCACATCCACAATCCAGAATAATTTTTTTTTTTCCTTGTTTCGTATGTCCATAAGAGAGAGAAAAAAAACCAACAGAATGAAAGAATAATTGATTTAAATTAATTAAAACATACCGAATTCTCCTGGTCTTGTCATAATTGCACTCCATGATGATTTTCCTCCTGTTTCTGATTGATGTGGTGACTGAGATGGATTCTGCTGTTGGCCAGATGGCTCTTGTGGTGTCGATGCTGGGGTTATTGCAGCCACACATTGTGTTGGTGAAGAATTGCTCTGATAATTATAAAAAAAAAAAAAAAAAAATGAAAATTAAATTAAAAATAGAATTAAATTAATTTATGGAAAATGGATGAAAATTAATTACGGGTAAATTATCGGATGATTGGACTGATGTAGAGTTGGTAGAGGTAGTTGTTGTTGTTGATGATGCTGATTCCTTGGTTGTTGCCCAACCACTTCCACCACTTGGTACTAGACTAACAGCTGGATCACTGCTGCTGTATTCACTCTTTAAACTTGGCAAATTAGCTGGTGGACGCCGTGCCGATGGCACCTTACCCAAACTCTGCATTCCATGTTTACGTGGTAATGTACTTTTTTGCTGATGCTGCTCCAATGATTCACCCCTGCTAACTCTATACAAACTATTGATATCTAGTGATTGAAATTTTGATTTTCCTTTCTCCCCCTTCGACACAATACCCGACAGTGTAGACATGCTGTCCGCAGGCAACCATTTAGTACGACTCAGACCCAACGAACGAACCCTTTTTCTGTAAAAAAAAAAATAAAACAACAATGGATTTATTTATTTAAAAAAAAAACATTTTTTTTGTAGAATAAATTTTTTTATTTGTTTTTGCAATGGATAAATGATTGCGCCAATGAAACGTAAAAGGCCCCTGACAAGAGAGGAGAAGTGATAGAATGAAGATAGAGAGAGAGAGAGAGAGAGAGAGAGAGAGAAAGAAGAACGACGGAGAATTGGCTGTTCCGTAGCCCAAGGAAAAGCTTTGTTAGGTTGTGCCACGAGCAGAAATCGCGAGACAGAGACAGACGCATTTATCCATCTTTTTGTTTTCACACTGGAGAGACACATTCCTTTGGAGGAAAAAAAAAAATAATGTGATAATAAATTATGAAAAATCGTAAAATATTGATTATTGCAAAAGTAAAATTTTAATTGTTTGGATTCGAGAGAGAGAAAAAAAAAGAATTGCAACAATAAAGAAAATTATTTAAAAATAAATTAAATCTCTAAAAATTGTCTCTATCAACGAAATTTTCCGGCCGGGCTAACGGTAAAGCAAGTGTATAGTTTAATAATCTCGGGCTTGCTCCATTCCTCTTTCCCTCCCAATCTCATAAATTTTTATTTTCACAAGCTAGATTATTAAAAAAAAAAATAAAAAATACTGATGAAATTATTGACAATAAAATCCTCGATTAATCCTTAAAATAAAATATGAAAAAAAAAATTGAATAAAATTATTTAATGTTGTTTTAACAACAAAATAATGACTCACCTTGGTCCGTCCAAATGGGTTACTATTTGACAAACGGATTTGAATCCAAATTAAATAATGAAAATTAATGAATAAACCGATGGATTCACGTTATTACAATAACACAAAACAATAATACCACCCGCACAAAATAAACTTATCCTCTTAATCGATTTATTCAATCAAATATCTTTTATATTTTTCCCTTTACAATAAAATCACACCACTAAAATTTCTCGTCCAAGATGGCGTATGGCTTGGCGAATGCGCGACTTTCGTTGTGCCACCTTCCGTATTTACCCCCACTACCACCCTCCTAACGCCGATCAATACAATTACGTCATGCGTTATAAACTAACTGTATATACTTGCCCCTCTACTCACTGTTTTATCTATGCTGTCACTTTAACTATTTTTTTTTTTTTTTTTATTTTTTTTAAACTCTTTATTTTACCATGAATTGACAATTATTTATTTAACAATTGTGTTGATTAAATACTGGATAATTTATTTGTATTGTTTTATTATTTTTTTAGGTTGTTTATGCACGAGAATTTTAAGAGTTTTGCCTAACCGCAATTGTGCCAAAACGTGGAGAGAGAGAGTGGTTGAAAAAAAGTCTTTCGGTGTGAAACTGAAGAGGAAACTGGTGCTGCCAAAATGGCGGCTATCATAAGATGGCGCTCGTGTCACAATTTTCTCTAGTCAATTGAACAATTTTTATTAATTTTAATAATTTATTCTGAGGTTTTAATCAATTTTTTAATCATTAAAAATCGTAATTATGAGGGTTATTAATTAATTAAAAGGGTGGGGTCAAATGAGCAATTAATTTGAGAATTTTCAAAATGGCGGGTATGTACAGTACAGTTTGTATTTCCGGTTTTTCAAAGTTATTTGGTGTTTTTTTTAAATTTTTTTAGTCAATTAATAATTATTAATAATGGTAATTATCCACTGATAAATTGATTTAATTATTTTTTAATGTTTTTAAATGAAAATTTGTTCATTTCAACAATTTAATCATTTTTTTTTTAATTGTTTTGCCAGAGTGTGACTCTTCATACGGACGTAGGTGATATAAAAATTGAATTATTCTGTGAATTATGCCCCCGAGCATGTGAGGTAAATATCTGTATCAAATTAAAGAATAAATTCCATTAAATACTGAAAGAAATTAAAAATAAAGAAATCGACGTTTGAATATCAAAAATTATAACCTCTAAATCTTGCATTTCCAGAATTTTTTGGCATTGTGTGCAAATAATTATTACGACAATTGTACATTTCACCGAAATATCAAAGGATTTATAGTCCAAACAGGAGATCCAACACAAACTGGTAAAGGTGGTACATCAATCTGGAATAAAAAATTTGATGATGAGTTTAAGGAAGAGCTGAAGCACAATGCTAGGGGTTTAGTGTCAATGGCAAATAATGGACCAAATACCAATGGAAGTCAATTTTTCATAACTTATGCACCTCAGCCCCACCTGGACCTGAAATACACATTATTTGGAAAGTAAGATACCATAACAATTTTAATTAAAACACTAGAATAATTTAAAAAACTCATTAATAATTATTTTTCCAGAGTTATCGATGGTCTTGATACACTGGAACAACTGGAAAAACTTCCAGTGAATCCAAAGAACTTCAAACCCCTGACAGATACTCGAATAAATAGTGTAACAATTCACGCAAATCCATTAGCTGGATAATCAGAGTGTATTGATATATTTATGGAATACAAAGGTAAAAAAAAAAAATATACATATATCTCCTTTAATATTTAATTAGATCTAAGGAATTAGCTGTAGTTGCCAAGGAGTCTTTTATTTTCTGGATCAAAGGGACTGTGAAGATAGACTTGTGCTGGATATCGTGTCCCCATGACTTCAACTTGATATTCACCAGATTCTAAAAATTTTTTTGTCACTTTTTCACCACTTGGGTTTGAGATGTATCTGGAAGGAATATCGTCGACAGTTAGACGAATAATTTTTTACTAATTTTATAATTACTTACCCATGGCCAATACTATTGTTGTATACGTAAGAGTAATCCCCTCGTCTGAGATATCCAACGATTTCATTATCTCTGTAGATAGCTTCTAGTCCCCAGAGTCTTACAGGACTAGAGAATTGAGGGAGAATTGATTTAAAAGAAGGGGGGGGGGGGGGATATTTATTATTTTAAAGTGGGGAAAATTGAGTTTAATTACCTTTTAACATGCAACTGTACCATTTTCTTCACAACTCCATTATTCTTCAACTTTTCCACAGCCTTTTTACCATTATACTCACCCTGCCTCCTACAGACAAATCCAAGCCCAGCCTCGACTGGATTATCATCCATCCTGAGATCACTGTTCCACAGATGATATCCCTTTTCACAACTCAGACTGTACATTGCTCTAAATCCTGCCAATTTCATTCCATATGTTTTACCAGCCTCCATCAGTGCTTTAAATACTTTCTCACATGATTGACTAGGAATATGCAATTCATATCCAAGTTCACCAACAAAACTCAGCCGAAAAGCTCGGAAGAGATTGCCATTAACATCGAGAATTTGACAGGTTGAGAAGGGAAATAATTTATCAGATAAATCTTTGTTTGTTATTTCCTCCAATATGTAACGACTATTTGGCCCTTGGAGGGATAGAATTCCCATTGTTTCTGTGGCATTGTGAATTGTTGCTTCGAATCCTCTCTTCCTGATGACTCGATTTAGGTGAGAGTAGGTGTGATAGGATGACATTCCACCAGCGACTGAAAAAAGAATTTTTTTAAATTTGATTTAACGATAAGGGACTCTTTCGTGTCATTTTCGAGATCAATTTTTAGGTTATGATGGCACAAGGTCACGTGGGTGGCTTCCCATTGGCCCAAGTATTCGAGGGCGGGGGGGGGGGGTCCCAGTTCTTCATTGGCTGAGACACGCCCACAGATTAGGTTAGGTTGGCTTAGTTACGCCCCTCCAAGAGATCTTGTGACGTTACAAACGATTTCAGAGAATTTTAAAAATTAATTTGAACATTTTTAAATGAAAAATTGTCAAATAATTATTATTCACCTATGTAGAAAGCTTTCCTCTGAAAAATAGGATCAGCAACACCTCCAGAACCAGCCTCAATAGACGTAACAGTGCAATCAGCCTCAACACCACCATATTTATTCAGAGAACAAGTATAAATTGTTCTATTTGTTTCACGATTGACATTAGCTGTAAATAAAAAATTTGCAGCTTCTTGTGATTGTGGTCCACAGAGATAAAATTTTCCGAAATACGATAGATCAAAGAGGGCAGCTTTATTTCTACATGCAATAGCCTCTGATCGAATTAACTCATGATGCTCAGGAAATCCAAATGTGTACTCTCTCTTTAAAATTTGAGCGTAATCATTTCTTTTGTTCTTTGGAGAGCCATAACTTCCTAGGTAATCATAGGGCTCTATATTCGTTATTTTTCCTGGTTGATAGTAAGCTGGACGCTCCCATCCTAGAGCTTCTTCCATTACAGCTCCATTTTTCACTAATAGCTGATGAAAAAAAAAAAAAAAAATTAATAAAAATAAAAAATCTCAATTAAAATCCAGAGAACATTTTTTTTTCAACTCACATCATGAAATAAATCTTTTTTAAATTGTCTCCCACTCAGTGGTGCATCGTGTGGAAAAACAATGGAATAATTTTTAGCATAAGACTCGTGTGATCTCTCATTAGCCCAAACTTGATCTCTCCTCTGTTCAGGTGTGAATCTCCTTATATCATAATTATACATATGCCTCTCTGGTCTTCCATCAATGATCCATGATGCTATTTGTTCACCACAACCACCTCCATACATCATTCCAGCACTATTGTATCCACACGAATAAAATAGTCCAGCACATTTTGGATCCTCTCCCATGATCGGTTTATGATCAGGTGTGAAACTCTCTGGACCACAGACATTCGATTGTATTCCAGTATTAGCGAGTTTTGGTATTAATTCAATCATTGAATCGATGTGAGTCTTGAAGACAGTCCAATCGAGTTCATAAAGACTGAAGGAAAAATCTTTAGCTAAGGATTTAAGAATAATGGGATTGGGCTCGTATCCACCAATGGCTAGGGATGAACCCTGTACTTTGATATAAAGACTCTGATCATGATCTCTGATGTTTGGAAGACCCTGGACCCCCTCAATCCTATCTGTTATCACGTATGCATGTTTCATGGCAATCAATGGTATATCAACCCCCACCATTTTCGATATATTCTTTGACCATGCACCAGCAGCATTCAATACACACTTTGTTCTAATTAATCCAAATGGTGTTTCCACTCCAGTTATCTTTCTCCATCCGTACTCCTGCTCCTCTGTTATTATCCTAGTCACTGGACAATCCTCGATTATCTTTAAACGGAGAAAAAAATATCAATTTTAATCAATAAATTTTAATTTTCTAGCCGACAACAGTGGCCGACTGGTTTCGATCGATATTATTAAAGAATAAAAAGTCACAGACTTCAATACAAAAAATACAAACGTATGTATTCTACGTTTTCACATGCTTTTTCAGTAACTCTTAAGTTCAACATTGTAATTTCATTCACTGTATTCAATCTTTTGGCTAAATAAACGTGTTTAAAAAAAAAAAAATGCAAGCCTGACACGGTCGGACCCTTGGATAACGGTTCGAATCCGGCTCAGAGCGATTTTTGGTTTCATGACAATAGGACATTTCATCCTGAGACAATTGATCCGATAAAATTTCATCCTTGGATGAAAAAATACTTAGACGTCTAGACGTCGAGAATTATCATCGAGAAGTGGTATGGCAGGCCGAATACAAGCCGAATAGATTGCATGTGTATATTTACCCTTCCCCCATGATTTTTAGCTGCTTTAGTAAGTGCAGCTGTCATCATTGATGGATCCATTGATCCATCCTGAGGACAATAAATCGATCCAACAATCACATTTTCATCCAATAAAGGATACAACTCTTTGGTTTCTCTTGCTGTTAATATGTGAGCTTCAACTCCAAAATATTTACCAGCTGTTACGAGCCTTTTGTACTCATCCATTCGTGTCTGGAGAAAAACAAAAATCTATTAAATCATCTGCAGAATAATTTTGTTTTAGATAGACAAAAAAATCCCACCTGATTATGAGCTATAAAAATTCCACCATTTTGAATATATCCAGGATTGAGTCCAGTCTCTTCCTCAAGATTAATCAGAGTATTTCTCGTTGAACTGAGCAACTGTATATCAACATCATTGGGCCTCAGCCTCCAGTGCATACCAGCAGTGTGCCAAGTTGTTCCAGATGTTAATCTAGATTTTTCCAGGAGAATCGCATTGGATCCTCTCTTTGCCAAGTGATAGAGAGCATTGCAGCCTGCACTACCTCCCCCTAAATCCCCCAAAATTCTCAATTATCCATTTTTTTTTTTTTTTTTTTTTTGACACAAATCATTTCAAATAATTCTATAAAATAAATAATAATTACCAATAATAACAACATCAGCAAATTCTGGTAGCGTTGGTGATTTTTTAACACCACTATCTCCAGCATCAGTGAGAATATTTCTTCTAGTTGTCAATTTATTCCACGGAATCAACTAAACAATAAATATTATAAATTAAATAATGTCAAGAGTCAATGACCAGAGGAGAGATAGCAATTACCTTGGTCTTGACCACTCGAAACATGTTCTCTGTACGACTGATGATTGTCTTAATGCCACTACAATACTGCTCGATATTGAGGGATGCACAGACTCGTCTCGTTCTTGTCATTCTTGATTGGTAATTTTTTCGAAATAATTTGTTATCAATTTATCTATCTCTCTCTCTCTCCCTCGATGCAATCAATTGGTGGGGCTTCCTACAATTACAATCGAGGGAGTTTTGCAATTCCTTTTACGTGATAATTTTTTTTTTTTTTTTTTCTAACTATTTTAACATTATCGCAGAATTGAGATAAACATGTTTTTGATTATCTCAATTTTTAGGACGTTATGTAATTTCTTAATTCAGTATATTTGATAACTCGATCGAGTGGTTTACGTCATCACAGTCTCATTTAATAAATTGAAATTGTAATATAAAAATTAATTTTTCTTTCTTTGAAAAATATTAATTCATCCTTACCTTCTACATTCCCTGCGAATAAACATGAGTGCAACTTATCAATTAAATGGAATGCACTCAATTGAACTCCCTCGCCAGTATAATGAACTCAATTTGATAGTTGGGCTTGATAAAATGTTAAATTCACCTCGAATACGTTTTATTCCCAACAATGAGTTTAAACTGAACAATTTCATGACAAAATACGACTCGAGTGAAAAAATAAACCATTCACTTCCTCATTATCTCTCTCTCTCTTCAGTAAAAATAATTAATTGATGATTTATTTTCAATTGAATCATCAATAAAACCTCTAAATCACTCGATTCGTTCAAAGTCGTATTTTTGTTACAACAAAAATAAAAAATAAAGTCAAAGAACTGAGTGATACAGAGGAAAGAAGACGTCCTTGAAACGCGGCTCGACTCATAAATATTCCAAACTGCAGTAAAATCGTTGCAACAGAGATGAATAAAAAAATATTCAAGATGAAGCAGAAATTGATTTAAACAAATATAATTATAATGTTATGAAACATTTTTTTATTTTATTAATAACTATTTTTGACAGTAATAACTAATAAATTAATCTACATGCCTCTGAAATATATTATTATCAGTCGTAAGAAATAATTTCCAGTGGGAAAAAATTTCATTGAATTATTTTTTTAAAAAATATTAACACATATGAGTACAATAAATAGATAAATTAATTTTTCTGTATTATCACACACAGGACAATCTCTCAAATACTATTGTGTTTTGAGATAATTCAAGCTGTGCTCAACATGAAAAGCTGCAATAAGTGAGATTGTACATTAATTTACATTTAATCTACAGCTAGAGAGATGTATGTTCCTCACTCGCTAGACTATCTGTATCATCTGTATCAGAATTAGTAGCTGGTTGTACTCTAGCATATTCATCAGTATCAATACTCTTGCAAAAATGAATAGCATATTTTAATTTTTGTCGTAAAACTGATTTGCAGGAGTATCTTGGCATTTTTAGTAGGAAAAAACACGTGTAACTCTCTGGTAGAAAATGATCTGGTGGATTGTATTTATCCATTACCTGTGAAACATGAATTATAAAATTAAAATAATTGAATAATAAATATTTATAATGAATTTAATTACCTGAAGAACAAAATCACGTCCCCTAAAATCAGCAATTGTCCTTGGTAATCTCGTTCTACCCCATACAAATCTCAAAAATAATGATCTCTCTTGATTTGAAAATTCCTCCATTACCTCCCAGAACCACTGTACCAATCCAGAAGTGGCTTCAATGCCTTTATAAGTAGCAACAGACTTTAATAAACCCAGAGGTATATCTGGACTACCACAGACCATTGTCTCCAGTTCAGCTCCACTGAATAATGCTAATAAAGGTACTGGAATAACCTTGGCCATTCCCTCTCTGACAGCATTGACTTGTACATCAAATTCATGAAGTCTGTAATTCAATGCTAGCCTCACATACTCATGTCTATTATCAGGATTAATTTTTCTGTATCTATTTGAGAGTGGTACATCTTGTCCAGCAGCTGATGGTGTAGAAAAAGGCATCTCCAGTGTCTGAAATACCTTTTCATCTGGATCCATGTCTCTGATGCACAATAAACCAGGCACATAGTCCCTATCAATCTCAGTGAGATCACCTGGTGTCAGTGATATTCCAGCCAATTGTTTCCAAACTGGTTCAGCAAGATTTAGGCTCAATGGGCTGCCAGTTCTTATGGCAATACCCATTAAAATACCAAGAAATTGGAACATATTCATATGAAGTGATGATTTAGCTGTTGGATTTAATAGAAAACAGTCTCTATTTGTTCCATTGTCATCTCTTCCATTGGGTGTAGGTATAAATAATGGAAGAGATCCATTTTGTAATTCATCACACATTTCAGCGATACTCTCACTGTATCCACCACCACAATCATCAACACTCTCCCCCACAAACTTGACTTTCCATACTCTGTGAGGAAGAAACAGTACATCCTGAGTCAATAGCATCATTTTGGCCACCATCTGTCCAAATACTGATTTAATACCATCAGGTCCAGCCAATCCAGTACCTTTACTTCTTGCTCTCTTCACCTGAATTCTATTCAATTCAATAACAGGACCATGCTGTCTATCCCTCACCATTGTAGCTTGGACAACCTTTCTGAATGTTGCCTCTTTGATACTGTAGACCAGCATTGGAGCTAATTTATTCAATCCAATGTGTCCAGAAATGGGAAACATGACTAGTGAAGGGCAGAGTAATTCAGCAAAATGGTGCAGCAGTACTAGTCGATTATGAAGTGCAGAAAATGGTAAATCCTTAACTAGATCATACTCCATTGGTGTTGATGCTGGCAATTTACTTTGTGTAGCTTTGGTAGTGCTCCAAGCAAGTGTATGAGCACTACCACAAGCAACTCTAGTTATTTTTTTACCCTGAAGTGCATGAACGAGTCTGGGTCTCTGTAAAGCACTGGTTGTACCATCACCAAGTTGTCCTTCATCATTATCACCCCATGTGAATACTTCACCTTTATCAGAGCAGGCAACACAGTGCAATGAACCAGTGGCAATGGATATAATTTTTTTACCCTGTAATGCAGCAACTTTTCTTGGCCTCCTAACGTGATCATCAGTACCATGACCAAGACGATGATAATCACCCTTTCCCCAAGTATAAACAGCACCAGATCTTGTCAAAGCAACTGAAAATTGACTGCCACATTCAACTTTAATAACACCCAATCCTGCCAATGATTCAATCTTCATTGGTGCTTTGCAACCATCACTACCACCTCTACCCAATTTACCGTAATCTCCATCACCCCAGCTCCATACATTGTCATCATCAGTAACACATAGTGTTTGAGCATCACCACTGCCACAAGCAACATCAACAGCTTTGTAATCCTGCAGTGCAGCTACAATTTTAGGTTTTGTCTGATCATCACTGTCACCATGTCCCAAACGACCATATCTACCTTTTCCCCAGGTATATAACAATCCAGCACTGCTGATAGCAGCACTGTGATGTCCACCACAAGCAATATCAACAATTTCAGTACCTAAAAGTACTTCAATGAGTTTTGGACGATCATGAGACACTCTATTACCATGTCCCAATTTTCCATCATCTCCCTCACCCCAAGAATAAACATGACCCTCTGATGACAGTGCTAGACAGTGTTTACCACCTGAATTAACTGCTATTTTTTTAATAAAAATGTGTTGAATTGATTCTAAAAGTGTTGGTACCATAACAGAGTCTGTACCACCTATACCAAGCCTACCAACAGCACCATAACCAGTGGCATAAATTTTACCATCAGCAGTTACTGAAAATAGTGTTTGTTCACCACCAGCAAGTTGAACTGGTCTCAGTGCTGATAGACTCTCACATGGTGATGGTAATTTGACTTTAGCACCTTCAAGACCACCCAATTGTCCTCTGTGATTGTGCCCCCAGCCATAAATAGCACCAGAACCATCCCATGATAATGTCCAATCTTCTGGTCTTCTGTTCAACCATAAAAGCAACTGTTCATCGTGTTCACGTTTGAATAAATCATGATTTTCATGAGCTAATTTATTACTCTGATGATTATCACAATCTGTATTCATCATTTCATTGATTCTCTTCATAACATCGTGACAAAAACTTTTGGGTAGTGGTGATCTGTTAATGAGAGCTTTGGCAACTCTTGCTGCTAGACAATAACGCTTGAACCAAGACCATTTGTGGATCTCTGAGCAACAGGGCATTGTATCAAGCTCTAAATCACATGCAAGACCAACAAGTACTTTAAAAAAATCACTGTGCATCAATTGTTTTCCACCTCTGACAGCTGGATCTTCATACTCGTACTGCTTGAGTAATGCTTGTGGAAGTGATCCCATGAGTGCTGATAGAGCAGTATCACTTCTTATACCTGGACCACAGCTTAAATAGACAATTTGAAATTTTTTCAATGCCCACATACGTTGTTGAGCTGTTAAAATACTCAACTGACTGCACTGCGCTAAACTAGCAGCTAGTCTAGATATTATACTCTTCTCAGCTAAATTATTAGCTGTTGTTATAATCAAAGAGTTGTCTAAAAGACACTCTGCTAGTGCTATCGATGGTTGGCCCAGTACAGCACGATCAGAGCCAAGTTCATGGGGTGATAAAATAGCTAATATTGGATGAACTGTAAATCTCCAGCCCCAACCATTGACAGAACCATCGGATGTAAAACGCCAGAATAATTCATCCCCTTGGATTCTTATTTCTGCTGACCATTCACTCCACTCTCTACCTGATTTAATCGCCATAACTCTTCCAGCACCATCCATTATCGTAAGTGGATCGTGACGACGTTCAGTGGAACATTGACGATCAAATTCCACTCGTAGTGCCTCAGCTCCAGGTATTTTAACGTGTCCAGTTAGTGTTGTATCGTCAATATAAGGATGTGGAGTTTCTTGAATCACTGGTTTTGGTGAATTGCTCATGCAATTTGAGTTGGCAGCTGTATCCTCAAGCTCAGTGACACATAGTTCCAGCAGCATATTCTTGATATTTTGAGAATTTTTAGGTGATGATTTAGCAAGAGCAATTAAAACTGATGATACAGTCTCTCTAGCTCCATCACAAACTCTATTAGCAACAGCTAATTTCAATAAATCCACCAGCATTCTAGCATCATCCTCAACCAGTGTTGATGTAAATTCATCAAGACCACTTTCTCCATTATCATGATCATCACCAACAACTTGTGCATGTGATGTTAATGTAGCAGCAATTACACTCATTGCTGCTGCACTGGTGGACATTTTGGAAGCTCTTGATGAGAGACTAGCTGAACTGGACATTGATGGAAAATAATTGGTGATAGCTGACGGTATTGGCTCTTCAGAAATACCACGAGGACTATTTTTACCAGATGTTGAGTTGTGATGATGTACATGATTGTGATGAATATTACCAACAACTTCAGCAACATTAGCTGGTGCTTCACCACCACCCTGAGCAATATCTCCAACATTCTGATAGACACCAGTTAAATTACCACTCATTACCATTGGTGTTGTTGATATTGATAAATCAGTTGGTGTTTCTGGTTGTGATATATTTTTAACAGCTCTCATTAGGGATGAAGAAGGTACTGCTGCTGTTGTTGTAAGTGCATTGTGACTTTTTAATGCAATTACAATAGCTGTTCTTGCTTGAATTATATCAAGAGCATTGATGACGTGCTGAAGGGCCTGCTGTTTAGCTACATTGCTCTCCAGTGATAGAATAATATTTGACAGTGATGGTCTGATATTTTTAGCTGAGACAATTGTCCCAGGTGATGTCTGCTCAGTTGGAGAATCTCCAAAACCCAGTGATGCCTGTCCCAGGGGATCTTTACCAGTTGAAAATGTCACTGGCTCTTGATTATTTGTCACAGGCTGATCTGGAAGTATCCAAGCAACACTGTGACTTGAACCACAAGCAACTCTATTGATCTTAGTGTCCTCAAGTCCATGAACCAGTGATGGTTTTCTATTGACAATTGTCGTTCCATTACCCTGCTGACCATGATCATTGTCCCCCCAGGCATAAACTTGTCCTGTGTCAGTGACAGCAAGACAGTGAAGTGCACCAACAGCAACATGAGTTACTTTTTTACCCCTCAAACCCTCCACCACTGTTGGTCTCCTGATATGCTGATCATTACCATGTCCAAGACGATAATAATCACCTTTTCCCCATGTCCAGACTTCTCCATATTTAGTCAGAGCCAAGGAAAACTGTGCACCACACTCAATCTGCAATACCCCAAGATTATTCAAACGATCCACTAGCAATGGAGTGTAGCATCCACCACTACCACCCCTACCAAGTTTCCCAAAATCTCCATCACCCCAAGAATAAACAGAACCATCTTCAGTGAGAGCTAGAGTCTGTGCATCCTTGCTACCACAAGCTATCTGAATCACTCTTTGTCCCACCAGTGCCTCCACCATTTTAGGTTTCAATTGTGTACTGGTATCACCATGTCCAAGACGTCCATACTCACCCAATCCCCAGGTATAGAGTTCTCCATTGCTTGAAATAGCAGCTGAATGTCCTGAGCCACAAGCAATATCCCTGATTCGTTTGGATTTAAATGCTTCAATCAATCTTGGTTTATCTAGTGATAATCGATTCCCATGTCCAAGTTTACCATCCTCTCCCTCACCCCAGGAGAATACTTTACTGTCCTGAGTGAGAGCTAGTGCATGAGTACCACCAGAGTGTACTGCCACCTTTTTAATAACATATTGACTCAAAAAAGGAATCAATTTTGGTTCATAAACATTGTTATTATCACCTAGACCAAGTCTACCATTGGTACCCTCACCACAGGCATATAATTTACCCTCTTGAGTGACAATGAACAGAGTTTTGCTTCCACCAGCAATCTGTACTGGTTTCAACTTTGATAAGACATCACTGTAAACTGGAAGTTTGATTTTTGAGCCTTTGAGACCACCCAGCTGATCTTTATCATTTAATCCCCACACGTAAACTGCTGAGTGCTGCTGCTGCTGCTGCTGCTGCTGGAGTTGCTCATGGAGTCTAGGAGGATAACCATCACCAATGACCACTCTACCCCTCTGAGGAGCCCCTGATATTTGCTCCTGCACAGCTTCCCAATCAGATGCTAGGAATGATACAGATGTAGCCAATTGATTCTCAAAAAGCTTCTTCTTCCCAACAATCTGAAGATTATGAACTTTGCAGTCAATACCACCATTTCGACACTGTTTTATTGCAATTTCAATGCAACTGTAGTACTCTCTCATATTCTGAAGTAATGTAACACATTCGTCAGTATTTCTGACTGTAATTGTAGCAAGTTCAAGGAGAGAATTGAATGAATCACCAGCATTGACAGCAATAACAGATGGCATGTAGCTACCATCCTCAGGTTTCACTGTAATTTTCAACGATTCAATAAGAATATTTGGCATCATGTCCAAACGAATCCAGTGCTTTCCTCTGGGTCCACAACTCTGCCAAAATTTACCAGAACCATCAACGAGTCTAGTTGCCCAACTGTCCCTAGATGATACACTCAATGTTCTGATGCATTTCGACCAATCGTCAATCAACGATGACTCTGTGATATCTTGACGATAATGATATCTTCCAGGTTTACCAGCATAAACAGCTGCTGATCCAGGCTCTGCTATTCTATTGAAACCATGACGATGACATCTTTTGGTGTAAAAACAATTTTCACAGAGATTGTAATTATCACAGATTTTGCACTTTAATCTAGCCCCAGAGATTGGTGATAGGTGGCAGGAGTTGCAGGTGACAGCGTGATGACATGATGGTACTCTTTCCATCTCTGACATGCAACCAGTCCAATTACTCTGCTGAGGAAAATCAACTGAGACATCTTTACCATTGTTTATGATGGCTGTTAGCACTCCAACACTGGAATGATTGACTGATCCCCATTTGTACTTTGGTACAGTCACAGATGTTTTGACCCTCACCTTATCCCCAACCTTGAGAGCTGCTGGAGGTGTTGGGAGTGTTGGTGGATGTCCTAAAAGCTCAATATGAATGAATCTCACCCAGTAAGTGCCATCTTTATGCTGCCAAGCAACTTGAACATTGAGATCATGCAGCCCCTCTGGATCAATCTTTACCACCTGTCCAATATCTCCATATTCAACCTCTTCATAACTCTTGCAGCATCTTACCAACATACCAACAGTCACATTGTCCCTGACGTACATAGCATATTCATCAAAGGAGAGAAAATCTGAACGTTTCATAAATGTTTGTGCAGCTGTGAGAACATCATCATAGGATGATGCTGGAACAACTGGTGTTGTTACACCTGTTATTGATAATGATGATTGCTCATTGCATCCATCACTCGTAGAATCCTCAGAATCATCTGATCCAGCATCTGAACTCGATAAAAGTGTATCAGAGTCTCCAAAGACTGTATCTGCTTTTTCTAGCAACCAAGCAACAACATTTTCAGGTGTTATATTACCACCTTCTGTTACACTGAGACTCCTAATTGCAAATTCAACACTTTTTTTAAGAAATCCCATCTCAGTTAATTGGGTAACTAGAGGATTATTGGAGGTCTGCTGTCGAGAATTGATTATTTTCTTTCCACTTTTGCAGTGTCTCTTCTGACTTGATGACAGAGAAGCTAGGGAGCAATCGGATGTTGGTGTTGTTGGTTCAGAGATGATTCCTCCCTGATGATGAATTCCAGCTCTCTGTCTCAATTCTACAGCTAGATACTGAGAGACAGCTAGAGCAGCAGCTTCCAGCTCTTCTCTCTTGAAAATTGGCTTGAGTGGTTGAGGTTTGATGGCTCGGGTCAATAATTCTTGGAATAAAATCCTATCATCCTCATCATCCTCATCAACTTTCTCAGCTGTTATCAGAGATATTGAACACTTTAAAACCTGCCTGAGCTTTGTCTGATGCTCCAGAAGGGTTCTACCAGCATTCAGAGCTGCTAATTGCTGCTGTTGGGTACGAAGAATTGAGGTATTTACAACACCTGCAATAACAGGCATTCCTGAACCTGGTCTTCTGCCATTTAAATTACTGTTGCTCGTGTTACCAAGAAGTAAAATATTCGCCCAAATTGATAACAAAGACTCTGTCATTGGCATTCTGTCAAGATGAAATTTTTCAGTGATATTTTTAAAACCAGAAAATGTTAATTTCTTGAGTATTCCAGTCCTCCCACTGTCCTCATGAATCTGCACCACTAATTTCGAGTGAGGAGTGAATCTGCAAATAATACCCACATCATTATCAACCTCAACAGTACCACCTATCCTAGGACGATTGTCCAATCCACCAACGACAATCAGAGCTGCCATCACAGTCTGTTGGATAGTCATACTGTGCTCACCACCATTTTCATTCATTCTGATATGAAATAGTGGTCCATCACTCAATAAATCTGATGCAAGTGATAATTTACAAGTTAGATAACAATTGAGGGATTGATGCCATCCTGAGAGTTGATGGAGACCTCTGATAAGTAGAATCAATTCTTCACCAAGTGTTGAACTGTGTGATGCTGTTATAGAAACTCTACACTTGTTTGGATTATGTAAATCAATTATGGGTTCACCAGAAGAATTAATTGTGCAATTAGCAGCACAATTTAGACCAATTTGTCCAAGTAATTTAAACAATTTATCCAGCAATTGTGTCATGACTGTATCATTCTCTGGCCATGATTTGAGGACAGCGAATAAAAGTTTAATAGCCATAATTTGTTTAAAAATATTTGTCTCAGATTCTTCAGATATTATACTCAGAAAAAAATCAATCCAAGCTGGTGTGCTCAGAGCTTGACAGAAGGATATCTGGGAATTAGCTATTGTCTTTAATAATCCCAGAGTTGCCCAAGACTCGTGATGCTCTCTAGCAAGATCCCAAGCTATTGTATTAGTTCCATGTGCACAATTAGGTTTATTAGCAGTAGAAATAATCCCTCGAATGACAGAAACTAGAGTCTTAATTGCAGATTTATCAACACCATTAGCATTGATACCACAAGAGAGTAGAATAATTCTTAATAAATTGGTGGATGCACTTTTGAGATAAGTAGTTGGATGGAACTCCCGATTCCCCAGAGAATCATCAAATTTTTTAGTCAATCCATCAGCTGTTGGTGATCCAGCATCACTATCAGAATCACTTTCAGGTGGTACTGGTGGTTCAGCTAATTTAAGATCATATTTACCTTCTTTTCCCATTCTATAAGAATTAGTTGTACCATTGTCCCACTGTACCCTGATCCATCCATCCTCACCAAGCTCACCAATGACTTTACCCTCACCAGGAGGTGTACCATCCTGTTCAGCCCACTTCCAATCCACTCCTCTCACCACTCTCGTACCAATCTTCATCAGTGCCACCAACTCTGGACCACTAAGCTCAACAGCCGGTGGTTTATTCTTCTGTAAGACATCTTCATATATTGCAGTGACATTAGAAATCTTCTGCTGCTTCTTCATTCTCATTGATTCACTCATCATGCCCATTGGAGTCGGCCCAATCTGTCTCAACAGCGTTAAAACACTCGAGATGAGACCAGAATTCACCAACAGTCCAATCTCATTAGCATGATGATGACTAGTCAACATCCCAAGAATTGTCAATAAAAATCTAGCCCTCGGGAGCTTTCTCAGCCAAGTATATGTCCCCTGATTCAAACTACTCTTCCCACTGACTTTATCTTTATTAAAGAGTTCTGCTTGCATCACATATGCCCTCAGTGCTTGAACAGTCCAACAGGTGATTTGAGCCTCTGAGATTATGATATTGGCTCTCTGATAGGGTGTCACCAGCTGAATATTACTCAAGCAATGAGTGATTACTCTATCCTGTCCCAGACGTTTATTCTCTGGAATTAGACCTAGCCAACCATTCAATAGCGAATACTTGACTGATGTTAACAGATAATCTTTCTTTAATAATTCTAGAATCATGTTGATACCCCTTTCCCTCATGTTGACCCTCTGAATCTGACAGTACATGGCTCTCCTCAGGGTCTCCACGATATTACCACCTCCATCCTCAGACACTGCAAAGCTCACGATATCATTCATCAGCTCATTAGAGTCAATAATCAATGATCTATTGTTCAATTTATCCAACTGCTGTAGCACAATATTCCTCATTGTTTGTTTATCCTCAAAATACTTTTCTTTATCATCAGGAATTGATGTATTGACAATATCATCAATTTTATTCTCCTTTTTCTTCTTCTTCATCATCTCATGAGCATTTGTCCTCTTCTTTCGATTATCATTGATGATACTGAGGACAACTCTCTTGAATTTTGGAACTGTGTGAAGTAATTTGAGCCTCTGATAGCCAATGACTTCGTAACTGGTGGCAGATCTAACTTCATAAAGAAGAAATCTACATTTTTCTTGAACTGGTGCACAAACTTCTTTATAACTCTTATTCTGCTGTTGTCGAGTTCTTATTAAATTCCATTTGGTCTGGTGAATGAGTTTAATCATGTCGATAAGGGGTTTAGACAGTTTAGTGTCATTATCAGTCAATTCTTGATCAACTAGAGCAATTGTTTGATACCCCAGGGCTAGATGTTTGATGATGACAGCCATCAGGAGCCTTCCCACCTCCTCCACTGGATGATCTCCATAAAAATCAACGTGTGATAGTAGATTATTAGCTTTACTGTATTTCTCAACAATTTTTAAAAATATCTGCACATAATTATCTGTCCTGTGACCTTCAGCCAGAGAATGAATGAATGCAGTGACTCTAGAATCATTGGATCTTGCTTTCTGGTATTTATCTCTGAGTCCAGTGGCTCCAGTACCAGAATTACTAGTTGTACTTGTGGTAATTGTAGTAGAGACACTTGTGATTCCTCCAACAGCACCAGAAACTGAAATTCCAGGCTCAGTTGGTGAATTAGCTGCTGTGGAGTGATTACTCTTGGCCTCGTCCTTCTCCTCCTCGTAGGGATTTGATGGCTGGAGCACCTGGAGACCACCTCTGAGGAAATTAGCACTCAACCAGACCCCAGCCTCCACCTCAGCAGGCAGTAGAGCAATACTCTGTCTCATTCTGTGAGCATGAAGACCCAGAAGAAAACTCAGAGCTCTCTCCATATCCAGCAACGAAGAGCACACATTCATGATCTCAATGGTAAATTGAGTGCTATCAGGCTCTGATTGACAATAATAACCCACAAAACACGACTCCATAACACCAGAATTCAATTGTGAAATTGCATTTTTAGTGTTGGAGATGTCTTTGCTACCATCAAAACGTCCAGTATCACCATCTCTAACCAATGATGATGATAGTGATGATGATGATGAGCCATCTTGACAAAAATCCTGTACATCGTATACATTATTGTTGACAACAATCCAGAGGCCACCATCTCTATTATGATTCTCCAGATCAGCCCATCTGATGAGTGTTGGCTCTTCAGGTACTGACATAGTCTGTCTAGAGTTATTTCCCTGCTGTGGTGCTATAATTCCAGGCCAGGAGAGATCATCAGCATCATCTTTCTCAACAGTTGATGCTAATCTGTTGTATTGATCGAGTATATCGAGTACTGGAGCTAGAATATCCATCCAATTCATATCATGAAGCAGCATTGGATTGTCCATCTGCAGGAGTATAAGGCAGATGACTAATTCTGGTAGTAAAATAGTTATAATATCATTTTTCAATATCGTTGTAACTAGAACAAAATTTTTACAACTTGTTCCAGCAATTTCGCATGCTATTGGCAATACATCATTGACATGATTACATATTTGAATAATGTACTTCTGGAGGAGTGATTGAGTGCCAATAATCTCAGGATCTTGATGATCCTGTTCATGATTCTTGGTTCTACTGATGCACTGATAAATTTGTGCTATTAGCAGACGTTGCCAACGCAGCAGAAGATTTATACTCGGTGAATTATCAATTTTCTGGCTCTCCTCGTGCTTTCTACCACCCCTATTTATCTCCAGTGCCTCTAGTTTAGCCTGAGTGATGCAGGTACCATTTTTAATCAATTGTTTGACCAATTGTACCAATGAAATTGTCATATTTTGCTGTTTTTCAGAATTAAATTGTTTAGATTGTTTAGTTTCATTTTTAAATTCACTTGCAGTATTTGATGATACTATTGACTCTTTTTCATCAGATATATCAGTAATTTCAGCTTTAATTGCAGATTTTAGGGCATATTCTAGACCTCCATCGGCCATTAAACTCGATACAAGGAGATCAGCCATAAATTGTTGTCCTTTGTTATTACTGTCACTAGTATTATTATTACTAATAGCATTATTGTGATTATTGTGATGATGTTTGCTGGAATTATGGAGATTATTCGTACTGTGTGATTTAAAATTATTATTATTATTAGAATTTGGTAGAAAGCTTGATAATGTTTTGGCTCTTTCATTGGCTGTTGGTAGGAGAATACTCCAGCCAGTCTGGAGTACAGATTGTCCAGCTTCCTGGATTGTTGCTAAGATTCCAGCCTCACTGGCAAGAGCAACACACCTGTGTTTCAATGAATTCAGAAGACTGGTACCACCAGCAAGACCAACTGACTTGGGATCAATTCCATGGGATATCATGGCATGTAATTGAAGTCTCAGGAGATTGAGTGTTGCAACAGCTAGACACTCTCTGTCCTGAGTCGGTGGCCTAGTTCCAGGTAGTCCCTCGCAGGATTTAGTCAGCAGTGTATCAAGTAATTTAAATGTTTTCTCACATATATCAACGACAAATGGTACCCTAGTAGCTACTGACCATGTTGATAGAGACCAAGCAAAACTCTGGGATGGTCCACAGACAATTCCAATGACATTTTTACCAGTTAAAGCTGTACAGAGAGATGGTTCTGATACTGTAAAACCTAGAGCTGGATCAATTTGTCCATAATCATTTCTACCCCATCCATAAACCTCTTGATCATCTGTCAATGCAAGTACCAAAACACTTCCAACAGACAATTCTTTAATTCTCTTCCCCTTGATCTTCAGTGACTCTATCATCTTAGGATATCTAACATGATCCTCATTACCATGACCAAGACGATAAGCACTACCTTTACCCCAAGTGTATATCTCACCTTGAGCAGTCAAAGCCGCTGAAAATTGTCCTCCACAGTAGACCTTTATGACATTGACATCCAAAAGTTTATCAACAATTTTTGGAATCTTTGATCCATCAGATCCACCCCTTCCAAGTTTACCATAATCACCATCACCCCATGAGAATACAATTCCAGATGCTGTTACACATAGTGTCTGTGAATCACCACTGCCACAAGCAACATAAACTACAACATGTCCATTCAAAGCTGTCACCAGAGTTGGTACCATGATATCATCACAATTACCATGTCCCAATCTTCCATAATTACCCCTACCCCAGGTATACAGCTCACCAGTTGTTGTTAGAGCAGCTGAATAAGTACTTCCACAAGTGATAAATGTCACAGATTTATCACCAAGTGACTCAATAATCTTTGGATTATCATAAGACGTTGTATTACCATGACCAAGTCTTCCACCATCACCATTACCCCAAGAATAAGTGATACCCTCATCAGTAAGAGCAAGATAATGCTTACCATCTTGATGAGAAGCTATCATACTTATCACAGCTGTTTTTTTAACCATACCAAACTCAACTTTCTGGGGATACTGGGTCTCTGAGCCATAATGCATCATGTAAACCTTTCCACTCTGTGTTAGAATCATCAGAGTTCTCTCTGTGCAACAAAGCTGCCTAACTCCCAACTCTGCAATGGCATCACAGTAGAATGGAGATGTGCCATTACCAAATTTAACACCACCCCAAGCAATGACTTCCTGAAATGTTGTTTGAGTCGTTTGATTCTTCAAAAATGCATTTGTCACGTTGCTGGAGCTGTTGGAAATGGCCAGAGGTGGTAGATGAGGACTTGCTAGTCGTGATAAATTGCACATGATGACAACAGCTGCTTTACGAAGATCTACAGGTACAGTATCATCATCAGGGAGTAATAAATACTTCAAAAGTACTTCACAAGGGCCTGGACTCAGTCTGTTGTCATTGCCAGATGGTCTTCGTGATTTAGTAGCAATAACTGAGTTTAATCTTCTCAGTAGTGGCACCAGAGGTGCACAGCTTCCTGATGCTGGTGGTATAACTCGATTATCCTGATTTATAGTCTTCTCACTCAAGTGTAAAAGCAGAATAACAGAGTCTAGTAAACTGGAGAGGGTTGCACGTTGTGCTACAAGCTCCAGAAGAAGACAGAGTGCAGTATGTTGATCAGAAACTGGTACTGGACACCAGGTGGATGCTGCTGTTGTTGTCGTCAATTGGGCAACATCACCAGTCACAACTTGACGAAGAAATTTAGCTGATTTTTCAACAACTTCTAGCCAAACTTGAGAGACATTATTCTCCTCGAATAAAGTAGCTTCTGGCAATGATTGAAGAGTTTCCAGGGACTCTGTGAGTATTTCACTGCAAAATTCAACGTCTTCACCAGAACGCCAGGCCCTTCTCAAGTAGGCAAAGGAGAAATTTAATGCAGCACGTGTACCAACTCTAGCTAGACCCACAGCAGCTCTTTCACCAGTTTTTAATGATAATTTATAGATTTTTGGGGTTGGAGGCTTTGATGAACTTGTGCTAATGGCTGTATCAATGTTTGTTAATTGTTTTTTGTCTTCTTGGGGCTTGTGACGTGATAAAGCTGTGATATAACGTCTTGCTATGACCAATCTCTGGCGCAATCTTGTGGATGATAGAGTGCTATTGGCAACTTCATTGCACAGAATTGTTTGGTCCTTTATCAGGGCTTCTGTACTCGTCTCCCAGTCGATTTTTGATGGCTTTGTACTCCACAACCACGAGTCCATGTTCTGGGATAGGGGTAGAGATTTTTCAGTTGCTTTGGTTATTTCTTCAGCCAGTGCTGCTTCTTCCTCATCCAGCTTCTGACAGGGTGAACAGTTGCAGCCACTCTGGGGACCGCATATACCGTCGCAGCAGAGACAGGAGAGGACACGAAGGTTGCAGTAGTAGTGGCCACTGTCACCTGGAATTTTCCACAAATTTTGTTTTTATAAATCAATAATTTTATCAATCTGAAAAATCAATAAAAGCTACCTTTTCTTGATATGACACCAGCAGCATTGATAAGTCCATCACTGAAACTCCCAACAATTTCTCCATCTCGTACCATTCCATTCCACAATTCAGCGAGACCATCGCGGCACAAAAACCTCTGGAGATCAGTTTTCAACCACTTTGCATCAAGACGTGACTCTGGTCTCACTGTTATGCTCAGTTGACCACTCATTTTCTCCACTTGTTTATCAATTTCCCATTAAAACCTAAATATCCATGTTTTCAGCTATTTTTTCTTTATTTTTATTCTCACTTTTCACTTAAAAAAAAAAAAAACAATTAAAATCAATGAAAATTAATTCTGATGGTCCCAATTGAACATGAAATATGAATTAGTTAAACAGTTTGATTAAAAATTCGTGATTGCAATTAATAATCCAAATTTTCAACTGATAATGACATTTTTTAGAATTTCTAGGAATTACGGGGGTTATTATAATGTAAATATCAACGAGTAGATACCTTTTAAGCAGCAGTTATCAACACCAATGGTGTTTTTGACATGTATATATGTATGATGGTAACCTACACCAACCTGCACTAACCTGTTAAGACTGGCTTGCCGTGAATTTAGACGACAAAGGGGTGGGGGGAATTCGACTGCCGTTGCAGCAATATAATAGGCCTTCTTTTTTTTTCATTCGAAGATATATTCCAAAAATTGATTGTTCAATAATTAGTAATTAATTTTTAAAATTATCAAATGCTCTAAAATCCTTTGTGACGTCACAAGGTCTCTTAGGGGGGCGTAACCAAGCCAACCTAACCTAATCTGTGGGCTTGTCTCAGCCAATGTGAAGGGCTACGACTCCCCACTCTCGGACACTCGGCCAATGGGAAGCTACCCAAGGGATCATGTGACATCATAACCTAAAAATTAATCTCAGTAATGACATATTTAACAATATTTTTAGCTGTGTGGCTATTCATTTATCAATTTAATAATTTTTAATTATTTTTTTTTAACAATAATAATTACAATCAATTGCAATAAATAATTGAAATAGAATTGACCTCATTCGAAAAACCGGAAATGCAAGGGCAGACGGAAGTCATGACACCATCAGTCACTAACTTCACCGCAAGATGTCGTCTCCCCCCAAAATGAAGTTTCCCTTCGCACAAACTCCCCCCCCATATCTCCCACGTTTTTGGTATGAGCAAATGGCGTCTCACAGGTGGAGATTGTTGCGTCAAATTTCTCTAAAATAATGAATGAACTGTCACAATAACTATGAAAAATCACTGAAATACAATTTACATTTAATGTGGTAAGTACAGTTTCTCTAATTATGAAAAAAAAACCATCAAATTTATTCAATTACAATGCAAAATCGAGTCTTTTTTGCGGCAGATAAAACTGCTATTAGTATGTAAACAAACACAGCATCAAGCATTGAAATTCAAACGTTCAGCAATCGTAATTAAAATTGTCAATTACTCGATAAAAAAAATTCTCCTTCAATATTCAATCTTAAAGAGAATTATTAATAATCTAAAATAACAAAATAATTCTAGATTAAAAATATGAACGAAGCGAGTGGGGGAAAGGAACAATCGAATACACCAACTTGGGACGCACTGTCAAATAATCAACAAATAGCTGGATTAACTGAAACAATAATGCATCATCATCATCATCATTCACATTCACATCATATACATCATACAACGATGATGCAGCAGGAGCAGACAGTATCAGCTGTTAGCCAAGTTATTGTGCCCACTCCAGTTAAATTACAAGCACAAGCATTAACACAAACGGCGGGAATTGTTGAGCATTGTCCACCAATGTCTCATGTCCAGCAAATGATACCCATGGGCCAGGTGATTAATAATTTTGAATTAATTAAAAAAAGTTATTTTATCAATTTTTTACTTTATTTTATTTTTTTATTTTTTTATAAAATAGGTAGTACTACCAGGCACCTATCCAGAGCCTGAATTGAGTCTAGAGCTCCAGCAACAGGGCTGGAAGAGATTCTGGAGTAAGCGTGAAAATCGTCCCTACTTCTGGAATAAATTAACTGGTGAATCACTGTGGGTAATGCCATCATTAAAGCCCCAATTTGATCCAATAACAGATCCCCTTGGTATATGTGGTGGTGGTCCAGTTGTATCACCAGGTAATGGTCCAATACCACCAGGTACACCAGGTGGACAATTGAAGCGTCGTGCATCAGAGGATGGTAATGCAATAGCTGGTATTGTTGGTGGTGCAATAAAAAAATTTGTCCTAGCTGGACCCTGGGATCTTGAAGTTGGTACTAATGTGATAATTTATGAGAGAGCCCAATCAACACTCTTCCAGATACATCCAGACGTTGAGTCACTCCGTTGCAGCCTTTTAGCTAAATTACGCCAGTGTTATCAAGAGCTTTGTCACACACGTGAATCCATTGATGCACCTAAAGACTCATTCAATCGTTGGTTAATGGAGAGAAAGGTCATTGATTGTGGCTCTGATCCTCTATTACCAAGTCAGTGTTTTCCAGAGATCTCCATGTCAATGTATCGTGAAATAATGAATGACATACCCATTAAAATAGTAAGACCAAAATTCACTGGTGATGCTAGAAAACAATTGTCAAGATATGCTGAGGCTGCTAAAAAAATGATTGAATCACGTTCAGCATCATCAGAGAGTAGAAAAGTTGTTAAATGGAATGCAGAAGAGACATTTCAGTGGTTACGTAAAACTGTTGGTGCTACATTTGATGATTTTCAAGATAGATTATCACATTTGAAACACCAGTGTCAGCCACATTTAACAGAGACTGTAAAAGGTAGTGTTGAGGGTATTTGTATGAAAATATATAATTTATCAACAGAGTATGCTAAAAAAGTTAGAGATAAAAATAATCAAATTATCAAGGAGAATGGATTGAGTGATATATTGAGACCAAATGCACCACCACAGCGTAAAGTATGGTGTTATCCAGTGCAATTTGTTCTACCAGCACCAAGATTACCCAATGTTGAATATTTACCTGAGAGAGAGCAGACAATGCTAAGATTTCATGGTGATACTGTGTGTATTAATAATAATCATTTGACTAAACTCGAGCATTTGTACAGATACAATTGTTTCGATGATAAAAAATTTGAAATGTTTTTACCAAGGGTATGGTGTGCATTAAAAAGATATCAAACATATCTTGGGCCAAATGAGGGACAGGCAACACAAATGGCATTACCAGTCAGTGTATTTGAGTGTCTTCAGAGATCATTTGGTGTTACATTTGAGTGTTTTGCATCACCTTTTAATTGTTACTTCAGACAGTATTGTTCAGCATTTGGTGATACAGATTCTTATTTTGGTTCGAGGGGTCCATTTCTTGATTTTAGGCCTATAACTGGATCTTTTGAGGCTAATCCACCCTATTGTGAGGAATTAATGGAGGCAATGGTTAATCATTTTGAGAGATTACTTGCTGATTCAACTGAGCCACTCTCATTCATTGTTTTTTTGCCTGAATGGAGAGATCCTGCACCCAATGCACTTGTTAAACTTGAGGCAAGTCATTTCAAGAAGAAACAGGTGGTTGTACCAGCTATGGAGCACGAGTATAGGCATGGATTTCAACATCTTTTGCCAAAGTGAGTTGAATCAATTTTTATCAATTACTTCTTCTTATTTAATCATTTATTCTTTCAGAGCTGAAGTTAATATCCGAGCTGCTTATGGTACTCTAGTTGTCTGGTTACAAAATGCAGCTGGTGCAGCTCGTTGGGGTCCAACGGAGGAGCGTGTTGAAGCACTTCTGGAGGCATGGAGACCTGGTAGAGAGAGAGAAAGAGACAGACAAGAGTTACTCTCACCACCAAGACCAACAACTCACCAACCAATACCGTCCACAACAATTTCATTATCATCAAATTGTACACCATCACCAACAATTCCAATAACAACAGCACCAGTTGTTATAACACCACAAGTGCCAAGCACAATATCAACATCAGTCAATTCAAATTCTCCAACAACCCCAACGATACCAGCAACAGCAGCTAATCCTATCTGAAAATACTGGTGGATCTCATTGGTAAGATTGATTTAGAATTAATAAATCATTTATTTTTCTTCTCTGAATAAATCTAATATGTAAATATGTCTTTTTTATTGTCAATTAAACGTCAATTTGGATCAATTCTGATGTTTTTTTTTTCTTTTTTTCGTACTATTTTTTTTTTTAGGAAAATAATTGTAGAATTTTTGAAATAGACTGGAAGGGGAGGAGGAGGCGTCTTGTGTAGATGTCAAACAAAGAATAACTTTTGTAACATCAGAGAAATAAATAATTCGAATAATTTCGAATGCAATGAAAACGAAATTCTGGCAATTAAGAGAGAAATTATAGCATAGCTTCATCATCCAAGAGGAATATATATACATATACATTATAAGAATTATTGTTTAAACACGAAAAGTTACAATAATTGCAATGTATCTATTATATAGGTCCATTATAGAGAGTGTGGATGATATCTGTGTTTAAAAAAATTATCATTAATCTTTTATCGAGTTATTTGTTGTGATGACGAGTTGATATTCTTTAAATAATATTTCTCCCTTTTCTTAATTATGTAGATGAGAGATTAAAAAAAAAAAAAATTATAATGTAGTATATTTGATATACTTGCCGTGCAAGATTTAATTAAAAAACGAAAAGTCTAAGTGAAGTCATTAAAATGATCTTTAGTTTTACGATTATTATTATTAAAATGCCTAAAGTAGACTAGTTGCTGAGTTGAAAATTTATTTCGTGTGGTTTGTTTTTTTTTTTAATATCTTGTAAATAAAATCTTTTGTTATCACTCTCCTGCGCTGAATAAAACAATAAAATTAATATTTTTTATTTTTTTCAAATTTCTCACACTTTTGACAATTACTTAATCATTAAAAAAAAAAGGCACAAATTAATTATTAATGTAAATAAAATGTAATAAATTGTAAATATACTAGCAACAAAAAATTGAATTATTTGTTTGACACAAGCGCAAAAGTTATCCCTCAATCGTCCTTAGAAAAATTCCACCTCTAGCTCTCTGTTATCCTGTGCTTTGGCCATTGGTATCGCCTCCAAGCTCAGCTATAAAGCCTCCCCCTTTACCACTATCAGTGACCCCAAATTTATCACCCCTCACAGGGTAAATAATTCCCACGACTCATGATATCCTGCTAGAAATACAAGTTGAAGCTTTGAAGCTAAAGTTTGTCCTAATCTCACCCCCTTCAAACTCAATTCAACAGTACCAGAGTATTTGAGAGTTTTTAAAACTTCTTTGGTGTTTCCGAAATTGGGGAATCCCCCGAAATGACCAAAAAACTTCAGATAAATTCATTATTTTAAACGAAAATTTTTTTTTTTTTAAATTCTTTTTCCCTCAAAATAAATTGAAAATAGAAATTTCTGTTATCCTGACCCTGAAAGACCCTCCCTGAGGACCACGCGGTACCATCCACGTCTTCTGCGCAAGAATTTCCACCCCCACAGGTACCATCCTTCCAATAGTCATACAATCCTGATGGTGAGAATGCTTCTGGCGCCACTCGCTTGACGAGTGACGAGACATTGACGTGTCCAGGAGGCACCTCACGCATCCACTAGAGTCCTCAAACCCTTGAACCCTATATCCTCAATACTTTGAAAAATCCCCCACAATTGAACTAAACATGTAATCCTGATTCGTAGAATACTTCTGACGTCAGAAAGTGCGCGCGGAATTCGAGGAATCCCCGGTTTAAAGAATTTTTTAAATACTTTCAAAATCCTGGGATCCTGATGACAGGAATATTTCTAGGGGGTAAATAATCTCGATTTTTTTCTGTCTCTGATCATTAAATAAGAATTTTTTCTTCTTCTCAAGAATTAAAAACAAAGAGTTTTCCTCTCTCTATGAATTGAACCATTGAATGGAGCCTTTGCAGAAGGTATGAATGGAATACCAGCATGACTGAGAGCATTGGTACAGGTCAGTTTTTCCCGCGAGGACGTAAGATAAAGTGATTCTCCTCGAAACGCATACTTATCGCCCTCGACAGTATCAGGATGCCAGAGACATTGAGCAGGACTTTTATAGAGGTATGTTCACCCTAATGTTCAATATCCTCTCGACTCCTCGATCCCTGATACCCCGACGTACGTAACGGTTTGAAGTCTCCTGCATTATTTTCATACCGAAAACCCATGAAATTCTTATAACAAATACCATTCCTTTATTCTCATCGCATTCTCTTGGCCGACTGAGCTCCCTTCGATCTACTTGAACCATGAGTTACCCCAGAGCATCAGGTGATCATAGACACGACTTGATAAATTTCGCGGGAATGTCTGAGGACATTCTCCAAGGATTCTAGTATCCTGGCATGGTTATAAGATTTTACACGTGTTGGTTTACATCTATCACAAACACCATGCATGATGATGATGATGATGATGATGATGATGGTTTGTCTTCTGAAGAATTGTTGCAATTTTTAAGATGTAGAATTCTTTATTATCAACATGTCCACTGACCTCCACGCGAGGCTATACTACCCTAAAAGCTCACTTTCTGTTTTAGAGGACTTGTATGAATTTTTATTAATTTTTTATTTCAACATCATTACCCCAATTAACAATTTTTCAAATGTTCTGAAGTTACTTGTGACGTCACAAGGTCTCTTGAAGAGGCTAAACCAATCACATGACGTATCCAAGTCTGTGGGCGTGTCTCAGCCAATGAAGGAATACGACATACTCCTCACCTTTGGACACTCGGCCAATATGGGAAACTATCCAAGTGACCTTGGGACGTCATAACCTAAGAATTGGTCTCAGAAACTACTGATTTTTAATTAATTATCATACATTTTACAATATTTTTAAGTAAATTGTTTTATTGTCTCATATCTTCTGCTAGTCCCCTGCTCCTCAAAACACTGAAAACTTGAATATTGCTCTTCCCTCCTAGATATCCTGATGCAGCCCTGTTCGCCGGAGGGCGCCGTTATCAGTCCCCTAGGCTGATGATAACACCCCGTATAATCATGTCCTGCGCAGGATCCTGAATAATAGTGCGACCTATTCAGTGGCATGTCGCCTTGATCCGGAAATATGCTTCGCGTTTGAGGCAATTAAGTGCATTAGCGTAGGCGCCAGACCAAAATGATGACTCCAGCAACTGGAAAATCCACTTTCTCATCAATTTAACACCAATATTATTCCCTAAAATTACCCCTGATTACTTCAAATTATCCCTGAAATCGAATTTTCTTCTTTTTTCAGAGAGAATTCGATTGGCAATGGGAGATTTTGGGGGAAAATTCAACTGGTCGCGACGAGACCTGCACACACTGCTGTTCTCCTCTGCGTAGGCGTCCCTTGAAAGCTCCCACGTATCCTCGACGTCACAATGCTAAAAAGCTTTCTTCGGATGACGTAAAGTGACTCGAGGGGATGAGACAAAACATAAACAATTCCACTGTGACGTGACATACGTGGTTACGTAACGTGACGTTGCGACAATGGGATGCTTCGGATAACAGGGGACTAGGAGGTATACAGAGGTTCCTATCAACCCCTATGCGCCACCCCTCACGCAATGTTCTTTCGATCCATTCTGGTTATATTAGTGTAGTCAATCTAGCATTTGAGTGCGGCTATTTTATAATCCTCCATCGATGAAAAAATATCATTTGATAGATAAAAATGCCCTGAACAACAACATATCAATGACGAAAATAAAAATTCTTTGTAATATCTATTGAAACAAATTTATTTACAGATTATTCTGAATTTTGTGTAGTTCAAGACAATTTTAATAACATGGAATTCTATTGTATAAATACTTTTTAATTTATTAATCAAAAATTTGTATCACAACTTTATGTAATAGGGAATTTGCATGAAGTTCAATTTTTAGGTTATGACGTCTCAAGGTCACTCGGGTAGCTTCCCATTGGCCGAGTGTCCGAAGGGTGGGTAGTCCCAGTCCTCCATTGGCTGAGACACGCCCACAGATGAGATTAGGTTCACTTGAATCCGTCCTGTGATTGGTTTAGCCTCCAAGAGACATTGTGACGTCACAAGTAATTTCAGATATTGAAATAAAAAAATTAATAAAAATTCATCCAACATCCCTATTCTCAAAGTCCTGAAATAAGTGAGTAATTTATGTAAAAAAAAAAAAAATATCAAGTGATATTTTAATTTAATTAATAATTCAACGAAACAGTGATAGTCTGTTTCGAGTCCCAGGCATCCTTCCCTGAATGTCCAAGAGTCCAGCCTGAATATCCCCAAAATTGGGAATATTTCTCACTTCACCTCTAGCAGCAACACTGGGTGATGACTTGAGTAATCGTCTAGCAACTCTGTGAACATCATCCCTCGTTATCTTCTCAATCTCCTGCATAAAGTACTCCGGTCGTTTTCTGACATCAGTTGCCAGAACCTGTCTCCCAATATCCTCAAACACTACAGGTCTCTGTTCAAGATTCATAAGAAGCATCGACTGCAGTTGTTTCTTGGCCCTAGCCAATTCACTCTCATTCATGGGTCCAGCCATTGCTACCAACTCTTTCACAACCACCTGTACCATCTCCTTGACATGTGTTGGTGTTGATGATGCATGAATACAGAATAATCCAGTATCCGCATATGCATGATTGTAGGCAGTAGCACTGTACAGCCAATGATACCTATTAAGTACATTAGTATACAATCTTGTGTACATACCCTTGCCAGGACCACCAGCACTGAAGCTTCCACCACCTCCCATCATCATATTGAGTACACACATGGCTATGAAATCTGGATCCTGATGAGAGCAACCCTCCAGACCCACAACAATGTGTGATAATTCTGGAAGACCACTGGGTCCAGCATAAACTGGAATACTGCATTCTTCAACGATATAACCACCTGTATATTGTGCTACAGACTCATCCACAATATTAGCACCTCTGTCAGGTAAAACTAGACTAGTATCATCGTCCCAAATTGGCTTATCATTAACAAAATATCTCTCCACTGAATTGACTAGATCACTGTGCTCAATCCCCACTCCAGCAACAACCATTCTCCTCGGTGTATAATGATTCTTCAGGTACGTAAACAGAATCTTCCTATCAATCTTATCAATATTCGTCTGGGGACAGATTTTGGGAAGACCCAGAGTATTATCTCTGTATGCTGCTGCATGAATCATGTCTATAAGAAGAGGCTCTTGCTCAGGTCTAGTGAGCAATGATTCAAGTTCAAATGCAACAGTTTGTCCAGCAATATTCAACTCATCATCCGTTATTTTAGGTCTTAAAACAATATCACCGAGTACTTTTGTCACTGTATCAAGACCATGTCGTTCTGCTGATGCTGCATATACGAAAGTATCTCTTGATGCTTGACAATCACATATTCCACCGTGTTTTTCAAGCATCAGCATTATGTGATCTTTACTGTCGTAATTTTTTGTTGAATTGAATGCAAGTTTCTCTAGAAAATGGGATATACCACTGGGATATGCCACCTCATAGCGTGGTCCTGAGTCTATCAGTACACCAACTGTACAAAATTGTCCAAAACGATTTTCCGAAGCAACTCTGAGACCATTTGAGAGAACTGTTATCTGGGTTGTTTGATTCTCCTCTTTGGCACTGGCGTATATAGCTTTTGGGAGATTTGGCAGGGGCTGAGAAAGAGGGGGAAAGCCAGTTACACTGTTTATTATCTCTGGAGGCTTGCACTCTGATGAAAAGTATTTTCTCCAGGGAGTCAAGTATTTTTTTTTTGATGAACTGAAATTGAAATAATGAATATTAATTGAATTATTCAATTTTTTGTCAATTTAAGATATTTTTATTTATTATAAATATTGATCAATTGATCGATATTATTACATCATTGATGAAAAATATTACTATAGGGCATTGATGTCAATTTATTTCATTATTTAGAGGGTTAAGTTGAAAAAAATTGATTAACGAGAGATTGAATTGATTTAATTATTTACCCAGTTTTGAAGGCAGTGGCCAACGGTCCCTGTGGTATTCTCACCAACATTTTAATATCTGTTTTTATCTAATTTTCTAGATTTTTCAGTTTATAATAAATTTTTTTTGTACAGACGTTTTTTTGTACATGCGAAACGGGACATGCCGGATGCTCATGTGAGCGATTTTGTCACATTATGCACATGGAAATGGAACTTTTTGGTGGGGGGAAAGAGCGCAGAGCGCGTAAATTTTTAAATCAATTTCACCCTGATATGAGCTTTCGGTGGATATCTCGGGATCTAAGGGAGATATCGAAATATTGATAAGGACCTTTTTTGTAGAGTTAAATGAGAGCTACAAAAAAGGTTTTCTCAAAAATTTCGCTATCTCTCTAAGATTTTGAGATATTCATCGTAAAATCAGCCGGAAGTCGATTTAGATCGTTTCACTAATTCGCTACTGAGTTCTCTCGGCGCTGGATAAAATTATATGCTGAAAAATTGCGATGATTAATCAAAGTCATGAAAGTTAATTGGACTGCCTGCGCCTGCGCATTGACTGTTCAATAATTCTGGGCCAGCGCGACAGGATCGTCAGACGATATCTACCGATTTCCCTAAAAAAAGGTGAAGAAATTGTCTCATTATCCTATTTATTCCAATAAATATTGATACAAAAATTATCTCACAATTAAAATATCATCATAAAGTGTGTTTTTATCCTTTCAAGGTCAACCTTTCACCGACAATGCCAAAACCGATTTTATATTCCACAAATATCAGTCCGCCCTGTCGTGCGGTACTTCTCGCTGCTGAAGCCATTGGCTTGGAATTGGATATACGTGAAACTAGTTTATTTGAAAAAGAACATCTCAAGGAGAGTTTCCAAAAGGTTAAGTAATTATTTATAATTGAATGTAATCATTTCGATAGCCAAGAGGTAAAACCATTCAAGTCAATCAGTTTTTGATGAATATCTCAGAATCTAAAAGAGATATCGAAATTTTTATAAGAACCTTTTTTGTAGCTCTGATTCTCCTCTCTAAAAAAGGTCCTCATAAAAATTTCGCTATCTTCCTTAGATCCTGAGATATCCATCGAAAAATCAGTTGAGAGTCGACTTGAACAATTTTACCAATTAAAAAAAAACTAATCGATACTTTTTAATTGCACTTGTACAGATAAATCCCCAACATACTCTTCCCACATTGGATGACAACGGAGACATCATTTGGGACAGGTGAACGCCATTTTTTTTGCTAAAAAAATTATTAAAGAAATTATAATATTATAATGTCATTCCAGTCATGCTATTATCTGCTATCTGGTCGAAAAATACGCGAAAAATGATTGTCTCTATCCGAAAGATTTAGTAAAGAGGGCTCTCATCGATCAACGCTTGCACTTTGACAGCGGAATTCTCTTCGCTCTCTTACGCAGCATAGCGGTGAGTATAATTACCCATTTAATCGAAAATTTCATGGTAAAATGGTATAATTTTCTGCTAGTTTCCTATATTCATGCACAATGAGAAAAAAATACCTGAAGATAAAATACAACTGCTGAAGGATGGCTACGACTTTATGAATAAATTTTTGGATGGAAAGAAATGGCTAGCTGGTGATTCCTACACCTTGGCAGATATCAGTTGTGTTTCTTCATTGAGCAGTTTAGACGTAAATAATATTATTTAGACAAATTGTTATATATCTTCGAATCAATGGGAGATATCAAAATTTTTGTTATGACCTTTTTTGTAGCCCAGATTCTCCTCTACAAAAAAGGTCTCTATAAAAATTTCGCTATCTCTCTTAGATTCCGAGAAATCGACTTAGATCGTTTTACCAATTTACTACTGAATTGAGGTTTTTTTTTTAATTTAACAATTGTATTGATTTTACAGGCTCTGGTGCCCATTGCTGGGTACCCTAATGTCGTCCGTTGGCTGGAAACTTGTGAGAATGAACTTCCTGGATATGTAAGGGCCAATGCTCCTGGAAATAAATTATTCCATGAAGGGATCAAAGCAAAATTGCAGTAAAATTCACTAAAAATTCCTTTATAAAACAATAAACTCACATTATGAACATTAAATATTATATATTATTATCCTGACAATATCCACATTCAAAACTTATCATAAATAATCGATTTTTGCCATTTGAATTTTTACCAGGCTAGTGTTATAGATGGCGCTCATTTTTTAGGGGGTGTGGTGAAAAGAGAGCACATGAGAGAAAGGTGCCTCAATATTTGAGGTTATGCCAATAATATTGCTCCTAAATAATAAAAACAGTTATATGTTTTTGAGAGGATATAATGGCAAATTTATTTAAAGCTTGTACTGGTTTCAACGTGTTCACAAATTTCCTAAAACCGAGGTAATTAACCAAACAATAAAAAATTATTAATTATCGTTTTAATGAATTTTTTCTTCATATTTAATTTTCTTTTCAGAATTGAGGTATTGACAATATCCAATAGAGGAGCTAAAAGGCCCAATCCAACCCCTAAAAAACGTTACCCCTTGTGGTTTTTAAAGCAGAATCGTGCAGTAAGTATTTCTCCCATTTTTCAATTTTTTAAAATTAACAATTATGACAATAATTCAATTTTACAGCTCAACAAAGACGATATAACAAAAGAAAATACTGCATTTGTACAAGAAGTCATAGAATCAAAATATGGTACATTGGATCCACAAAGTGGATGTTATTCACCCCTCAAAATACCCCCAATTGAGCCTACAACAGAGTGGTCACCAGGTTCACGTCGTACTGGTGTGATTGCAAGAAAAATTGGCATTTATCCGATGTGGTTGAAGGATGGAAAAAAAGTATTGGCTACATTACTCCATGTAAGTTGATTTTTGTTAATTAATTTTTTTCATTCGAATAGTTTTTGACGTCTCTGTCTCGTTTGTGACGTCACAAGGTCTCTTGGGGAGGGGGGGGGGGCGTAATCAACCTACCCTGACTTATGGGCGTGTCTCAGCCAATGAAGGACTACGAATCCCCACCCTCGGACACTCGGGCCAATGAAAAGCTACCCTCAAGTGACCTCGTGACATTATAACCTAAAAATTGATCTAAAAAATAGTATAATTTAAAATAATAATTAATATAAATTATTCAGGTATGTGATAATCACGTGATAAAATATATTCCCCCTGAAGAATGGACACCAATGATACAGCCAGCAAGACGTGCCATTGTACCCAGAAGAAAGCAGGGATGTTTATTAGTTGGAGCTGACAGTGTTGATCCCCAAAGGGTACTGAAAAATATTTTCTTTAGTACTCTTTCTAAAAAATCATTTCAAATTGATAATTATTTTTTTTATGCTATTAGTTTACAAAACAATACTGTGGACTCTTCACTGATGCTGGAGTAATGCCCAAAAGACTACTCTGTCGTTTTATGGTAACACCTGATGCTGCATTACAGCCAGGAACTCCACTTATGGCATCACATTACAGAGCTGGTGATGTGGTTGATATCAGAGCCAAAACGTAATTATAAATTGATTTATTTAATTTTTTATTACAACTGTCATAATTACTTTTGTATTTTTAATAGAATGGACAGAGGATTTCAAGGTGTAATGAAGCGTTGGGGTTTCCATGGTATGCCAGCATCCCATGGAGTAACGAAAACCCACAGGAGACCTGGAAATATTGGTTCTGGTGGTACTAAAGCTAGAGTTATGCCTGGAACTAAACTCCCTGGACACATGGGTAATAGATACCGAATGTTCAGAGGTGTAAAGGTGAATATTAATGAGGAAAAAAAAATTATATTTTGATATTTTAAATGATAATTTTGTCTTCTCGATAGATTCTACGAGTAGATTACAAGCACAACGTCCTCTGGGTACTTGGCCAAGCCCTTCCTGGAGAGACCAACAGTCTCCTCCAGATCTACGATACTCTCCTCGTCCACAAAAGGATAAGAGAAAAAGAAAAAGCCCCACCTTTCCCCACGTACATACCAGGAGATGAGCCTCTACCAGATGAACATTGGGACGAGCAAGTTCATAAATTTTCTTCTCCAACGATAGAATTTCAAGTGTCAGATAAATAATAAACGAATTATTTATAATAATTGATTAAAAATTAGTCGTTTTTTATACCAATTTTTAGGTTATGATGTCTCAAGGTCACGTGGGTAGCTCCCCATTGGCCTAGTGTCTGAGAATGGGGGGATTGTAGTCATTCATTGGCTGTGACACGCCTCCAAAAGACCTTGTGACGTCACAAACGATTTCAGAGCATTTGGTAATTGTTAATTGGGCAATAAATAATAAATAAATATTTACATAATTTTTTTATGCTAATTTTATTGTTGCTGCTCCGTACAGAACGTCCGTTATATTTAAATCTACTAATGAAATAGTCAATTATTCAATTGATTCTGACAATCAATATCAACTATAAATTTAAACATGCCTAAAATATGTATACACGAAATTCATCTCGTATTTATTTATTTTCTTTCACTTAAAGTCATTACAATTGAATCAAGAGTCCATTCAAAAATTGTCAATCGAGTCTTGAAAAAAAAAATGAATATAATTTTCAAATGGACAAAAAAAAAAAATGTTTGAATACAAAATCAACACGATTATCAATTTTTTTCCTTTGACAAAAAATTGATAGACTCTCAATTCAAAAAGAAAAAAAAACTAATAAATTGACGCGAAATGGAAATAAAAATATAATAATGTATTAAACATTCGCCTCGTTAATTATCATCGGAGCAGTATAAAGTAAAGCGATGTAAATCTGCACTTATTTTGAGTTAATGTCACAATAAAATAATAAACAGTATCTCAGAATTTGAAGCCCTCGCTTGGAATTGTTGTTGTTGGATCAAATTCAAATGTGCCTTCACCAACTTGAGGTGCAATATTAGTGTCATCGGTCTGTAAAAAGAATATAATCATTAAAATCATTATTTTGAATGAATAAAAAAAAAATAGAAAAATTGATATTCACCTCCCCTGAGAAATATTGCTCAATAATATCATAAGCTAATTTATAAATTTCTACATTCTCATGTGTCTGAAGCTGTTCAATTTTATCAAGCCCACTGCACTCCTCAATCATATTAGCCAGTGTCTCTACCTCTGGTCCAGCAAGTTTAAGCATATTATGAATGCCATCAAGTACCACCTGAATAACCTGTGTATCCTTGCAAGATAAAAGATCACAGAATGGTTCAATAACTCCCTCATGTATCAATCTAGCCACCTGATCTCTATTTCCACTGATAGTAAAATTACTTATAGCCCAAGCAGCCTCTTTCTGCGTTTGAAAATCTGATTTTGACAGATTTCGTATAATCAAAGGTAGAAGACCAGCTTCAATGACAGCACCAACTTGTGCCTGATTGCCAGCTGTTATATTTGATAAAAACCATACAGCCTCTTTGCAAATTTTATCCTTACTGTGTGTAAGTAAATTTTGAAAATGTGACAGTGCACCACAATTGAGTACAGTCTGTGTTTGTTCATCAGTACCAGTGACAATATTACCAACAGCTCTCAGTGCTGCTGTTTGTAATTTAACTTCTTTGTGTGACAATAGTGGTATTAAACGTGGCACAACACCACTGTCAATGACCATTTGTATTTGCTCATTACCACCATCAGTCAAATAACTCAGTGCCCATACTGTATCAACGAGTATATTAACATCTGAGTGATGAATTAGTATATTCAATGCTGGTAGAATTTCCTTAATTGTTTGTACTGGAGGTGGTGGATCTTTATTTCTACAAAGATTCACAATAACCCACGTTACATTGCGTAAAAATGTTATTGGAATATCGGGTTTTATGAATTGTAGAAGTGGCTGAACAACACCAAGATTTATAACGTAGTCTCTGGGTGCTGGACCATCACCAATTATATTTCCTAGAGCCCATACAGCTTGTTCACATACATTTTGTTGGCTTGACATCAACAATTGTAAAAATAATGGTACAGCACCAGCACCAACAACAGCCTGAGTCTGTGCTGATGTGCCACTGGCGATATTTGTAAGTGCCCATGCTGCTTCAAATTGCAATGCGGGGCTGTTAAAAAAAATATCAAATATTAATTTTATTTACAATTTAATATTGATAATAATATGTGTATTTTAAAAACATACTTGTCATGCTGCTCAAGACAACGCACTAAAATTGGTAATATTCCACTCTCAATTAATGGATCAATCGGTGGATTTCTGTCTGATGATAATAATTTACGTGCTGACTGTACAGCCTGCAATTGTTCCTCTGGATCAGTGCTTGCTGCTTTCTGTACAAGTTCTATCAAATTTATGTTGGAGAGAGTTTTCTCAATATCGTCTTCATCTTAAAAACAAATTTTAAAAAATTACAATTAATTATTAAAAATATTATTAATTCATTTTAAATCAATATTTTTACCAGTTGAATCTGCAATGGGAACATTTCTCCTCTTTTGGAGTGTCTCCTCACGTTTATTTTTACGTAATTCCACTGTCACTTCGTTTCTTCGTCTTCTCATCTCCTGAATTAAATAATCATCAATTAATTGTTAATAATTATTGTAATAAATAGAGGTTAATTCACTTTTTAATGCACGAGAGAGTGCCTCAGGTGTTAATCATGGATTAATGTAATTAATTAATTCCAGACGATATAATTATAATATAAATTATTATCAAATATACAATAACTCACATCTTGATCCTTTCCTTTGTTCTTAAACACCATCATTCGACTCTTGTTTTGCATTTCGGCGGCCATTTTTACAATGAATTATCGGTTTTTTTTTTTGGGGTATACGTGATGAGGATAATGCCGGTAGTCAAAATAAACTGTATTAATCCGTTAAAATGAGCACTTTAATTGTTCACTCGAGTTAGTTTTTAATTTAAAAAGAAAATAAAAATTAATTTTCACCAAAAAATCACGCGCACAACCCTCAAATCACTCATAACACTCAATTTTCACCACAAAATATTGAATTATCGGTGAGACTGCAGGATCATGCATTAAAATATATTTATCACGATTAATATTATATTTTTTAATAATTAGTTCAGTCACGTTTTCTTGGGGATGCCCATACGCAGCAAAAGGCGTTTTTCTGAGGAGTGAAAAAACGATAGAGAGACGAGACACACACACACACCAAGTGGTTATGGTGCTTTCATCATGCGACATGGCGTCACTTCCGCAATGGGTGGATTTACAATTAAATTTTTTTTTGAAAAAATTGAAATTTTTGGAATTTAATTGAAAAATTTAAAATTGTGTTTTTTTAAGATTTTATAATTTTTATTAATTTTTAGGATTTTCAATTTTTTATAAATAATTTAAATTTTTTAGGACATTCATCTATTGATGGGAATAAATTATGACATCATGGACTTTGGAATTGATTGAATTGAAACCAAAAAAGGGGTAAAAGTCAATTTCATCCTGAGGTGAGTTTTTTGTCTATATCTCAGGATCTAAGAGAAATAGAGAAATTTTCATAAGGACCTTTTTTATAGAGCGAAATGAGAGCTACAAAAAAGGTCCTAATCTATTTTTCGCTATCCCTCTTAGATTCTGAGATATTCACAAAAAAAACAATCGTTTTACCAATTTCAACAAAAACAAAAGGTCAATGAGTAGAAAAACTGAGTGATTTAGTTATTCAGAATGCCTCTGAGGAAAATCAGAGTACTGGAACTCGCTGGACTTGCTCCAGCACCTTTTTGTGGTATGATATTAGCAGATTATGGAGCTACTGTTATTCGTGTTGATAAGGTAATAAAAAAAAAGTAATTTTCCCCATTAAAATTCGCTAAATAATTATTTAAATCCCCAGACAGGTGTTAAACAAAAAGATGTCCTGGCTAATGGCAAAAGATCGATATCTATTAATCTAAAATCACCGAGGGGAATTGAAATATTCAGAAGAATGAGTCAACAGAGTGATGTGATAATTGATCCTTACAGAAGAGGTGATAAAAATGTTTATTAACGACTTTATTTAATTTTTTTATCATGAAAAAATGATTTCAGGAGTTATGGAACGATTGAGACTGGGTCCTGATGATTTAATGAACTCCAATAAATCATTAATTTATGCTAGACTCACTGGATTTGGACAGGACGGTCCTTACTCGAGTATGGCAGGTCATGATATAAATTTCTTGAGTTTATCAGGATTATTGTCTCTCTTTGGTAGAGGTAATGATAAACCAACACCTCCAGTTAATTTTGCTGCTGATTTTGCTGGTGGAGGGCTGATTTGTGCTCTTGGAATTGTCTTGGCTCTCTATGAACGGAATCAGAGCCAAATGGGACAGGTGATTGATGCCTCGATGGTTGAGGGGACTGCTTACGTTGGAAGTTGGCTGTTTAGGTCACAGGGGATACCGATGCTCTGGGCTAGACCACGAGGACAGAATGTGTGAGTTGTAATTGAGGTTTTTTTTTTTTTTTTCATTGAATTAATGATTTTTATCGACAGATTAGACTCTGGTACTCATTTTTATGAGACGTACGAGACTCTGGATGGTAAATTCATGGCTGTGGGTGCATTGGAGCCAAATTTTTACACAATTTTCATTGAAAAATTGGGCCTCAGTCAAGACAATCTCCCCCAGTTTTTTAATTTCGATAAAAATAAAGAGATATTGTCTGATATATTTAAACAAAAAACTCAGGATGAGTGGACGAGAATTTTTGATGGTACTGATGCCTGTGTCACTCCAGTATTATCACTGGAACAAGCTCCTAAGCATTTACACAATAAATTTAATGAGAGTTTTGCTGTTGATGATAATGGAACAATATTTCCAAAACCATCACCAAGATTATCAAGAACACCTGGTAAATCTAATGTTGAAAAGATTAATCCAGTGCCTGGTGAAAATTCAAGGGAAATATTGTTGGAATTTGGATTTGGAGATGATGAAATTAATGAATTTATTGCTTCTGGTGTTGTTGGACAAATTATTAAAAAATCTAAATTGTAATTTTTTTTCTTCTATTTTATATTTTTAATGCAATAAAAAATATTTTATTTCTTTAAATGGTTGAGGAATAATAAGGATTTTTTCATTTCAAATGTTATTAAATCGTTTGTGACGTCATAACCTAAAAATTGATTTTTCAATTAATTATTATCACAAATTCCCTAAGATATATTTCACTTGAATTGATTTGAATAATAGATGATATTTTTTTCCATCATCAGTTGTTTAAATTTCCCGCTCTTGTAATTCGATCCCCACCAATACCGTTTGGCCATTGAAAATCCGCCCAAAACTGCTTTTAATATTTGGAGAGTGAATTGACATCTTCCAAGTGCAGATTAACCAAACACAAGTCATTCAGTGAATTATCAGGTAAATATACCCTAATAATTCCTTCCAAAACTCTCGAAAACCTCCCCATACATTCAACAACACTCATTCACCCCCAAAAGTCCTCTTTAAATAAAAATAATCTCTCATTAACGATAAATCAATCTTATAGGTTATGTTTGCCTTGTTTAAAGTCATTCCTGTCACCATTTCCCCTAAAAAAAATCATATTTAACCCTTTCTCTGACCAAAACCCTCATCTCACGATCAAAAAATTTAATCTCAGACATTAAACTCAATTTTCATCATTTTTCAGTCGATAAAATCCCGAAAAAATGACAGTAAGTAAAACTGCAGAGGCGATGGAGGTGGAGCCCTCGACATCGGAGACCACTACTGAGGAAATAGTGGAAAAAAAGGACATTGATCTCCAAACAATTCACGATTTGCGTGAACATACACGTCAAATTGAGAAAGCAGTCCTGAACAAAGAGCCTCGTTTCATTCTGCGAGCTCTACGTGCCCTTCCCAACACTCGTCGTAAATTAAATCCAATTGTTCTTCGTGGTGTAATTGGAGGTTTCTACACGAAATCAGCAGCTGAACGTGAAGCTCTTTTAGCTTGGGTTGAGGAGCCAATGGATACTGAGGGTACCCAAGCAGCAGTTCAACGTTTCAAGAGTTCTGCATCACCTCTACTCCCTGAAATTGATGCCTACATTCACCTCCTGGTGCTGGTACGTCTGATTGACACCAAGAAGTATCACGAGGCTGTTCAGTGCTCAGAGGCACTAGTCCAGAAGATAACAGCAACAAATCGTAGGACAATTGATTTAATAGCAGCTAAATGTTATTTTTATCATTCAAGAGCTTATGAACTTGTGGATCAGCTCAATAAAATCCGTGGATTTCTACATCTTCGTCTGAGAACTGCAACACTGAGAAATGATTTTGAGGGTCAGGCAGTTTTGATTAATTGCCTCCTGAGGAATTATCTCCATTACAATCTCTATGATCAAGCTGATAAACTCGTGTTAAAATCAACATTTCCAGAATCAGCTAGTAATAACGAGTGGGCAAGATTTTTGTACTACTTGGGTAGAATAAAAGCAGCAAGACTTGAATATTCAGCAGCTCATAAACATCTGGTGCAAGCTATGAGGAAAGCACCTCAAACAACAGCTGTTGGATTCAGACAGACTGTACAAAAACTTGCTGTCACTGTTGAATTACTTCTTGGTGATATACCTGAGAGACAGATATTTAGACAGGCTGCTGTTAGAAGAGCCCTTGCACCTTATTTTCAATTAACCCAGGCTGTACGTCTTGGTAATCTTCACAGATTTGGTGAAGTACTGGAGAACTTTGGACCACAATTCAGGACTGATCACACATTTACTCTGATTCTCAGATTGAGACACAATGTTATAAAAACAGCAATAAGATCCATTGGTATGTCTTACTCGAGAATTTCACCAGCTGATATTGCACGAAAATTGGGACTTGATTCTGGTGTTGATGCTGAATTTATTGTGGCTAAAGCCATCAGAGATGGTGTTATTGAGGCCACATTGGATCCTGAGAATGGGTACATGAGGAGCAAAGAGACTACTGATATATACTGCACCAGAGAGCCACTTTTAGCTTTTCATCAAAGAATAACTTTCTGCTTGGATCTGCACAATCAGAGTGTCAAAGCTATGAGATATCCACCAAAATCTTATGGTAAAGATCTTGAATCTGCTGAGGAACGCAGGGAGAGAGAGCAACAGGATCTTGAGCTTGCTAAGGAAATGGCTGAGGAGGATGATGATGGTTTTCCTTGAATATATTCACATTTATCCAAATAATCCCATGATTGTGGCTTTATTTTCAATCATTTCATTTGTGTATTCAATTTAATAAAGATTAAAATGAAATTTTATGTAATTTTTTTGACCTCTGCGGTCTGTTGCTGACTCGATGTAAGGGAATCCAAGAACTTAAATAATCATTGGAAATTGCCCAATATTTCAATCTCCTCTGCAAGGTCATCTTCATCAAATTATACCATCGGTCGAAACATCAAGTTATAATCAAAATTTTCTAGTCAATTAATTATTTATTTATTTCATTTAAGGCAATTTTTCAGATTTTATAAAACATATAATGTGTCATTTACCTAATTAACTATTGATATTTACTCATAAATTAAATTTAAGTTGAATCTCTCAATGATTTTCTTGATGTAACTGGAGTATCTCCACCAATGGATCGTCTACGTCTCTCTGAATATTGAGTTGGTGATATTGGTGATGGTGATCTAACACTGACAACTCTCTCCTCATAATCATCAACATTTGCCTCATGATTTTCAATAATTGGAGGACAAGTGAGAGGCATTCTATCACCTGATTTACGATCAGAAGGTACAATAGCCTGACTCAGTGATATCCTACCAATCCCAACAGGTCTCTCAGCAGCTTTTGCCCTCTCTCTCTCAGCAATAATTGGATGAGCAGCATAAACCTTCTTCATATCAACTGGTACACTCTTGGTTGCATTATGAGTCTTGTAAATACCAATAAGAGTATCAGCAAGTTCAAACATTTCTGATCTGAGACTTATGACAATAAATTGTGCATTCTTTGTACGATCTTTTATATAACGGCCGACAATTGAAACATTTTTAAAGTCCAGTGCTGCATCAATTTCATCCATAAAGTACAATGGAGTTGGTTTATAATGATGAAGTGCAAAAACAAGTGCTAGAGAACTCAGGGTTTTCTCACCACCACTCAAATTACTTATATTTTTCCATGATTTCTTCGGTGGTCGAACACTAAATGTTATCCCCTCAGTAAAAGGATCCAAAGAGTCTACCAACTCCAGCTCAGCAGCACCACCAAGTGTTATCATTTGATACATCTCCTTGAGTTTAGTAGTAATAACATTGAAACCAGCATGAAACTCTTCAGCCCTACGTTTTCTAGCTTCGTCATAAGCATTTCTCATTTTATTTCTAGCCTCAGTTGCCTCTTGCACCTGTGCTGATCTCTGCATAAAAACTTTATCCTTCTCCAGGTAGTCCTTGATAGTTTGCATATTAGGAATGTTAGTGGGAAGTCTCTCTTTGGCTGCTGCTAAATTATTAGCAATAGTCCTAGTATCAAAATGTGATAATTGTTCATCAGTAAATTCTGCAAGTTCCTCTTGTCCTTCATCAGGTATCTCATTGAGTTTTAGTGACTTTATTTCACGCTCATATCTACTTATTTTCTGATTAAGTTCAGCAATTGCTTGTGAACTAGTTTTGAATTTTTGATCTAGATCAATTTTCGTAGCTCTCATTGTATTTTCTCTCTCCTGAAGTTTATTTATCTGTTTTTTGAGTGATGCACCAGCTTCATCACGCTCTTTCAGTGCTTCCTCATGTACCTTCAACTCCTCCAAAAGACCTTTTGCATCCTTTTCAATAGCTGTCTTCTCAGCTGTTTTCTCACGAAGTCTAGTCTGACAATTTTCAATATCAGACTCGAGTTGTTTAATCCTCTGAATTGTTTTTTCTGTATCTCTCTCAGAAGTCTTTATAGAGACCTGTAGTCTACATATTTCTTTTCTCGCTTTATCAATAGCCTTTGACAATTCTGATATTTTTTTCTGCTGTTCCTTCACCTTTCCTCCAGACAATTCTTCAATTTTATCATTAATATCCTTAACAGCTTGCTCAGTAGATCTAGAATCTTCCTGTGTTTTCTCAAGCCTTCCACGAGCACTATCAACAGCTTTAGTCAATTGTTTAACTCTCTCAGGGCTTGATTTAGACTCTGCAACCTTTTTCTCTTGAGCCTTCACCTGTTCCTTGAGTGATGGTGCCTGTTGCTGAATTGTCTCCACTTCAATAACAAATTTATTTCTATTAATAATCATTTCTTCAAGTGCTGTTGATAAAATCCTCATCTGCTCCTCAAGCTGTGGCTGTCTAGCTCTCAATCTATTGACATCATCATAAACTCTATCAAGATCAGCTTTAACTCTTGCAATATCATCAGCTGTTGCTTCATTCCTAACTCTCTGTCCAATTCTACCTTTAACTGGTTTACCACCACCACTCATTGTTCCAGATGTCTCAATCAATTGACCCTGAATCGTAACAACTCTCCAGCGTTGATTGCCATAAGCAATTCTGGATCCCTGATCCAGATCATTAGCAAGAAGTGTATTTCTCAGACCAAAATAAAATGCTGGAAGAATCCTATCATCATTGACTTTAATAATATCAAAAAGTCTGATAACATTTTCTGGAATTTGTATTTTTTGTTTATAAATATCTATCAAATGCTGTTGTTTCTCCAGGGGCAAAAAATTAGCTCTACCAACATTGTACTCACGTAATTTTTCAATACACATTTGTGCTGTATCAACAGTATCAACAACAATATGATCAAGTGATCCACAAGCAGTAGAAACAGCAATATCATACTTAGCATCAACACCACCAAGATCACCAAGTCTACCAATGACACCAGGTATTTTTCCCTCTCTCTTCTGCTTCATAAGAAAGTCAAGGACTGCATTGCGTGATCTTGAAGCATTGATTGATGCATTATGCTCCTCGTACTCTTGTCTGAGACGTTTTAAATTGGCACTAGCATCAATTTCCTGGATTTTAACTTGTGACAATTCATTTTTAACATCATTAAGACTCTTTTCAGTCCTTGGAATCTTTTTTTTAAGCACCTCCAGCTGCTCCCTACGATCCTGAAGTGTTTCAGCAGCATTTTTAAGTGTCTCCCTCAATTTCTCCAGCTTATCCCTCTCATTTTTCTCAACAGACGTGTAAATCTGGAGCTCAGACTCAGCAAGATCAAACGTAGCTTTAGCCTCATTAACATTTTTCTTGTAATCAATCAATTTTTTCTCCAGCTCAGCTCGTTTATTCATCAGAGGCTCAGTTTTCTCTCTCAATGAGCCCATAAGTATCTCCAACTGCTCCTCCTCTCTCTCTTTCTTCAATAAATTCCGTTTCACAAGCTCCTCACACTCTTCAATCTCTCCTGCATTTTTTTCCGGCACTTTTGCCAACTCTTCCAACTTACTCTGCTCATTTTTAATAGCAGCCATATTACCTTTTCTTCGTTTATTCGTTTCAACAAGTTCTGCATGAATAGCCTCATCTTTTCTCTTGAGTTTGTCAAATTGATCAGTCGTATTATCTCTCTTCTGTTGAATTGAATCCCATTTTTTACACTTTTCCCTCAACTCTCTACTCAATTCATCCTTCTCCTGATGAATCCTACTCATCTCACTCTTCAACTCATCAATATCCCTCTCAAATTCTTTATGAGTTTCCTCCTTAATTCTCACAGCATTGACAGTATCAATTTTTTTACAATAATACAATTTGTGTTGTAATTTAGTTATAACATTTTCAATTTTTAAATAACCCACAGCCTCTTGCATCGGCTCTTTCAATGTATCTCTCTCTTTCTCAGCCATTCTCAATCTATTAGTTCTCTCTACAACTCTCTCATTCATTATTTCAACCTTGACAACGAGTTTTTCAAGTGGTACCTTGTATCTCGTTGTACCAATTATATCCTCAAGAAATTCCAGCATTCCAGTGTCATTATCACTCTGTCCTTTGGGTTTCATGAGAGCAATCTGTTCAACCTCACCCTGGAGAATCAAAAAACGATTGTGATCAAGATCAACACCCTCATTTCTCAATAATCTGGCAATCTCCTTGAACTGTACTTTTCTTCCATTTAATTCATAATACGAAGAGCTGTCTTTAAAAGCTGTACGAGATATTATTATCTCACTGTCTGGCACTTCTTCATAATCTCCAGCAGATTTATCAAGAATTTTTCTGAAATGTACAGATACTGTACAACTATTGCAATTTGGATGTTCATTTGAGGAGTGAATGAGTGATGATATTTTCTTGGAACGTATTTTCGTCGCTCTGTAGCCAAAAACAAAGAGCATTGAGTCAATAACATTGCTTTTACCACTGCCATTGGGACCCACTATCGCTGAAAAACAGACATTGAATGGACCAATTTCAACGCTTCCTGCGTAACTCTTGAAATTTTTATTTATTATCTTGGAAATTATCAGACGTGGATCACTCTTATTGTGTTCAGTTGCTTTACGTGGGGGTGGTGGTATGTATATTTCATCATCAATACGCACTCCACCCTCTTCGTCTGAATAGTCATTTTCATCAATTTCCATGGGTTGGGATTGTGAGGCTTTTTGTGGTGCATTTGACATTCTGAAAATTAATTTATTCATTTTTATTAATTTTTTAATCAATAAAAATTATCAAAATCATCAAATTTAATTTAAAATTCATAAATTAGGAAAAAAATGAAAAAACTATTTTCAAAATTTGAGGTTAGAAAGAACCCGCGTCTCTCTGAATGCTCAAAAAAAAATTAATTTCCACCAATTAACTGAAAATATGAGCATTCCATTGCACAATTATGTGAATAAAATACAGAGAGAGTAAATTAATGACCTTGAGACGAGAAAAATTATTGAAATACCTCATAATTACCTGTTTTTATCAGTTTACAAAACCGTTGAATTCAAACACAAACATATTATTATGCGCACAAACTCGTGCGCAAGTTTACCCCCCACTCTCGTTAAATTCAACATCCTATAGGGTAATATAACTGTACTACCCTCTCCAGAGAGTGGAAATCCACTGGATCCTCCGGACGCCGATCAGTGCTCTCCTTTTTTTTTTTTTAATTCAAAACATTTTGCTCTTTTGCATAAAAAAAATCAATCAAAGGTAGTGGTAAATATGGCGGGAATTTTGTATATTTAATTCACTTATTTTTTAAAAATTTATTATTACGAAATAATTGTATATTTTTCTTCTCCAGTTTCAGCATAATTGCACTCACGAGAGGAATGATCTATCGCGCAAAAAAAATATTATTTATTTATTTGAATATTTAATTTTTATTTTTATTAAAATACCGTTGGAATCTAATTAATAACGCAATTCCAGGGGAAAATGATCTTCAAACCCACCCGATGACCTGACCCAGAGGTTTACACGATAACAAATTAAATGAGGGACTTGAGAAAAATTAAATGAAGCTGATGTAATCCAGAGGCGTAATATGAGTGTTGAAGATTAGAATTGACTCGAAAAATTTGGAAAATGTGAGTTTTATTGAATTTTTAAATTATTCACAAAAATTTAAAAAAATAATTTTATTTTTAGTTTTGAAGAAGAGGGAAAAAAAATGTGGCCACAATTGAGAAAAATCATTCGAATTTGGCCAATTTTATTGTCAACAATTGTCATAATATTTATGGTACTTATATGGTCCCATAGACAGCGAATAAATGATGATGATGACTATGTATCATTGAGGTGAGTTCAATCCTGCACCTACTGTTGTCCTTATTTTACAGTTACGTTGGGATAATGAATGCCTCTGGTTCATGTCCCTCAGAGCGTGACGAATGACTTGCACGAAAAATTCCTAATAATGGATTTTTATTTATTTATTTATTTATTTATTGTGTATCAAGACCCAACAGCATAGTGCCAATTATAGGGTCAAATCATCCATTTACATAGTTATAACATATTTAAAAAAATAATAATTTATACAGTACAAGTGTAGGTGGCGTAAATAACAATACAATTATTGCAGCCTATATCATATGGTGTTTACAATACAATACAATACATTAATGTTACTCCATTTAGAGGAGTCGGAATAAGGATTCAAAGTCAAATTCTATTAGGGTCTCAATGATTTAACATATCGATGGGCAAAACGAGCAATATCTGACATCGATGACGAAAAAATGTCTAAGCTACCCTCACTGAATATTATCAACTGATTTACTGCATTTCAAGAGGGATAAAGAGGTGACATCATAGTTAGTCCTGAAGATGATAGAGGTAGATAAAAAGGTACATGATAGCGCGATTGAGTATTTGGTACTCTGAATGGTAGCAGTTCAACGAATCCAGGGCAGTCAATATTACCCCTAATTAGCTTATTTATTTATTTATTTATTTATTTATTGATGTATGTAAGTCCAACAGCCGAAGCCAATAACAGGACTTAGAATATTAAGATACAAGGTATACAAAATATGTCGTGTGTTATAAGTAAACATATACTATGAATAGAGGGTAAAATTATAGCTCAAATAAGGGTTAATACAACTTGACGAGTTTTTTTTCAGCAATCAGCGTAAGAGGGTCACATATAATATCAATGTTAGGGTACTTGTTGATTAGAAAATTGACTCCAAGAGAAGCTTGGTAAATTGGTTAGGAGAGTGAAATTTTTTTATTCAATCTTTCAGACTTTTGGACGATCAGAAGGATTATATTGATCGCAGAGGTATTCATGTTGTTGTTGGTCACTATATTGGAGATTCTGTGGATCCATTGAAGAGTCCAAATGTCACAAAAGGTATAAAATAATAGAAAAAAAAATTATATAAAACCAATTAATACAATTTTATTCCAGAAATTGTAAATAAAAATATGTTTAATCCAAAATCATTCAATGGAAAAAATGGCGAGCCTGTTTTAATATCACCAAAGGATTTTATTGTGATGCAGCAACTCTTTCAGATAAATAGATTCAATTTAATGGCTAGTGATAGAATTCCACTTAATCGAAGTCTTCCAGACGTCCGAAAGAAGAAGTAAAAATTGTCTCAATCACTTTATTTCTTGTTTTTTCACGATTTAATCATATTATTATTGATTACAGGTGCATTATGAGATATTCAAATTTACCAGAGCTTCCAAAAACCTCTGTAATTATTGTATTTCATAATGAGGCATGGAGTACTCTATTGAGAACTGTGCACAGCGTAATATCGAGATCTCCATCGAATTTATTGACAGAAATACTTTTGATTGATGACAACAGTGATCGAGGTGACTTAAAATTCATGATAATCCTGTTATTCTCGTGATGATGATGATGATGATGATGATGAAAAATAGCTCAAAGTATTGATTTACAATCCCCAGAATTTTTAAAAGAACCCCTGGACAATTACGTCAAGAGCCTTGATGTACCAACTAGAGTTTTACGATCGAGTAAACGAGTGGGTCTCATAAATGCACGTCTACTTGGAGCTAGAGAGGCTGCTGGTGAGGTACTTACATTCCTCGATGCACACTGCGAATGCACGGTTGGTAGGTAAGCTATGTCAACATTGAACTGTTGATTATGGGTATTTTTTTTTTTGGTGATTTTGAAGGGGAATTAATTTTTTTTTTAAATTTAGGATGGCTAGAGCCACTTCTTGAGGCCATCTCCAAGGATAGAACCAGAGTTGTGTCACCTGTTATTGATATTATTAATGATAATACATTTGCGTATACCAGGTAAGACTAATTAATCCTGAGGTGCGGTTTTTTTTGTCTATATCTCAGGATCTAAGAGAGATATCGAAATCTTGATAGAGACCTTTTTTGTAGTTCACATTTCGCTCTACAAAAAAAGTCCTCATAAAAAATTTCGCCATCTCCCTTAGATTACGAAATATTTATCGAAAAATGTAAAAAAAAAAAATTTCTCTCACTTTCTAAAATCTTCAATAATCACCAAGAATTATTTAAAATTAAAGTGTTATGTAAAATATAATTTTCCCACTGAGTTATTAATTTTAAAGATCATTTGAACTTCACTGGGGTGCATTCAATTGGGATCTTCACTTCCGCTGGTTGACCCTGAGTGGCCCACTGATGAGAGAACGTCGTGAGAATATTGTTGATCCTTTTAAAACACCAGCAATGGCTGGTGGTTTATTCTCAATGGATAAAAATTATTTCTTCAAACTTGGTAGTTATGATGAACAAATGAAAATATGGGGCGGAGAGAATCTTGAATTATCATTTCGTGTTTGGCAATGTGGTGGTAGTGTTGAAATAGCACCATGTTCACACGTAGGTCATTTATTCAGGAAGTCATCGCCTTATACATTTCCCGGTGGTGTTGGAGAAATTCTTTATGGCAATCTTGCTAGAGTTGCACTTGTATGGATGGACGAGTGGGCTGAATTTTATTTTAAATTTAATCCTGGTGAGTTTATAAAATTCTTCAATTTATAAATTTGTTTTTTATAAATATCTCATTAATTAAGAGGCCTCGAGAGTAAAAAAAAAAACTACTGAAATGCGGAGAAAACTTTGCTCCACGAATTCTCCGCCCAGAGAGCATCGAAAATTATGAAACATAATTTAAAAAATTTGTTCATTTTTTACTCACAGGATGTGACGAGATCAGGATGCCAGGAAGAGAATAAATAATTTTTTTTTAATCTTTAAACTTACGAGGTGGTTGACAGGTCCTTGTGCCTCCATCTTGCTTGGATACCCCTTCCCTTTACTCCAATATGGCGGCCCGAGCACCTGTCAACCACTTCGTATGTTTAAACATATAAAAAAAATATTCATTCTCTTCCAGGCATCCTCATCTCGTTACATCCTGTGAGTAAAAAATGAACAATTTTTTTAAATCATGTTTCATAATTTTCCATCCTCTCTTGGCGGAGAATTCGTGGAGCAAAGTTTTCCCCGCATTTCAGTAGTTTTTTTTTCAACTTCCGAGGACTCTTAAAAGAGATATTAAAATATCACAAATCAAAATATCACATAGACAAAATATCCCTCAAAAACTGAACATTTCTTGAAAAAATTTTACTCTCCTTCCAGAAGCTGCAAGACTCAGAGATAAGCAACAAATTAGATCTCGTTTAGAATTACGTAAACAATTGAAATGTAAAAATTTTGAATGGTATTTGGATAATGTCTGGCCAGATCATTTTTTCCCGAAGGATGATCGTTTTTTCGGTCAAATAATTCACATACCATCAGAGAAATGTATTATGAAACCAATAGCAAAGGGTATATACGCTCAGCCAGCTGGATATGCTGCATACGAGTCTTGCATGAAACCACCCAATCTCAGTCAGATGTTTGTAATGACTCAATCGGGAATTATTATGACTGATGAGAGTTTATGTATGGATGCACCTGAACGTGATACTAGGCATGAGAGGCCAAAGGTGAAAATAATGGCGTGCAGTGGATTATCCAGACAAAAATGGAGTTACGATGAACAGGTGAGATTAATTATCAATCCCAAGAATTTATAAATTATCAAAAATTATTTATTTTCATTCAGACCAGAGCAATTATCCACACAAGCTCGGGAATGTGTCTTCAAGTACATCCAGAAGTTGATGAAAGCCCTGTAATAGCATCTTGCAATGGTAACATCGAGCAACAATGGAAATTGGAAAAAATTGCCTGGAAATAATCACCCCAATTTGATAATTATTTTCTTTTACACGTGTAAATAATTTCTCCATTTTACGAAAAAAAAAAAAAAAAAAAAAATGAATGCCATGAGATTCAAGTTGTTGACTTAATTATATAAGTTATGTATTTTTTATTTATTCATCTGTAATAAATACTCTCACAAATCAAATAAACAATTTTATTGATTTATTTATCCACTAAAAAAATTAATCATTAATGAATCATCACATCGTATTAAGACTATCGATGACTCAATAATCATTTACCTCCTCTTCCTGACTCATAATTCCCATTATCATTTATTTTGCGTGCATTGTATTACAAAGAGACTCATCAACCTCAGCTCCAAACTGGTTCTCACATCATTCCATATTCGTATTGAATAAAAAAAAAAAACGTGGCATCATTATCACTGCAATTTACCTTGCACAGCCCAATGTCGCCGGGTTTAAAATAAATAAAAAAAAATGAAGAACATGGCAGTTGGACTAATTCGGTAGTTTCCATAAATACTCAAATTGACCAGCAATTGTTGGATGATTCACATCAGCGAGGCTGCATCTGTCTCATCATTCACAAGGCTGAGTTTAACCATCTGTCTCTAATTCAAACGTTCTCATTCAGTATCTCACCACCTTTTTTCAATTTTCATTAATTTTTTCATTTCAACATTATGACCCCAATTAACAATTTTTCATTCGAAAATGTTCCAAAAATTGTTCAGTAATTAGTAATTAATTTTTTTAAATTTCGTTTGTGACGTCATAAGGTCTCTTGGGGGTGTAACCAGCCAACCTAACCTAATATGTGGGCGTGTCTCAGCCAATGGAGGACTGGAACTCCCCACCCTCGGATACTCGACCAATGGGAAGCTACCCACGTGACCTTGGGACGTCATAACCTAAAAATTGATCTCAGAAACTACTGATTTCTAATTAATTATCATAAATTATTTAGGACTATTTTTAAAAAAAACATTTTCTTGCATTCGGTATTTCCGCTTCCGTTATTATAGAAATGAACTCTGACTCTGCCACCGGTTTTCTGCTTTAATATCATAATCAACATAATTTTTATAACGTAAACATGTTGATTAAGCAAATAGATGACAATTTAACACCTTTTTTTTTTCATTTTCGTTCCGGTTTTCTGCAAATTTCTGAGAATCCCACGACCCTGGCAGACTATGGAATTTAATAATTAGTTAACGCCACTACCTCGACACTTTAGAAAAGGTACGAGAGAGCAGTTTAAGTGTTGGAATATAGTTAAAGAGATATAAAAATAATTGTAGAAAATCTAGATCTCAATTTTTTTGTCTTAAAAAATAAGTAGTGAAACTGAAAATAAAATAGTGTAAATTTTTTTTTTTTTTTTTACTGGAGAGCAATTTCAATGTAGAACAGAATAAATATCCAACAATTCCCTTTTTATCTCGTGTCTGGACGTTTTAGGTGAATTGCATTTCATGTTAACGTGAAGGCAAACGCAGTTTGGTGAATGTGGGTCAAAGTCATGTCCTTAGTGAGGCCAAGAAAGCACAGGCTATCCAGCTGAGTTGATTCCCATGTTATTCTCCGCCCTCTTTCAATTTTTAACCCCCCCCCCCCCCCCCACAACCTTCATCCCAACATTGGCACGTGATGAGCAGATTAATCTGGTGTTTCGTATGACTTTCAAATTCTCAGAGTGAAGAAGATGAAAAAAATTGAATTCAGTAGCGAATTAGTAAAATGATTTTAGTTATTTTGGCTTATTTCAAAATCTGAGGGAGATGGCGAAATTTTCATAAGGACCTTTTTTGTAGTTCTCATTCCGCTCTACAAAAAAGGTTTTTCCCAAAATTTCGCCATCTCCCTCAGATTCTGAGATATTCCCTGAATAAAAAAGGGATGCTCATATAATCGAACATGGCGGATACTATGAAGAGAATCGATTCGATTAATCGAAACACTGACATGGAGCATTTTCATAGGAAGTTTCATGAGAATGGTATCAACAGCACGACCGCAATGGTGCTAGTTTATCGATGAATCAGATGGATGTTTTAGTTTGCAAAAATGTGATGAGAAAATCAAGTAAAAAAAAAAAAGAGTTTCTTTGTCAGAAAATCATGGAGCATCTTTACACATAATTTGTCTACTCAGTCACGTCTTTCGTTGTCGTCCAAGTGTTCCGGTTCTCACACACCTATGACCCTCACTTGACCAAGTTTAAAAAATTGTCCTGTTCCCACATTAATTGCTGGACACTCGTGAAAAATAATTATTAAAATCAAAAAGACATTCTTTTTTTCTCAAAATAATTAAGAACAAAATAATCACCTGATGATGGTTAACACGGGCGAAAGGTGAAAGCAGAGGCTCTCTTCTGTATTTTTGCCCACCCATAATCATAATCAAGGTTTTAAAAATAAAGACAGTTTATTAAATTTGTCATGAATAAATTCATCTCATTTATGTTTTTTTTCATTATTTAAAATAATTACATTATTGACAATATATACAGTCACCACTAGACTAAACAACTTGTGACTATCCTAAAAGCTTATTCAATCAATCAAGAGATTCAACAAATATTGAGTATCATTTTGGTCCCTTTATCAATTTATATCTCATTCTACTTAAAATCATTAATCAAAAAATGATAAAAAAAATGATTGACAAACATTGATTCTTAACAATAAACAGCACGAGTTGCCTAATTATTGTCATTCAATTTTTTTTTTTTCTCATAAGTAATCCTCTGTGCTCCTATACATTACGTATAAATCGGTAACCTTGAAAAAATCACAATCGTAGTAAAAACTAATTTAGCAATACAAGTCGGTAAAATCAGAAAAAACAATTTTTTTAAAAATTATTCTACCAGCAGAAATTACATTTTCATATATATTAAAAAAAAAAAAGAATTATCTTTCTCTGGGTTCAATCCTATCGTTTGGTCTCGCCGAAGGAATATGGTGACATCCATCGAATTTCATTAATATTCAATTCTTTTCTTCTATCTTCAATAATAATTCGAATAATTTAAATTCAAGGAAAATTAAATAATTCCTCTCAAGGGACAAATGTCTATTATCATTATGGCTAAACGGCCACAGCTGCAGAAAACAGCTCATCTCCAAAAAGACAGAGTTATTGTTTAAAACCAACGGGTACTGAAAGAAAGTGAAATGGCGTCCAGCCTTGCCGTTCAATTTCGAAAGCTGGGACACTCCCGATTGAATCGATATGAGTGCATCGAAGACCATCAGAGTCATTCGGACATGAGCTCAATTGTATTATTATTCGTATTCCCTCGTTTCTCATTCGGTGGGTTTTTTTTTTTAAATTGCACAATAGCCTTCCAAAATATTACAGAGATGCTGGCGATTATCCTTTGTTTACATATTTTATACGTCTTTCATGGCTCCCTAAATTGTCACGTCTCGGTAATATTTATTATTATTACATTCTTTAAAATATTTATTTTATTTCAAAAAGACTCTTGAGCTAATAAGAAAAGGCGTTGTGTACCCATTGAAAAAAAAATCATCAGTGAGAATGAAAATTGTTAAAATTATGAGCAAAAAGCTGTCAATACCTCTTCGACATTCATCCCAACTGCTTTTACAATTTATTTACAATAAAATGAGGGCGGGGAAAAAAAAAACAATAATACACTTCAATTAACTACCTAAATTGAGCCTCGATACGAAGTCTACTCTCGCTAAAATAACATAAAAATGATATATTTATAATTCATATATTAACAAATATCTCTCTCTCTCTATCAATAAGTAAAATATATTATTTAAATTTATTTACAAAATCATAAGTACGAAAATTATTTTTAAAATTTGCTTAGGTACGTGCGGCTTAAACATATATTTAAAAAAAAATTGTCTTATCGTGTTTTTTTTTTCTCGTGGGATGTCTAACGCTCTCAAAAGTTATACGCGCAGTTGTATTAAAAGAGTTGGCGCGGTGAAATCAAGTGAAACTGGAACGAAAAAAGAAAAAAAAATATTTATTTCAGAAGGGGGGAAAAAAATGAAGAATTACGAGCTTACCGAAACGTGATAGAATTTCATGAATAGTCCAGCATGAATTTCGATTTTGGAGCATGAAAAAGTGAAAGATATTTCCTCAATTGCATAAAAAAATTGAATTCTCAACAATTTGTTTAGCTTAAAAAAAAAAATCAATTTACGTTTTTGAGCACTTGCTGGCTTTAATGATGCTCACATTGAATTAACCCCCCCCCCCCCCCCCCCCTAAAAAAAAACACCAAAGTATCAATCAACATGTGTCATATAACCCAAGTATCGTGTTTATTGCGTTTCACTTTCCCGAGATGAGCATGAGAGATGCTGGGGCGTGGCAACAACTGTAACGCAAGAACAGACCGAGGCCGGTACTTTCAAACGGGCATTTATGCGTCAGTGAAAAAGAGGATAAGCCAAAAAAGAAGATAAATTAAATTAAAAAATGAAAAGGGAGAGACCGATCGATTCCCATTAAAGGGGGAAAAATCAAGTATTTGCATGAATTAAATAAAAAAAAAAAAAATTTGAGTGATGTGTTGAGCTCCCCCATCAGTTAGAAAGTTAAACTTTGCCGAAGAGAAGGGTTGGTACAGCGGAAAAAGAAGTCGGATATACACGCGCTCCGATTAAATCGTCGTAGAGAGTTTATGCTTGGCAGTTGAGGCCATATCACTTCACTTCAATTCAAAGATATAGGCTCTGCATAAAGTTGCCACTGTTGCCCATGGGGGATAGGAAATACCACTAGATTGCCACTTTCGTGTATATAAGTAGGCACGGATGCTGCGTTCATTCGTTTGCCAGTAACAGAATAAATAAAAAGAAATTTAATGAAAAAAAAAAAATAGCCGTTACAATTTTCATATCTTCCATTTTTCTTTCACTTTGACTTGGAAATACCAGGTAATATCTTCCAGGCACGTTTCATCCTCCTTCCCACGATCGCGCGCCATTTCCTCTCTTACTTTTACGTCTACTGTAACCCATGTTTGTATGCACACGCTTTCCGGAATTGCAACTATCATATTCTCAATTTTTTTTTTCTTCCTTCATCTCTTTTGTTGCATTGCAATTTACAATTTTTCTTGTGAAATGCACGCGAGATGAGTCTATGGATCATGTTGGTGATTATTTCGAGGTGTTGCTGAAAAATTGCTGATACACAGGCGGGGGATTTGAACCCACAACCTTCAGATTACTAATCCTACACTCTAACCAATTGAGCCACTGATATTGACCACAAGTCAAGAGAAAGATAAACAGTTGATGATTGGTGAATTTTTATTGAATTGATTGAGAGTATTTATTCCTTTTAATTCGATCCCCTTGTTCGCAAATTGTCGGATCATTGAGTGAGGTGTCGATGGTACACGCCCATTCGATTTCTAATCCTTTTCACCAACTAGGGTTTATCGAGGCGATCAACAAACTTAGCCGAGTGTATTAGCACTGAAACTATTCCTCTTATCATACTTTAAATTCACTTTCTAGGTCGTAAAATTCATCGTCAACCCAGCCACTTCCCGCCGGAACGAATGGACCAATTCCAATACTTTTCTTTTTTCTTCTTTCGTACCTAGAATCTGTCGCAACATTTTCTCATTAAATATTTTTCACCACATTTTCCACGAATACCTTTCTCGTCCATCTGACGAAATGAAATGGGAGGGGAAGGAAAAAAAAAACCTAATGATTACGAGATAATCCCGATGATCGTGCTGAACTAAATGCTTTTGGACTATTTTAAAGAAACCATTTGTTTCTTTTTATTGTAAATTCTCACTTTCACTCAACACTCGTTATTCCATACAATTGTATATATTTTTATATATTAACATTCTGTCGAGTGAAATAAGTAGATGATTCGACACTTTAAGACAATTGTTCCTCCAACAATCACCAGCAGCTTCTGCTGATGGATCCAATCAGAATAATAAAATTCTCATCATCTTCTTACTTCAATTCATCACAGAACAATGATTTTCGGTAACTCATCATCAGAATCTAGGATAAAACACTGTAAAATCTATCTAGAGAGGACTTTGCCTGAAGCATAAAATCTCAAAAAAAATCTATAAAAACTCAGGTATTGTTCCCAGGAGATAACGGAGGAGTGTTGCTCTCCCTCTGATCCTCATGAAGGCTTTCAGCTCTGCTGGCACTGCTGCTCGACCTACTGCTGAGATTATCCCGATCACTGAAGTACGAAGAGTCACCACGTTTGTCCTCCAACTGTAACTGCTGCTTGTCATTTCTAAAGTCTTCAGCAGACGGTCCCAAGAGCCCTGGAAAATAGGGTATCCCTTGCCTCTGTGACGTAATTTTTCCCATGAAACTCCTAATCTCCTCGAAGTAAGATTCATCAGCCCTGGGCAATTGTCCATGATATCTAGATCTGACTTCATCAAGTATCGTTGGTCCATCAGAATCATGTTTTTTGAGATGTCTATCAAGATTTGTCTGTTGTCCAAAGCATCTTTCACACAGTGGACACTTGAAGGGTTTCTCCTTATTATGAATATTCCTCACATGTCTCTGAAGATTACTGGAGATGCTGAATGATCTTTCGCAGTATTTACACTTGTAGGGCTGCTCGCCAGTGTGAGTTCTGAGATGACGTGTGAGATTAGCAGATCTGGGAAATACTTTACCACAAAATTTGCAGGAGTAACGGTCTTTGGGTTTCAGGCCACTTGACACAGAGACTGAGTAGGCTGGAAGGCTTGCTGATGATTGAGGTGTTGGTGCTGCTGTTGATACTGGACTCTGTTGGCTTGGTGTTGGGCTTGAGGCACGTTGAGACGATGTTGATGAGGTTGATGTAGTGGAGAAGCGATTTGAGGGAAGTGGTACCATTGTTGGTAGTGCACGTACTTGAATTTTTGGTAGTTCATTTATGGGAGGATGATGATGGGATCTGTACATGGCTTCTAGGACCAGAGGATGAACTGCATGATGCTGGGGAAATAGGACAGTGTGATAAGGAAGACCAAGACCATTTTGATTGAGTACTTCAATGTCATTCTGATTCTCATCACGAAGATGTTCTTTTTTATGATCCAAACGTAGATCCAAGGGTTCACAGTCATTCTCCTCTTGCTCTTGGTGGGATTGTGGTGGTCTTGCTGCGGGACTCATGTGAGGCTGTTGGCTCAGTTGAGGACTACTGCGTGAATTTGCATGGCTCAAATCGTATGGTAATTCTTCAGTGTCTGTTACACGCACACTCAGGGGATAAATGCTTGCCTGTTTTGGGCTTATGTGGCCTGGCATCTTTCTAGGGCTCGAGTCCTTCTCCCGCATCGCTGCTGGTGGATACTTTGAGTCGTGATCGAATGGAGACAGAGTGCTGAGATATCCACTCATCACAGTGCCTCGGACGCCTCAATAATTTTGAGTCTTGAGAATTATCTGAAACAATTATTTTAACATTTCAATTCAATTCCTTTCTCCATCAGAAAAAAAAACGATTGGATGTCATTATCAATTTAAAATATTGTGTAATATAATTCCACTGACTAATAACTATTGGGATTAGATAAATGACAGTTTAGAGAGTACTTGGGATTGATTCAAATCTAGATAAGGAATGAAAGTGTTTTGTGGCCTCTCCTTTCCTAACATTTGAGCCTTCTACCGAGTGTCGATCTTGGTATGATGAATGGTAAGACATTTGTCAGTTGGAAATGAACAAAAAAAAAAAAAAGATCATTTAGTGCACAGGGTTGATGATTAGAGGAGAGTAGATTTGGTGTGAAAGTTTATTCCGTTGAGTTTCAACTCTAAATTCTTTCAACATTTTATGATAAATCACCTCCAATGGATTTTCCGTTTTAGATGGAAGGAATCGATCAGAGGATACTCGTGCTGAAGGTGTTGAAAATCAAATTACAGTGATAATGAGGTATTTATAAATTTTTTTCATAATTTTAACTCAACAATTAAATAAATTTCAAGAAATTTTACGAGAGTCTAGATGACGAAAATGAACGGGATTGTTACAGGCTGTATATTTCATGTGTAATATAGAGAAACATTTAATCTTCCTTGATTAGAATCTCTAGAGGGTGGGGAGGGCATTGATGTCTCTTATATACCTGCGGTAAATTGATAGTTTACAGCGCTCAAACGGCCTTCCTCCATCCAGCATTGATGTCTCTATATATAACGATACGAGGGAGAATAAGATGAATAATTTTTTTAACAAACTAAAGATAATAAAAAAACGATCAATTCCATAATCCTGATGCTCTTGAATATTCATCCTCTCATTTCTTATGGATCAGTGCCCCCTAATGGCGGCGTCCATGAGGCTCCCCCGGCGATGAGAAAATCATAGTTCATTTGACGTTGCGGTTTTCAGACTGGTTAGAGTAAGGGGGATATTAAAGTCATTTAATTGATAAAATATTGCAGAGAAATGTTTGCTTTTCGCGCTATGCAATTCCCCCCCGGCACGGAATTTTTTGGTCGTTAGGGAAAATTAAGAGATCAGGAGTCTTAAACCATTTTTTTTTTTTTTAAATACTGTTATGTAGGCAAAGATGATTAAGTAATTTCTATTAAAAATTATTGGATAAAATTATTTAGATTGCCTCCACAAATTTATTAATTTCCATCTCATTTATGAGGTTTGTAAATTTTTATCATTCACCAAAAAAAAAAAAAAAAAAAAACAAAATTCCAATAAAATTTATCCAATAATTTTTCATATATTTCAGTCACAATATAACAATTTAAACTCATGCAATAAAATTTCTGCTCCCCTGAATTATAAATTCTGCGTTCAAGCAATAGAGAAAGAGCCCGTGTAAGAACTGGATATACCGTTGTGGTTCTCCAGTTACTCCAGTTAGACTAGACGGATCACCGGGCTCCACCTCGATTTACGGATGAAAGAGAAACCTGCCAGTCATCACGTGGTGATAAAAAAAAAAAAAAAAAAATATCAAGCAAAAAAAAGAGAACAAAGTGGGTGTCCAATCATACCAAGAGCATCAACGGTATCAACAGAGTTGGGAGAGATTTGAAATGCAATACGAAATCATAGTAAATAACCACTTGGGACAAATTAACCGGAAAAATTCTCTGGGGCTGACAATGGGTGAAAATCCTTAATTACAGGCTATTGGGGGGGAATGCAACGATGCCCGGGAGGTACAGAGTGGAAAGTCTTGGACCGATGTAGGTCTCTCTCTCTTGGGCACTAGTTGCTCTAATATATCCTATTTATTATTTCAATATGTTGTCCATTCTCTCGAGTATAGAGATGGTTGATTAAAATTATTAATTCCAGTGCGACCATCGAATTTGGTCATCCGAGGAAATGAAAGTAAATATACAACGTCTTCACTGGGTGTAAATTCCTGTTCAAGTTTTTTTTTTTTTTCTTTATTTTCATGGCTGAATGAACAGAGGGGACAGTGACTGTTGTGAGAAATAATAAACTATTTCTTCAGTCGAATAAATCAACATTCTTGAAATTTTTATAACACATTTTATTCATCGATTCCAAATAATTTATCATCAATTTATATTTTAACATGATAATTCCAAATGTGTATATTTCACTCCCTTATACAAATATTTACCTTTCGCCAGAATGATTAAACAAATTTATACCTTATTTACTCAACTTTTTTGGTTTATAGAAAGTTCTCAAGATGATACCCCACAGGGCACACACCAATTATGTTTTTGTATCACGTCCTTGATATGATTTCTCTGAGCATTCACGTACATACATTTACGAGAAATTCAAGTGATGTGTATTTGTGGTTATGAAGCTAGCGCACAATCGCCCAAGACCTCGTGCAGTCTGCCGTTCACCCAGACTCGTTAGGAGAGCCTCGCCCACCAGCTGAAAAGGGGGCCCCCCCATGAGAAGCCTCACTTCTTGTTCTCTTCTCTTATCTTCTGTTCTGTCAACTAAGAAGGAAGACGCTGCGAGAGAATCCGCTACTCGAGTACTCCAATTTCTTTCGCCTTATAGAACACATTGAGAGCTCTCCCGCAGGCGTGTGCCCAGTGACTATAAACCCGTGTTCTGTGGACTCCTGTTGGCAATATATTAGATATATCTCCCCCCTCCTCTCTTTATTTTTATTCCCCAGTGCTCCGGTTTTTTTAACATTTCATTTTAGTCTTATTATCGTCTCATGAAAAATGTGATGTAACTGAGGCGTGGTATTCAGTTTTCTTCTTAATTGTCCCTTTCACTTTTAGTTTAAACGAGACATTTATTAATTGTCAGATCTCAAAAGCTTCTTTCTTACGTTTTCTTGTCACTCTGTGTCAGGGGGATACAGGGGATTCAATCAGTATTTCCATTTCCTGATGAACACCAGGCTCGTCCTCTATTCTCAAAGGGACAGTACGTTGTGAAGTTGTCTCATATCGAAATATCTCTAAAGTTGTCACACTCGTTCCTTATTTGTCAAAATGGTCAAAACAGAGGGCGCCCTCAGTCGGCTCGTCCTATTCCTATTCTCCAAAAGGGAATGAAACCTCGTGAAGTTGTCACACTCATTCCTCATTCGTCAAAACAGAGGGCGCCAGATTCAAAATGGTGTATAAAAATAATATCGGTCAATATCGACATTTGAGATGTTGTATTTGTCCTTAATATTCATAAGATAGACATCGTGAAATCAATGTATAATACGGTGGGAGGACCTTAGCACCGTGCGCTACAACACGGGTGATAATCCGTGACGATTATAATTTATTATTCGTACCGTCTCTCTGAGACCTCAGTTGTTCTCATGTCAGAGTATTTAAACTACCCACGCGCCAAACATGTGGCATTTTTTTTTTTTCTCTGCGCGGCATATCATACTAGACGCAACCTTGCTGGTGTCTCGAACGCTCGAGTATATATACGGGATACACTCTGTCTCTCACGAACGATTATGTACGATAAAAGTCAATTCACTCATTGCCCTCGTGAGAAATTCACCGCGGATGGGGCGTTAAATTTATTTATCGTATAATTAATGTTTTTCATGTAATAGAAAATTTTATCTCCAGTTGTATTTTTATTGTTAACGAGTTTTTAAAAAGAAAAAAAAAATTCCTCTCATCTGTGAGTTCTATTTTATACGATCCGGTTACATGAATTTAGACGATAAAAATGCGAATTTAGAAAGAGTGAGGAATGGATTTAAATACAAATATCGAGGGTAAACCCGTATTTCAAATAAAAAAATCAATTCTCTTCATTAATTCAAGAGGAAGAAAATAAACCGTTATCCATTGTTTTTTCAAATTTAGCGATGATGCTAGAATTGAATTCCCTTGAACAAAAATTTCCCCAAACAAAAATTCTCTTGGAAAAAATTTCCCCTGAGAAAAATTTCTCCGGGGGAATTGTTTCCGGGAAATTTCCGTCGAGGAAATTAATTCCGAGAACCCAATTTCAACCGAGAGAAAATTCAGGGAAATTTCCAAGGGGAATTTTTACCGTGGAAAAATAACCGATGATTAATATATTCAATTAATTCAATATTACCGTCAACTTTTACAGACAATGTGACCCTAATAAGTGACATACGGAGGAGTTAATACTGCTATGTACGTTATCGACTAAAAACTTTAAAACAATGGATGATGACATTTCGGAAGAGAACAAATGTGCATTTCGTGATGCTTCCTCCGCGTCATTAAACTCCTCCTCCCGTTGGGATATGAATGAATTGACTCCAGTGTGAAAAAAAAAAAGTGATTTGCATCGAAAAATTCATATTTGTCCAAGAAAAATCATCACCAATGAAGCAAAAGGGCATCATCAAAAACTCTAAACCTCGACTTTCGTAATCTGTCACTATTGAATTTGAATATCCATTAAAATCAATCGTGTCCAATGATTTGTTTGCGCAATGAAAACGAATGATCCCCGTGACCCTACGAAAAGTGGTATTTGAACGATAAAAGTATTCAATTTTTCATGAGGATTTGGAGATGCAGCGAGACTAAGAACAAAAGAGAGAGAGAGGGAGAGAGAATGACAACAATGGTTCTCACGACTGTCGTACCTCAACAGTTGTGCAGAGATGGAAGATTGAATGAAAAAAAATAAAAGGTGGAGTTTGTGTATGTGAATAAGAGGCTGAGACCAGAGATATCAGTGGATCATGATGAGGACTACTTGATGCTCTCGACTGAAGAAAAAAAAATGGGAGAAGGTAATTTTCCTCGGGTTCTGGTAGCAAATGACTTCTTAACGGATATCCGAGTTTGAAAGGAACTTTCAGCTCTGAACCAATCATCGCGAGGTATATATTTGAGGTTATGTGAGTGGTTGTTGAATTAAATATTTCATCTAAATATCTAGGTCATTATTATTTAACCTTCATCACTCCTTTTCTTCCTCTTCAATTTCTCTCTCGCTGATCTCATTGTGATTTCTCGGGCTTTTTTTTTACTCTCGTTTGCCTTCTTTACCTCATGAAATATTCACAGAGTACGACGAAATCATCGTTTGTTAGTCAACGCAATAGTTTCCTCCTTCTTTCTATTTTTTAAAAATATTCTTGGATTACAATAATGGCCCATTTCACTATAACCGATCGCAATACATAAATAATACATTTTATTTTTTTTAAATAAAAGTCTTGTCAATTAATTCGATATCATTAAAATAGGAAAAAAAACAATTTTTTGCTAAATGTTTTATTCATTACGAGTCAATGACCCTTTATTATTTTTTTTTTTAAGGTATCAGAATGATTGAATAAAACGTGAGGATCTTTGTGATAAAAAAAAAAATGGTCATTAATTCGAGAAAAATGGGTCAGGCATTATGCAATTGGCCTGAATCCTTTTTTTTTTCGACAATGAATGCTGAGTAAAAGTTGTGTTTCCACCTGCTGATTCGTCTCATTGATAAATCGCGTGTACGAGTCAAAATGAAGAATTCGATTTTATCCTAGGGGTAAGTTTTTGATGGATATTTTTGAATTTATGGGAGATATCAAAATTTTTGTTATGACCTTTTTTGTAGCTCTCATTCTCCTCTATAAAAAAGGTCTTTATAAAAATTTCACTATCTCCCTCAGATTCCGAGAGAGAATTCATCAAAAATCGATGCCAGGATGAAATCGACTTGAATAGTTTTACCAATTCTCTTGTTAAAAATTGATAGAGGCTTGAAAATTCGAGATGAAGATGATGGAATCGATAATAAATGAATGAGAGCATTGGACACTAACGGTATACTTCGAATTCTATTATCATGACCATCAGAGATATATCTAGCTCTCACATTTTTTTTAAATATCTATGATTTTAATCGCACGTGCTCTGAAACTCTCAATTTTCCAAACTTGAAACTTCCCCCCCTCTCCAACTATGACAATTCATTTTTATTACCACGTTTTACGGCAGACGTAGATCAGAAATGTTAAAATAAGTCCTCCGCATCATTGTTATTTATGCGCTTGAGAATTTCTCACGATTGTCCTCCTCTCATTCTTGTAATAGTCAGGTATACAAAATAGCGCATTTATTCGTCCTGTTGGTGCAATTTTAAAGAAGAAAAAGTGGCAAGGAAACAATTAAAAAAAAATGTTAAAATAGTTTTTGACAAATTGAGAGTGACAATATCCTGAGATGAGTTTTCGATGGATATCTCAGGATTTGAGGGAGATGGCAACATTTTTATAAGGACCTTTTTTGTAGCTCTCATTTTGCTCTACAAAAAAGGTCTCTATAGAAATTTTGCTATCTCTATTAGATTCAGAGATATTTCTTTAAAAGTTAAGAAAATGTCAATTAAAGGATTTGAAATTGAACATGATGTACAGCTGTCAAAGCAGTCCAAAATCACAAGATAATATCGTAAATCTTGAATGAATAAAATTACAACGGTATCACTGAACATATCACAACTTAATCCTCAAACTGTCATTTTTGGTTTCATAAATATTCAACATAGGCGCCAGTTGTCCATGAGTGACTGTAGGAAAAGAAGAAAAAAAAAGGGTCTCTTACAATAAAATTTACCTTCTCCGTCATTCCATAACAGGCAACAGCACGTGATTTAATTGAATGGCACATACACAGTTTTTCCTTGTGATATTAATAAATTAAATTACAAATATCCACAGTCAGTTGTCAGAAGCACGTGTTCTCGTGGTTGTAAATAAATCACTTCACTTTATCTCAAAATAAATAATTAAATTAAAAAAAAAAAAAATGTTTTCATAATTCTCAAACAGACACTAGACAACACAGAAAATCACTCTTTACCAAAAATAGTCACAATTCTCAATAAAATATCATCAACTTATTTATTCCAAAAGTATCCACGTGTCTACACCAGAACAGTCAAGTCTTGACTGTTACTGATATATAAAATAGCCAGTAGTAGTGTTCCTGGTTACATTGGTCAACAAACGTGCACCGAAAAGAAAGAAAAAAAATAAAAAAATAAAATGGGCTAAAAAAACCCCTCCTGGGTTGTTGCACGTAACACACTCAACTCAACAACTGGTTAACCGGTAAGTATGAAGAGACGGTAAAGGATTGAATGGTGTAGTGGTGGTGTTGTATTGAGGAGTAGGAATTGTATACCTCGCAAAGAATATCGCAAATGCGGGCAACTTGGGCGGGGATAAGGTTGAACCCGTAGGTTGTGCTGTATTACGGGTGGGTATTATAAGTAGGTATATGTATAACTATTTCCAATAAAAAAACTATTATTTTTCTTTATTAATTGAATTTTCAATCCTATATCGTACATTCTACGATGAGAGCGTATAGAGCAGTTGTGGTAAATAAACTGGACGATGTCGTTGGTAAGGTACTCAACAACTAAGAGGTATACATCTTTGGTTGTAGTGGCCAGCACAAATACCGCGCACCATGCCGGGCACGCGACCTGTCCTCCCTCTCCTTTTAACCACTACCAAACACCTTTATGATCACCTCTTACCATCTCTCTTCAGAGTCTTCAATATCTCTCTATAGAGTATTAAATTCAGCATTGCTTGGATCCCTTCTATCTTTTACCACTCCTGCTAACGCCCAGCCTCCCTCCCCTCTACCAACCCCTACTTCCTACTCTATGCATCCACTCCCACCCATTCTCTCATTCTCACTCTACACACCTACAGATGAGGCTACTTCTCATCGTGAACCTCCCAGCTATACACTAATTCACCTTTTGCAACTGTACCGACACCCCACTCCTACCTCAGTTAACTCTTGTTATTATACTACACAGACTGAAAGGAAAAAGGATTGAGACTCACATCCAGTCATTGCAGGGCGTCACAACGAGATACATCATACACATGACGTTTATTCCAATTGCTTTATGGTATCCAAAACGGCCAATTTAGCCATCATTTAGTGCCAGTTAAAGGAATAAATGAAAAGTCAAAATTTCCTTTATTTTATTTACCAAGAAACAAGATGATAACATGCCAGGGAATGAATACACAATAGACAGAAATTAATTGATTGATTGAGATCTCCAAAGAGGAATTTTTTAATTACTTCAGACTGGAGACAATTGAAAGGGTTTTAAAGGGAAATATATTCAGGATCCTTTGATCCTTGATCAATGGATCCATCATCTGAACTGTATGTCATGCTCATCATATTGTCCTGATTGTCTTCATCATCTCCAAGTTCTGTAATTGGCTGCATTTACCTACAACAATAAATAAATTGAATATTTAATGATAAATATCTCAAGGATATGAAATAAAATGTAAAAAAAAAATGACTCTATAACTTCCTGAAGACATCAATTAGGAAAATCGGCCTCGAACCCGTTTCGTTGTCATGTTTTTTGACTTCCTGATGGTCAACTTTTTACACATTTAGGTGTAGTTTTTTTTTTCTTTTTAATGATATCCAGGGGAAGCTGAGGCCAATTAGGATTGTGATTTAGTAGGCTACGGCCGGTATACACAAGCTTCCGGTTTTCTTGCCCATCGTGACATGATTTAAAGGCATGGAAAGTTGATGACTGTGAATCTAAAGTTGGTATGACAAAATGTCAGATATTGCATTAACAAAATAAACCACATATCTAATGAGACACACATCATGATGATGATGAGAAACTGGTAATAATGTCCTTGCTACCAAGTTTTGTCATTCAGTGAGTTGGAATATTAAACCTCGTACTAGTTATTAAGTAATCGAGATTGTAAATTGAGGAGGTATACAAGATCCTCCAGTAGTTTATATTGTATCAGTATAGATATTCGTGGCACCATCCTTTTGATTCACCTCTGTTGCGCAATTTTTACAACAGCTAAGAGAATATCTAGAGCATCTTGACACAGTTATTATCTGGTATATACTGTTGTTGGGCGTTGCAAGTGAACTTAACTGGGGATAACAAAAAAATGTTGACTTACCAAAAAGCCACGATGAGGAACCGTTTTCTGTTTTTTTTTTTTTTTTTTTTAAATATTTTTTCCTCTCTCTCTGCTCCATGACATTTCGACATGGTTTCAATTGAGAGCGCACGTGCAGGTGGACCATAAAAATGATTCTGTAAAAAACAAAAAAATTGTATCAGAAAGAAGACAAATGCGTCTATCTAATCATAAGCAATGAGATGTTTATGTTTCCATTGTAGTCACTACAATGTAATCTTAACAAAAAAAATTTCAATGTGACAATTTCTTAGATTGCCAATTTTTTTTGATATCTGATACTTGAGATGAGAAATTCATCAGTATTTTATTGCTGTGATGAGTGGAGCTGGAGACACGTGTGAGCCACGCGTTTTGTTGTACAGAAGAATCGTCATAATGGTGTACGCCCACGTTTTAAAACATGTTGGAATTTATGTAGACATTTGAATGATCATTCCGATAAGATTGTTCTTGACATGTTGATGTTAGATTCAATTAGCATTCATCAATTTAATAATGTTATCATTAAATTTTATTTCAGGAAGAAGGAAAATTGTCAATACTAGAAGCGACATCTCTCGTCTTGGCCCGTCAAACTCAGTTGGGACGTTCGGGGGGCCAACACCAGCAATTCTATAATAGAGCTATAGTCTCCCCCCCGCCCCTGGGTGGGTTAGATCTGGGTCGACGTGAGATGCCTTTTGTGGTGTGGGTAGACTCAATTTAATCGGGAGTTAAAAGTCTAAAGGATTCAAGGGGACTCGTGTCGATGGCTTTCGCAAGAGGACATTTTCAATGTAAATAAAAATATTCTATTGTGAATTGAGTTAAACCAGGATGTTGTATATTTTGCTGAAGATAAATTCTAATAAAGCTACCGTGGAAAATTTTAAACACCCACCTATATCACTTTACAATTCCATAAATGATGAAAAATAAATGGACTTTTTTTTAAAAAATTTTCTCCTGTGTCTCTAACAGACAAAATTACACAATAAATTAGGCAATTGAGACGGAATGATTTATTATCGTTGAGAGACTCTCCTCAACCAGTGGAACCTTTTCCAATCCATAAAGTTTGGACATTTGGCGCAAACAGCCTCGAGGATGGCTTTAAATCTTCCTCTGAAAATGTTTTCTTTGTACAGTCCCGCCAATTCTGGAATTTACAAACATAAATCAATGGTGCCAAGGAGTCCTACCCAAATGGGTCACAATTCAATTGTAAAAATAATGAAATTATATATTTTTCTTTGGAATTTAATATAAATAAAACGATGATTCTTCTTGATTGGTTGACAAACCGTTACGTTACAAAGTGGGAGGAGCACATACAGCACGTGAACATCCGCAAACATACCATGAATGCATAATACAATGTTAGCCTACGTAACTGTCATCGACGATGCACATTGCTGTCATTTTCACTTGTATCAAAACACCCATGCAGATTTATATGATGAGGGTAGGATATACAAATGTGTAAATCTTATTATTTTAAAAAACTTATTAAAAAATTGACAAAATTTTTCTTTCTTTTTTCCATTTATTTTAACGTCTCCTTCTGAAATTTCGTTGGAACCTTATTCAGGCGACTGATCAAGACTTTTTATACTAGTTATAGTATATCTCACTAATAGATCACAAATGAAGGATTAATTTTTCATGATGGATGGTTATGTTCATATAATAATTATCATGAAATAATAATTTATAAAATGTTGTGTGAAGTCAATTATCTGTAATGATTCACTGATTGAATATTCTTCATAATTTTTTTTTTTTTTCAGACAAATAAATTGGGGTCGTGACTAGGAAAAAAAAAGCATGATTAGAAGCCATATGCACTCAAGCGTAATGCTTTGAGGATGATTAAACAAGAGTATCAAGTTGATACATTTGCGTCTGATGTCTGCCATCTGGACAAGGTCTCCAGCGTTTATATACAACTTATAATGTCCGGGACAATGCTCGATTACCTTGGGGTACTACACAATGTGACTGAGTGCTAAAGTCGATCAACAAGTAGCACGTCAAACCATTTAATGCTAATATGGCGGTGGTAACAAAGTCGTGACGAGGTACTAACACCGAGTTGTTTTGATGAATTAGGTGATGAGAGTTTTTTTTTTTATTCATCTGCGTCTCCAGGTGTTTTTTCTGCTATTTGAATTCATTAATCAGATATGAAATGATCAATTTCATCCAAAAAAATATATATTTTATTGTAATAAAATCTATTTGACATCCTTCAGAGTTAAGACAATTGGAAGGGTTTGAATTTTAATTAAAAATTTATAATTTTAGTAAAATATTTAAACTCCAAAATGGCACTACAGGGTTGCCTAATACAACTCCAAGATAATTCCACATTCTTCCCACACGTGTTAGGATAGACACTGGGATTTAGTGTACGTGAGGGAGCAAAAGCACGGATGCCAACTCCTGATACGCTTCACTACCGTGGCATTCCATTTATGGACCAAGAGAGCATCAAAACCGTTTACGGTTTAATTCCATTTACAGGTAGGTATGCCTGGATACCTCGGGATTTTCCACATGTTGATAATGACGAGATATGACCACCAGTACATTAGTATATAATTCGACATTCCCGTCATTGACTTTAACATTGGGATTCCCTAGTGAATTTCAATTACCTTCGGATGGCATTTCTAACCCATTGATTAATTAAATTTAAAAATTATTTCACAATTAATCAAAAATCATCAATCAAATCTCCAATGTTGCAACATTATTACATAAAAATTACCCAAATTCTGATTACAATCAACAAAAAATTCAATTATTCAATAAATCAATTCATTGAAAAATCAATCATCCAATCATTAATCATTAAAAAAAAAAAAAAATTACTTTCATCACTCACTCGTCCCTGAAATACAATTTCCAACCGATAATATTCAAACATTCAAAACCAGTGATTATGCCAACAAAACATTTTCTAAATTAACTCAAGTGAAGATTAATGAAAATGAGTTTAATGTCTCCAGCTATCGTTATGGGTGGGGTTTTCTCTTCTCGCCTCGTCCTCGGTTTTACTTTCTAAGTCCGCCTCCTGGCTATCCCTCCCCTCCTCCCTTCCCAACTATCTAGTTGCATTGAAAAGAATCCCAAAGTCTCGATCCTTGCGCAGGACGAAAAATCCCCCCCCTTACGCCTTCACAGATCGAGTTCTCCGGGCACATTGCACTGTATCTCGACATTTCCAAGTGTAGACCAGTATATATATATATATTTTTTATTATTTTTATATACTCTCAATATTTTTTTTTACCCTGACTTACCGGTTGAACGTGTGTGAGCGGAGAGACCACGCCAGGGTGGGGCACACCAGTTGTTATAGTCTCTCTAACTCTCGGCGTTTTCAGTTTCACTTTCTAAGTTACCCCCTCCCCTCTCCCTGCCCCTCCAGCCTCTTTGCTTCATCTACGTCGTGATTCTCGGACGTTTTATACACATTTGCCTTTTTTTTTTTTTTTTTAATGTCAGTGTGTTGGTTATTATGGCTATATGGAAGGATGTAGAAGTCGAGGTGAGCCACCCCGCCCTGCAGATGCCATGTGTATACGGATTAACGGATGCATATTAGAGATTGGTTGAAGAAATTATTTATTATTTGTTTAAATAAAAAAATGATGAAATTTTTTTTTTCTTTTCATAATTCTTTGTTCTCATTTCCGGAAGCTAAAGATTGATGAAATCGTTAAAAAAGTACAGACTGCTCTGAATAAAATGTATAAAGAATGTTTAGTTGATTGACGACTTGTTACGCATCGATGATAGCCCCAAATTCACAGACAAAACCTGATAGAGTCACGCGACTGGGCGTCACGGTGGGTAATCCTGAGATATCCAATAAATCATTGATATAACTGCTGACAATTCAACTCCTTTGCTCTCATATTTTCTTCATTTTTTCCCACTTTGTGAGTTTAAAAAAAAAAAATTAATCTCCTGAATAATTTATTTTTCGTTTGAGAAATTAAAAAAAAAATTTTTTTGCTAGATTTCCGGTTAAAACGAAGAAATCAGAGAGAAACCATCAATTTTGATTTAATACCGGAAATGACTGCGTTTATGATTTTAAAAAGAATGAGGAAGATCTCTCGAGATTCACCACAGCGAATGAATAAACATCGATAGCCACCGTTTATTCGTGTAATGAGTCTTGAGAAATTAGGGATCATTAAGTTGAATTTCAATTACCGTCGGGGCGTAGGTGAAGACGTGCGATAGGTCGCGGAAACTGGTATATGACTTTCACGGTTATTCTAATCAATGATGAATCTAGTAATTCGTATTAATTTATGAATCTTAAATACTGAATTAAAATTAAAATTCCCCTCATTTCCGGCGTTATTCACCCCACCATTTCCATATTTTCTGTGATGAATTTTATGAGCTTTGTTCACATGATTCCCTAGAATTCGTCCCTGGACATTGAACCACCGATGAAACTGAAACATACACCAAGGGAAAAAATATTGTGAGTAAATAGTGAGGTCATCAGACTGTCCAAGTCGCCTTAAAGGACTGGTGGACAACGAATACGCGTCAATGTCGCCATGACACCTGGTCTAGCATGATGCATAACACCATATATATATATAAAAAATATCATTTCCGGTGTTAGTAAGTAATTTGCCTGTCTATTTAGTCAATTTATCCCAATGTTCAGTCATCAATCACATGGGAGAATATTTTTTTTTTTTTTGTATTTTTAGGTTAAAAGAGAGATTAGTGCCTAGTAAAGTTGTTAATAATTGAATTTAATAAATAATTATATGATATTATCTGGACTATATTAAACTATAGCATATACTATAACGGATAATATCTAATAATTGTTAATTAAATTCAATTATTAACAATTTTTGAATTGATTTTCCAATATAGTATGCTATAGTATATAATATAAACTATATAAGCTGAATAACAGTTTCAGAAAAATAATTAATAACAATAAAATACTTTCCTAAACGATAATGATCTAAGAAATGTTAGAGTGCTTTTCTGTTTTTTGAAAAAATGCTTTCACTTAAGAGCCTCTGAGATAATTGACTAACTCTGCTTAAACTGTTCCAGAATTGCTGCTAGCCAACGCTAGAATGCCTTGCTTGAATGTCACTTTCTGAATTGCTTGGGAATAATTCTAATAATTCTATTTCAATATTTTAATTTTCTAGTAGCATATTATTTTTGTTTTTACTATATTAATAAACAACTTGATGTATCCAAATGGGAACTCCCCTGCCAAATGGTACCAAGTACCAAAGGCAGTTATAAATAAATAAATAAATAAATAAATAAATAAATAAATAATAACAATAAAATACAAAAATTCAATATTAACTCAACAGTTGAAAACAATCTTTTCCCCTTAATGTCTGACCATAACGGGTAAAGTCGACATTATCTACTTAAACAGACTCCCAGGCATCCTAAAATCCCCAAAAATACTTCTAATAGTTGCTCTCATCCTCAATTCACAATTCCTCCGCCCATTTTGTCATTCCCCGGATTAAAATACACCTTCCCACAAGTTAATAACCGTAACTAACCACAAGTTAATAGTCCCAGTGTGCGGAAGTGAGCAAAATTGTCAGTTTCATGAACCTTTCTCCATCAAAAAAATCACTGTAAACTAGTTTAAAATTTTTTTCACACACGTTATCGGTCAAATTGCGCAAATTCCACCTGAATCATGCATTATAATTTCCCCCTCTCTCTCTCTCTCTCTCCCCGTCAATTTATTCAAATCCATTCTGAATATCAGGTGTAGGAAAATCTCAATATTTCAACTCTCTATATGACTCGTGTCTAACTAGTTTTTGATAATATAAAAATTTATGATCAACTATTACAACTTAAACATGTAATATTCCAGTATTTATAATGATACAGAGTAATACTTAAGTGTACTAAAATAGTCATTGAGTCAATTAAACGTTATTTTGATTTGTCTACCACAATTAATATTAAAAAAAAAAAATTTCTTGAAATTATTGAAAAAGAAAATTGTTAACAAATTAAAAAAAAACATAAAATCAATTAAATTAAACGAGTTAACGGCATTTGATAAAATAAAAACAACTCGAGTTTAAAATTACGAAAGACCGAGGGGGTGGGAGAAGGGGGGGGGGGGGGGGGAGAGACGCACATCTATTTACTCTCGATAGAGAATAGCTGTTATCGTTTGTTGGTGTAGGTGTTATCAAGTCAGGGCGTGTCGCAGTCGCAGAAAGGCCTCAACAGGGAGAGTTTAACTAGTAGAATTGTGAAGAGAGAGAGAGAGAGCTAGATCGGACTGCTAGACCGGCTGCCGCAACGTGACTCCGTCAGCCTCCGCACGAGGCGATCCGGATCCGTTCTGTTTGCGTTGTACTCTCCCTCTCTCTCTTTTTGGTACTGGCCAATGTTTTTTTTTTTTCTCTTCTGCTCACGGCACCGTGAAATTCTGTCAGGACAAACCGCACCGGGTTATCGGGAGTAAATTCACCTCTCCCCCCCCCCCCCCCCTTCCTCTTTAGTACAAGTTAACTCGTGATCACCTTTCGGTAAAGCCGCACATGAGAGACACACACCATTTAAAATCCTGCGGGCACCCGCCAACTGACAGGACAATTGCGAAATTTTGTATTTTCATCAGATAGTTATCCGTGTATTTTTTAAATTGAATTTAACAAGTAATTTAGGAATTTAAAGATTTAACAAATCACTCAATCATCGATGAATTTAATTGAAGAATTAAAAAAAAAATTCTCTCGATAATTTTTAATTGAATATTATAATTATAAATGGTGTTATTCAATGAAATAACATACCGGTACAATGTTATTAACACACATTGTTATATAATAAATGAATAATTATGCAGATATCAGTTATCTAGCTAACATTTACCTTTATACCGGCAGTGAATCACAATGACTAGAGTATGTGCCCTGAGACAGGGGCTGCAAATGACGCATGTGTGTGTGTGTGTGTGTGGTTTGTGATGCTGGTAACATTTGCCGGAACACATTTCAGCGTTAAACCAAAGTTATAGATACTTGAAGCACGATCAACTCTCCCTTTGCCTCCCCTCCACCCTTGTATGCGTGTATATACGAGGTCTACATACTTCTTGGCATGCGCGTAGAAAGTCCGCCCACCGTATGACACGATCCTTGTCGCGTCTCGCTTTGGAGCCACACTCTTCAATATACATACGAAAAATAGTTATTTTTTTTTCTTAATTTTAAACGATTTTCTCATTTTTTTCTCCATGAATGTTGAATTAAATATATATAGTATAGTATAGTATAGTACTAGTACTATAGCATAGTACTATACTATACTATATATATTTAATACTATTTAGTACTATAATATTATAGTACTATAGTTTAGTACTATAGTACTATACTATAATGTATTATACATGGTATAAAATATGCTAGTACGCATAGTATATAGTATAGTACTAGTACTATAACATAAACTATAGTACTATAATATTATAGTTTTGTACTATAGTATAAAATATGAGAATACGAATAGTATATAGTATAGACATTATACATACTATGAAAAACTAGATAGACAGAATAGCAGCTTCAGAAACCGTTAAACTAGATTTTTTTACAAGTAAAAACTTTCCCAAGAAATTTCGTCTACAAGAAAACATGAAAATAACACTCCTAATAACTTGTAAAACACAACAGAATAGAACAGAACAATAATTTTCCCAATACCTCTGTCGACACATCGCCGACTCAATAATGAAAACCAATAAATCCTCACCGATAATCTGTCATTATCCTAACAACTCCACATGACATGAAATTCTTTATTTACGAAAGAGTAACAAATTCATGTTTTTTTTTTTTTTTCTTCTTTGCATCATTGGTTAACAGAAGGTATCGAGTTGAATAATGACGCAATCAAAAACCTCAGTCTATTAAAGAATAAAGCCAAGTTAAACTCCCTCGCAGTTAGCTACCTATTCATTATTTAACTGAACTCTCTGTCGATCAGCATCAAGGCCGCTGGCCATTGTTCCGAAATGCTAGTTTTCTATGGTGCACGTGTTAAATAATCACGGTATATTATGGTTAAATAAAAGCGAAAGCCCTATCGCTCATCGTGTTACACTAATTCTTATCATTTTTTTCTTTATTGTGTACAGTTGCACAATATATCCGCAAGCCCTTGAGTTGGCCTTATCTGAGCCTAAGAGGGGCGGAGCCTAGGATCAAAATGAGCATGGAACCCGAAAGCTATGGGTTTTCAATTCAGAATAGTCAAGTGGTGTAGGCGGTTTTAAATAGCTATGAAAACACCGTAGGAATAACATGGATGCATATACTACGGCTGCGCCAGCTAAGGAATTTAGCCTTATAAATCAGCAGCATGACTGCGCCGGCGCGCCACACCTTTCCCTTCTTGGGGCAATCACGAGTCGTCACCGGTATCGGCAACATCCCTCTTCGTATTAAAACCTTCGGAAATGGTCCTGTGGACGATACAAATGTTCCGTTACGTGATTGCCAACCAGCCGTAGGGCTGCCTTTCGCGAAATACTATTCATGTCTATATTCCTTTTTTTTTTACTGTTTTTATTACTTATGCCAGCAAAGAATTTATATGTTTTTCAAAAATTATATCTCAATAATTATGCATTTTAGGAGGAAAGTACAAGAGGACATTTCTGTCGAGAAAGGATGGGAGATTGTGAAAAAAAATATATCGATTGGAAAAAGTGAAAATTATTATTAGTTTTTAAATAAACAATTGGAATAATGAATTGCAAATTTTTCAACTTTTAAATTTTAATTTAAGAAATTGTTAATTGACAATATAATCATGATTTTCATCAAATTGTGACACTACTAGATGCACTCTCATGATGAAATAATTAACATTAATTAAAAATCAATCTCGTTGGCTATCCTCAATCAAAATTCCAAACTGGTAGCGTTATAGTAGGGAACGGTAACTTTCTTTCTACAAAAGTGGGATGAGGACAATGAAATTCTCTTTGGGTAAAGAAAACCATGACCATAAATCTAATGGATAATCTTCGTGAAGGAAGACATTGGGATTGTTGAGGTATTTAAACGAGAGCGTGTGCCCTCAAGGCGGTCATTCAGATGCAACGGTGTTTTATATTCGTAAACCATGTTTTTTTTTTTTTTTTTAATATCAACTGTGAGTTGCGCAATATTCGATAATAGAGAGAAGATTAATCAGATGGTAAAATCATCAGTAAATAAAACGACAAAATTAAATATATTTCGATTAAATCATAGGAAAAGGTGAAATAAAATTGTTAATTTAATGAAAAATATATTCCAGTGAATTATCAATGTCTACAATCGAGCATCTTGTTACCCAGTATTGGAGATGACATTTCAATGTCAAAAATTTAGTCTGTCTCATCAAAGATTCATTCGCGTGGGTTCACTAAAATTTGACCGATTAGCCAGACGTGGGAATTTCATGTTTTTTTTTTGTGATTGACACCTACACAACGATTTTTTTATTTCAACATCATGAGCCCAATTAACAATTTTTCATTCGAAAATGTTCCGAAAATTGTTTGTGACGTCACAAGGTCTCTTTTGGGGAGCGTAACCAAGCCAACCTAACCTAATATGTGGGCGTGTCTCGGCCAATAAAGGGCTATGACTCCCCACCCTCGGACACTTGGGCCAATGGGAAGCTACCCAAGTGACCTTGGGACGACATAACCTAAAAATTGATCTCAGAAATGAGACTGAGCTCCATGATCATTAAATGCTCCACAATTTCATGGAAACCCTTTTTTAAAAAAACGAATTAATCATCCATCTGGAGAAATAATGTTTTATCATACCGTAAATTATGTACTACAACGCAGTATTTATCCATGGACATATTATTGTGGGTGCGACCAGGAGATATCTCAAGGTTCCCTTGAAATCAGATCTAACGTATATTAAAATCATCTGCCATGCTGCAATGACTTACTCGTCTGGCTCATTAAAGATTCACACATTCGTTACAACTCATCGTGTGAATAGAATTAATATTGATGACTAGGTGAGGAATGATGGATTTCCGCCGATTAGATATATTACACAAGATGATTATGCTATGCTGTACTGAGAAATTCCATTTTGTATTTATTAAATAGCCCTTTAATTTAAATATTAATAAAAATATATTTTTAATAATTTTTATTTACCCCTCAGAAATGAGATCACCAGGAGTAATTTGAGAAATGTCTGTGGAACATTTGCTGAGGTATGAGATACGTTTGGAATGAGAAGAATAAACCGCTCCTCCAGTTGAAAATGCACGGAAGTAACGGAATGATCGCCGACAGGATCGTAAGTCTTTGTCGAGTTTAATCGGGTCGATTCACCACGGCAATTCATGGTCAGACCAGTGGCTCTGATAAGAAAATTATTGTAAAAATTTGAGGGATTATTTTACTACTTTAATCCACCATTCTCACCAACATGACCAACATTCTAGATCTCCCTGAGTCGTCCATTATCGCTTCATCTTCACAGAGCCTAGGCGTGTCAGGATGGCCTTTCCTTATCTAGATAACTCTCGAGGACATCTTGTTGAGCAATTGACTTTACCTACTCATCCGTGATCTACATTACCAGAAGACCCACAACTGTGGCCGAGTGGCTAGAGGCGTTTGGTCGGACGAGATGCGTGGAAGGACCCGGGTTCGAGTCCAACTCTGAGCAATTGGATTTTTTAACTCACACGGAAACCGTTTAACGGGAGTCTAGACATGGTGAAGTTCTAATCAGTCAAAGTCTTGAGTCAGTCAAAAGATGTATAGGCTATATGTGGAAACAAACAATACATTTGTTTGAAACAATCGTGAGCTTTGCCCGACTGGGATAATGTGAAAATCTCTTCCCGATAATCTAGATCATCAAGATCACCAAACAGAATATCAGGGAAGAAATCGGGTATGACTGGGACTTGTGATATATATTTTATTACCAAAAAAAAAAATGGTAAAAGCGCCTGACATCGTGGGCTTAACACATGGGCGTCGCAATGCGATTTACAGGGGCGACAGTCCGGCGAGTAGTTTAGAAAGCGCCGAGAGATAATCGGATAATCTCGGACTCACGACGAGGAGCGTGTCGAATGGTTGAAAAAACGAGCAAAGATAAACAGAAAATAAAATGAGATGTTTTACCGATGCATATCCAACGCAGTTTGACTCTGGCAACACTCATAATCCCTCTTCATATTTTTTTTTTATCTCTATTATCACTAACGGGTTTAGCTGGATGAACAACTGTATCGGAGTGTATAGATTTCAATCTTTTTGCTTTATTGTCGGGGGAAAAAATTGAAAATTCAATTTTTAATTTTTTTTTTTCCATTAAACACATGAGTAAAGAGATGTTAATTCTGTTATTTTTATCTATTCATTCGTAAGATTAATGACGATATATGAGTCTCTAACTCTGTAGTCAATTAACAAAATGTCCAGACTCGTCTGAAGATGTATATTGTCCTTCTGAGTGTTGTGACGTCATGAAAATAGAGCGTCTTAGTGAAAAAGAAAAAAGTGTCGATGCTTAACTGGAAGTGTAGCTCACTGGAACAGATACTGGAGAATGGTCCAGCTTTTTATTTTTCCTCAATCGTGTATGAACGAGTTTATGTGTGTTAGTCTGGTCGCCCTTGCGCCCGAGAAGCCCCCGAGGCACGGGCGTGGGCCTTTCACTCCTGCCATCCGCATCGTTCCTCTCTATACCGCCACCGCACGGATATACAGACACATAAATATGGGCTCATGTGGTATTAATATTTACGAGAAAAATTGCATAATTTTTTTTTTTTTTTTTTTTTCAAAAACATTCTTTTTTTTGCAGACGAAGAAAAAATATTTCTGATATTACTGGGGCAAAACGGGTTGCCTATTGTAACATTTCGAATGGTAACTGTGTGTTCACGGACAACGGTCCTAGCGATCGATTTTTATCTCTTTTTTTTTTTCTGCGCTCGCGAGTGACTATTGGCGGCCTCTCTTGCGCCATCCCACTTGGATACTCTCTTGGGGCATACCGGGCTCAACCAATTGATCAATATCCCACCCGTTTCGATGATTTACTTTCACTTTGTCAGTTACTTGAAAAATCTCTATTATCTCCCTTGTCCTATTCTATTTCAACTTATTCATGTATTAAAAATGAAAAAATTGGTTCAATGAATAAAAAAATTTGTTTGTTTTTCTCGACCGATTTTTATCATTTTTCCGGTAACAATTGCTCTCTCTCCTCAATATAATACGAAAGTTGAATACAACATGAGATGACCTTCGATATCGCAAACCGATGATTTGAAAGATATCGAAATATGCATAGATTGCAATAGGTAACTTGTATGAATTTTTATTAATTTATTTATTTCAACATCATGGCCCCAATTGACAATTTTTCATTCAAAATTGTTCAAAAAATTGTTCAATAATTAGTAATTAATTTTTAAAATGACCAAATGCTCTGAAATCGTTAGTGACGTCACAAGACCTCTTGGAGGGGGCGTAACCAAGCCAACCTAACCTAATCTGTGGGCGTGTCGCATCCAACGAAAGACTGGGACTCCCCACCCTTGGACACTTGGGCCAATGGGAAGCTACCCACGTGACCTTGGGACGTCATAACCTAAAAATTGATCTCAGAAATGACATATTTAACAATATCTTTATTTATTATGAAGAATGAGAAATTGAGCTCCATGCAAATGTTAAACACTGAACGATTATACCGTCTATTACACTGCGTTAGAGATAGTTCGGGGCCACGGGAGTACATGGAATTATCATTATAATCTGTCTACAATCTCCACCTCTTTGTGTCCAATATCCATAGGCTTATTAACTTTGTTTGTCCATTTATAGTTTATCCGTATACTCGACAGTGGACTAACGGTCATACAAACTATACGTAAATATTGCCTCTTGTACCATATAACACGAATGAAGGACCGGTTGCACCCAATGCTATCGCTAGTGAGGATAATCGGCTAATACCGATTGCACTGGGTACAGTTATACCTATATAAATATATATACACGAGTTTAATTTATCTTTCAATAAATCACAGTGAATATTCTACATGTTAATAATATTTTTATCATTAACTACATGGCGTTATGGTAATGCATGATTAAACAAACAATTTGTTTAAAAAACAATTTTTTTTATTTTTTTATTTTCAACATCAGCGGAAAATTTCTCCTCAGAATATTCGAAACGTCTCGAGGACATACTGATGAAGGTCATCTGGGGGGGGTGATTGGATACATCTCAAGGCGATGGAGAAAAACAAAGTTGTACTTCAACAGCTGTGGAACTCCGTTTCTCTCCAACTTTTCATAATAAATGATAATTTATGATAATTAATTGAAAATCAGTAGTTTCTGAGACCAATTTTTAGGTTATGATATCACATGATCCCTGGGTAGCTTCTCATTGGCCGAGTGTCCGAGGGTGGGGGGTCGCAGTCCTTCATTGGCTGAGACACGCCCACAGATTAGGTTAGGTTGGCTTAGTTACGCCCCCCCCCCCCAAGAGACCTTGTGACGTCACAAACGATTTTAGAGCATTTGCTAATTTTAAAAATTAATTACCTATTATTGAACAATTTTTCAAACATTTTTGAATGAAAATTTATTAATTGGGCTCATGATCTAGAATAAATAAATAAATTAAGAACACAAAGAACTGACCTGTTAACCCTCTACATGACGCACTATTTCAGGTGGCCTAATGCAAAGATAAGAGAAAGGTTTGCACCTGACGGTATTAAACATTATTAAATCATTAAATACAAATCAATGAATCATACTGTTTTATCTGATTTACATGTTGAACCTCTTGCAAAAATAAAATTGCAATTGTAGGGGGGGGGGGGGGGGAGATCGTTTGTAAATGAAAAAATTTAAAAACTCTTTTTGTGAAGGGCTATTGAGAGTGGCCGGAAAATATACAAATGAGTTATAGACCTCAGCAGTGACGGGACACGTTCAAACGCCCACTTTAACCCCCCCACCCAAAGAATGATAGCTGTAAATCATCTTTGTGATGAATTTATAGGTTTTACAACAACGAAATGGTTAATATTTTTTTTTTTGCTTCTCAAAAAACCGAAAATCTAAAAAAAAAACTAAAATGAGAAAATAAAAATGTCAAAATGATAAATAAACAAAAGTAAATGAAGAGAGACACCGTGGGTAGGAAAGGTTGAATTCAAAGGTAATGGATTGCGACCCCTCACAATAAAATTTTCGCGTAGGTGAATAAATGCAATGGTGCACCACTCAATGTAGTATGTACTCATTTTAAACTCAAAAACATGAATGGCCGGATGACACGGAGGTGTTTAATGGTACACATTGAGTACAAAAACCCATGGATTTTCATTGTATACGAGAGAATCGTTTTTTTTTTTTTTGTACGTGGCTACTGTTTTGTCAATATTACAAACAAATTTTGTGAATGAATGATGGAAAAAATTTTTTTTTTAAGATTTATTTGATAAGGAAAAATATTCTGAGAAAATTAAAGCAAAATTGTACAGTCTTGGATGGATAATCGGTACAAAAAATAGTATGAATAATTCAAACAGTAGGGGAAAAAGGAAAAGGCCGGACGAAATCAAATCGTGGCTTGTAAATATACCTAGTGTACATTACTATTGCCGGGGAGATATTAAAGTCTTTTGTCTTCCTTTTCCCGCCATTTTTTAAAGTTGAATGTAATTATTTAATTTGTTAAAAATTATTTTTTCTATTTTTATCATGAAAAAATGCAATTTTATCATATTTAAATGGCAATTTTCGCGTGTGGAGAGAGAGAGAAATGATGTTGGGAGGTACGAGAGAGGTCAATACTTTCTCAGCTGACGGGGAAAAAAAAATTAAACTCGCAGAAATACACGTGAACGCCTAGAGAAGGCATTTACTTTATCGCCATCCCAAGACGCATAGTAAACGAATGCCTAGGCTCTGTGTCCTCTCGTATGGAACTTCGCGCGGATATCTATTTACAGTGTATTTGTTGGGGATGTGTATGGGTATGTCAACAGTTAGTTATCACCTCAGCCCACAGGATTTTATTACTTGTTTTAACGATGGGTATTGTTCAGTGGGTAATGCCACACATGTCCAAATTGACATCTCAATAATAGGGAATTTGCATGAATTTTTATTAATTTTTATTTATTTCAACATCATAACCACAATTAAACAATTTTTTATTTGAAAATGTGTCAAAAATTGTTTAGTAATTAGTAATTAATTTTTTGAATGACCAAATACTCTAAAATCGTTTGTGCCGTCACAAGGTCTCTTGGGTAAACCTAACCTAATATGTGGGCGTGTCACAGCCAATGAGGGACTGCGACTCCCCACCCTCGGGCACTCGGGCCAATGGGAAGCTACCCACGTGACCTTGTGACGACATAACCTAAAAATTGATCTCGGAAACTACTGATTTTTAATTAATTATCACATACAGAAATGGATAGGACGAGGGGATGAATTTTTTTTTAATTAAAAAAAAAAAATTTTTTTTTTTTAATTAAAAAAAATGAAATAATTTCCATGGATAACCACAAAGTTGATATTCACAAAAATTAAATAGTGATATAACCGCACCCAATAATAAGTGAGTTAAAATTCTGGGCAAGTAAATAACAGAAGTTTTATACGTTGTTTTATTCTAAAATGAAGCCCATGTGAACCGACAAAGCCACGAGTGTGTGACGCTGGAGACTCCGGGTGTACCAGAGTCTCGTCTCTCTGAGATAAACTTTGGCGATAGAATATATATCCCTCTACTCTTCATTTTATTTTTTCTCAACTTTTTCTCTTCTCCTCTGTTTCATTTTTACCGTACCTATAATAAGTACGGGTTCGAGACGTACGTGAGAATCGGAACGGTTACGCGATCGAGAAGACGTTCCCGCGATCGCCTCGCCCTCAAGACTACAATCTCTCTCTCTCTCTCTCACTCTCATTCAACAGTATTACACACGTGTTTATACCCTATATATGTACATAAAACCAAATGAATTTAAATAAATTGTTAATTGAATTGAAATTATTCGCCTTTTTTTTTATAACAATATTACGAAATATCAGATTATCGGGCTATTACAACTTAGTAAATTAATTTTATATCGAGAAGATTCATCCTAAGGGTATAGACAAAAAAACCCGAGGCGGGAAAACTCGATTGCAAACAAGGATTTACGTGTATACAATATATTGTAACACTCCTAGGCTAAACTTTCGTTTGCATGAAAATACGAGAGCAGGAAGTTGTTGAGTTACGGGGGGACAGTTTTATTATCCCCTCGGGGATAAATATTTTAAAAAATGTTAAATACTAATTTTTTTATTCTATATCCATCACAATCTAGGGGTGTTGGAGTTACGGGGATCTGAGAAGGGGGAGATTTTATAATAGAATTATGAAGTCCATTTTAATTCAATAAATAGACATTCAATGGTGAAATGTGGTAAATGTGGATGATCATGGTCTATATTAGATTGAAATTAGCATTTCTACATATAACTCACACAATAACTTTGTTTAACAGCAGAAATTGCCCTTTTTTTTATTGAGAAAAATAGTGGAAAAATGACGAAAATCGCTATAAATATTCGAGATGTAATTTGTTACTCGTAAATTGCAAAAAAATTGGAGAATGTAAATTTTTTTTTTTTTCGTTGAATCAACGATACTAAAAAAATTCCAAATGACTTTTGTCACCTTAAACTATTTTTCTTACCTAGAACTCAATTTTTTTTTTCTCCCCCTCAATTGCGCTATAGAAATGTGCAACACTTTACGACCGCGATGATCGCCAAGTAATTATCGGTTGGAGGTACTTCCAGTGGAATTTTAAAAACCTAATGATGTTTAGGTGTTTCACAGTAGAAATTATACTTGGGATGGGGAGTTGCCTCTATTTGACCTCGTTGAAGCTGAACATCCTCCTTGAGGTGTTTAGCAAGCAAGAGAGAAGATATCGTTCATGAATATCCCTAGCGGTTATCGATAAGAGTCACGCGACGCTGAATGTTAAAACGAAGGACGAATTATTCCAGGATTTCTCTTTTCACCTTTCTTATCAATGGATATTTTTTACAATCGTATGTGCGACTATTTTCATTGGTTTTTCTCAACCATCTGCTGCATATGCACCGTTAACGCGCAATACCACATATCATTCTTGGGGTCGCTCTTATCAGAAGTACTCGAGAGAACTTTTTGCCCTGGTTCTATCGTCTCTGGACGATTTTTTCACTATTTAATTCATACCTACTTTCAATAACTAGTTTAGATGGTTAATCGTCGTAATTTATGAGGGGCCATTTTTATTCTTTTACTGATTATAATTAACGTATTTATCACATTATCAATTTTTGAATTTCGTAAATTGATGGTACATATACCAGTGCTGCCATCACACGGTTCTACCTTATCCACTGAGTATTGTTACCTCGCCGCAAGCAACGAGAATCCGCCCTGAGTTTTCAACGAGCGATTTAACATTAGGGCAAGGTTGCTGCCGTTAAATTCCCGCCTTCTCCCCACCAGTACCTGCGCAACGCTCACTGTAGCATCACCGAGAAAAGTTTGTGTGAGGTTATATGATTGAATGAATGCGTGACTCTAGAATTTTTCTGATCAAATAAGAATTTATTATTATTGACGAAATAAGATGAGTGATCAAGCCAAGAAAGATAGAATGGAATCAGATGCGTATTATGAATATGTGGAGAAACGTAAAAATTCAAAAGATAAAGATCAAAATTCATTTCACATGTCAACATCACGACAAAGAGATAATAAACGTAAAAATGAGGATTCTTCGTCTAGTGAAGAGGAAGACAATGTGAGCGAGAAGGGTGGGGATGAAATGCCGAGTGAAGGTAATGATAAGCTAGTAATAAAGCAACTCAGGATATGGGCTATTCAGTACCAAATACCTCCAGCTCATTTAGAGCCATTGCTTGTGATATTACGTGCAAGACTACTTCCAAGTTTACCAAGATCAGCTAAAATATTCTTACAATCAGATGAACCACTGGCGCCACCAGCCAAGAAGAAAAAAACTGAGGAAGGAGAAACTGTGGGTGGTAATACTGACAGTAAGATTACCATTCTTTCTTTATCATTAGGTATCAATTGATGAATTAAATAAATCAATAATTTTTAATTTCAGCAATACTCAATGAAATTTTAAAGAGGCTAGGCTCGATAGAAACGGAAGTGAAGAAATGTCAAGACAAACTTTCCAACATTGAAGACTGTCTTCAAACAAAAGATGACTTTGTATCAGCCGATTTTTCCATTCCAACAAAGCACGAGATTAAATTACCAATAAATTCAGTTGAAGCTCTTTTACATTTTGAACAGAAATTGACGGATGATCGTAGATGCCTATCTGATACTGTAAGTATTTATTACAATAATACCGTTATAGAACAGAAATATCTAATTTTTTTTTTTTTTTAAGCTCCAAGTGATGAAGCGTTTGAAGTCATCCAAGGTTTCAATAAGTGCTACATCAATTTTGAGAAAATTCCTTGGACGTAATGTGGCAACACAGTACACAGCAACAAAAAAAATGAGTGATAAATTAGTTATGGAAACACATGTACCAAAATTTATGGGTTGTGTCCTAGGTAAGAATAGGAATAATAACCAAACATCTAATATGATTTATAAATTGTAATTAAAATATTTAGAGGCACTTATGGCAACTCACGAGGGACTCTCTGACAAGGAGGCGAAAGCAGCAGTGGGTACAGCATTAACACAATCAAAAGGCTGGGATGGACAGAGATCGGACAGAGCTAAAAAGCCAATTAACAGTTCTACGTCTGTTATTAAAGAGGAAGAGGATATTTTGGACGTCGACTCGATTATCTCTAATACGTGGATGACTGAGGGTTACGCAGATACTTCTGCTTCGGAATGATGATGATAATTATTATTTCCATTTTATAACTATTTTTTTAAATTAATAAATTCTCTTTTAAAAAAATATGAGTACGTGATTTTTGAACAGAAAAAGACTCAAATTTGATTTGAAATTAATTCCTAGAGGGTAGCATACCCCTTTATCCTCCCAGTTCATGAGTATTTATAAGTAATTTCGTAGTGGGTATCATCATCGCCTGATATATATTCCACGGTAGAAAATAGTAGCTTCCAAGTGATGGTATATATAGTCGGCTAGGTATAAAAGCCTCAGCGCTATCCGTGAGTCGAGTGCCACGATTTGACACCATTGACCCATGGCGTTTCACGATACATGAAGGGGTCACCCACAGAATCACTGGGGATTCGCTACTTGCACGCCTAGCCGCACGAGAGAGGACTCGCCCCCTCCCAACCAACCTGACGGATTAATCACGGAAAGTGCGAAGAAGCCGCCTCCAACACCAACTTCTGCATATCTCAAGGATTAACCAAGACATTTATGAGCTCTGGGAAAATTATTATTTAATGATTCTTTAATGAAGAATTCAGATTAACGAGCATGTATCGCCTGGAGAGGTCCTGATTATGATTCAGGTGAAGATTATGGAGATCGAATATTGTAATCAACTCTCAATTTATGGTTTTTTTTTCCTTCTCTATCTACTCGGAGATCCTTATGAACAATGAACGGGGCGCAGTCGACGACCTTGTCGGACACCTGGTGAATGTATCGTATATGCAAGCAATACCCGGACGAGTGGTGATTTCTTTCATCGACTACTTTCCGTTTCCAAGGAAGTGCGATTGCAACTTCCAACAAAAGAAAAAGGGATAGAATTTTATAAAAATTCACTTTTCAATCAGGAAAAATAATGAATTCAACTTTTCGAGTTATATTAATTCCAAAAAAAAATCGAAAATGTATCATCATCATCATCGATATTCCAAGTAAATCGTCAGAATTCCCCCGAAGACAGTGAGAGATCGAGGCGATGAGTGTCGATATATGCCCAGAGGCACAAAATCAATCCAACAAACTCATAAATCACCATTTATATTCAACACAGTCAAGCACACACGTGTTCAGACACTTCTTGTTCCGATAACCGTTGATTTTAATTACAAATCTTCACTCATTAATTCTTAAATGGATAAAAAAATTTAAACACTCATCAAAGATGCAATCCTCTGCGTTCTAGTGAGAGTTAGAAGAATTGCTTTTGAATATAATTTATAGAAAAAAAAAACTATCAGACATGATTGAATCGATAAGACATGACTATAGACATCAAGATATCCATCATTTCATGAAGATATGGTAAACGGTACTTGAATGCCCTTTCTCCTACTGATGATTAGAGTGGTCCTACAGGTATGAGGAAAATATATTCTAAAATCAAATTATTACAACGAAACTATTTCTCTCTGTAAACATTACCCCTTAAAAAGTTGAAGAAAAAAAGGGAAAATTACCAATAGATATTTCACCACGGACTGTTCAGTAACAAAGAAATTGGCAAATTGACGAACATCGGCATACCTCCGGCAACTATGAATAATAAATAAATGGTGTAATCAAGCTTGTCGGAAGGATATTTGTGAAAATTTGAGATATTAGAGGCGAAGGCGGAGTATGTATGGGGTTTTATGTCTTTACGAGGCACAACTTCCACCAGAGGCAATGCCTTCTACAATTACCATCGGCTGTTGTTGAGGTACAAAGTATGTTGGCCGAGGAAAATTGGACAAAAGGAAGGAAAAGAGTACAACGAAATGTTGCAAGCATTTTATACTGAACGAAAACAACTAGGAGGGGGGAGTCCCCTCGTATCGATTTTCTCGGACATGGACGCTTCCCCCACTCTCTCTTACATTCGCTCTCTATAATGTAAATATTGTCATATTTTTTTTTCTCTCGGCCTTTATGTGACTCACTGTTTGTTTCTTATCTCCTTGAGATTCCCCGAAAGTGGCGTCAGGGTGGGGAAAAAAGAAATATAATCGAATTCTCCGAATTTCCTTCGGATTCTTTAACCGATTCTAACGAATTTACATCGAGAATTGCCGAAAGGAGGGATTAGGCCAGTGGGTCGTGGGCTCATTAATCGTGCAATGGGATGCTTTCATTTTTTCTTTTGTTCTCTCTCATTCTTTCATTTATTCCAACTCATCACAATCAAAAGCGATAATGGAAATAATATGAGGGAATCATTCAAGCGTGGATTGCGATCAATCTACTCTCTCTATGACTCATAAATTTATTAATTTTATTCCTCCAATTATTTTTAAATATCAACACTAAAACCTAGGGATTTTTTAAATAATAGTTTTTAGAAAAAAAATAATCTTCAATTCAGAAGAATATTTTTATTCTGAGAATTATGACTCTGAATGGTAAACACGAGTCTAATATTTACAAACAAGACTCACCGAGCGATTCCATGAATAGACCCTCAGCCTTTTCATCTCCAAGGTCACTGACAATCTGCAAACATAAAACATAATCCCATTGTAACATACAATATTTACCTTTATACAATGTTTTTTTTTTTTTCACCACGGCACGCTTTTCCATTTAACGCCCCCCGGCATATCCTTTCCCGAGATTAATTATCAACTTTTAATACCGAATGAGTTATTCGAGCAAACGTGTAATTTACGATTAATAAAAAAAAAAAAAATTCTATGAGATCTGTAAAAAATGAAAATTCATAGAATTGTTTTTTTTTCTCCACTAATTCAATCATCTCAACCAGTTTAACACCAACAATCCTCCATTTTGAATAAATTTTTAGTGACAAAAAAAGTTGAGGAGAGAGGGATTATCTTATCCATCTCCAACGACACATCTCAAACCTATTAATTAATCCGCGTTAATTTGATAGACGTTGCATCACTGCTAATGGACATGACCAAAAACCAGTTTCTCGCAAGTTTAACCTTATTTATATCTCCAGAGAGATGGGAGCCATTACGATGAGCGGGAGGGACAAGAATAAATGAGTGAAAGAGATTATGATGAGAGAGGTAGAGAAATTGATGCTTGTGTTATGTTAATGATTTTCAGGGTCAATTATGATATTTAAGGAGCAACTTTCTTCACTCGATAATTCTCCTGCAATCAATCACTTGTGCATATTCTTTTTTTCCATATAAAATAGGAAAAGCGAGGGTGTGTACAAAGGTGTGTTCGACCAGATGTTAAGAATTTGTACATAGTATTTTAGAAGCAAGAGATCTGAAACTATCAAAGGTATCAAACACTTGATGATGCAATAAGTGAATGTATAACGGATGTCAAAGCACACACGCCACACGCAATCCCCCTTTTGTCCTGTGATATTCCATTGAATCTATATATATCAATATTTTACACTCCTCCTTATTCTCTCCAAGAATCAGACCTGTTGACACTAGTGGCATTTCGCCAACGCATTATGGTACGCCTCGGTGTCAGCCGGAAGTATAGGATCATCGATCAATTTTTATATTCACGGTAGTTATCATTAAATCAACACTCTGTGACTAAAGTCATCAATTTTGTTGGATTTGTATTAAGAAGAACTTTTAGTAACATGTGTTTTTGCCAATAACATGGGTATGAAATATTGTTTCAATTTTTCAAATTTTTTTTTCGGGTTTTTGTTTCTCGTAAAGAGATAAATGAAAACTGAATAGAATCGATGGAAATGCTGAAATTGTTTAAAAAATATAATTCAACTCATCCAATAAAAAAATGCTAATGCAGTATCAATGTTAATCCACGTAATTCAACACCAAATGCATACATATACCTGAAATAAGATCTTTAAATTCCCGGAAAAGACATATATCACCCCATAAATTGACTGCACGTACTTGAGAATCCTGGTTTGGACCGGATAGACGACACAACACTGGACCAGAGTGTATACTCTCAGTGAAATACGAATTTAACTCATTTGATGGTTCAATTTTTTTTAAATTTTCCCACAAAAAGTGCGCCTGCACGTGTACGTGTGACATTTCCGTCCCCCTTGTATTGGTGGCAGACGACGATTACTCAAGAACAAGATTTCTTGAGCTCGGGTGTGACTATCTTAATTGGAAGTTGTAATATATATTTTTTTAAAATCAACACATGGTTTTTTTTAATTAATTTCAATTACTCTATTCGTATAGAATTAAAATCGCGTGATGCCATAAATATTTTTTTATATATAGAACCCCAGCTATTATCCAATTATCCACTATTTTTGCGACTATTCCAACCCCCTCAACTTCTGTATAATATCACCGGAGATCGATTGAATTTTTCGACATTGATAGACACATTAATTGACAGTTGCCTCAGTTATTTCGCTGGTGCCGACATTTTGCTACCGCAGAGCCCGCGCGTCGTTAGAGACGCTCTCGCAAGCCCGGATGCTGGGTATTAGAAAGTATGCGATATGTGTGTGTGTGTGTGTGTGTGTGTGTGTGTGTGTGTGTGTGTGTGTGTGTGTGTGTGTGTGTGTGTGTGTGTGAGTCAAGTCCATATATCAAATGAAATTCCGTATTAATTTTTTTTCTATTTATTCTCTTAATCAGTGGAAATAATCGAGGTCTTCAGGAGCAAATGGAGATATTTAGGCGGGAGTTGGTGACAGTTGTGATAGAGTGGATATTAATACAATTGCTTTTCTTCGATTAATTTGAACAATTTTTTTTTTCTTCGTGTTTATAAATAATTCTAGAAATTACAAAATTTTGTAATTTATTCATTAAAAAAATGTGAAATTACCAGAGTTATTTTTTAACTTATTTACTCTGTGGTGAATGCGTGTGTGGTACAAAGATCTTGGTGTTCGAATGTTGCGCGCACCGTCACGATAAGCACAAGAATTATATTTCTTTTCTCTTTGGATGGAAAAAGAAAGGGAAGACACATTGCACACTTCAACTGAGTGTACTTTATTGTCCCTTTTTGGACAGGCTGTTTATTACTTTATTGTATCTACCAAATTCATACGCCCATTGGGTACATGTATGCAATGGTACCTAAAATTTAAACTCTCAAATTCACATTAAATCTCTTTGCCCAGTCTGACCAACTTAAATTATTTTTATTACCGCAAAACTTGATAAGAACATCCTTGCGAAATACCATTTTCAGACGTATAAAATTTCACTCGAGTGCATATTTTATTGTATGGAATCACATTGTGTCCTTGAACACAAAAAAATTCCGTCAATAAGGAAATTGCATGAATTTTGATTAATTTTTTAATTTCTACATCATGACCCCAATTAACAATTTTTCATTCGAATCATTTTTTATGTCTCTAAAATCGTTTGTGACGTCACAAGGTCTCTTGGAGGCGTAACCAAGCCACCCTAACCTAACTTGTGGGCGTGTCGCAGCCAATGAAGGACTGAGACTCCCCACCCTCGGACACTCGGGCCAATGGGGAGATACTCAAAGGACCTTGTGACGTCATAACCCAAAAAAAAGCTGGAAATTCAAATCTCATTTTTCCAATTCTTTCCAGAAATCTTCAAGAGGCAATATCTCTGGAGCTATTGGTACTGGAGGAATGATTTTTTTTTTCATTAGAAAGCCCGAAAACTTTTCGATCCAAAAACCCTATAAATAACTTGTTTTATCACTCACAGATGGCGTCAATTATCCCGACAAATATCAACAGTTTTTCTGGTCATTGTACACCACGTCCTTGAGCACTAACACTCCCTAGTAATGCACATTAAAAAATCCCTAACATTATAAAAATCGTTGCTTCTCGTATACACCCACTGACACGCCTCTATGACCGTCTCTAGTTGCCAACCGGGATCTTGCTTCCCCACTCACGTGTTATGAATAAAAATTTTATCGTATCAGAATTATTGACGCGGTTAAATTGCACCATCGGTGTGAGTGGTTAATGCAGACCGAGTTGTATAAAAAAAAAATTAGTTTTAATGGAAAAAAAAAAACAATTTTAAGGTGAAAAAGTAACATGTGATCCGGCTGTACGTGGGATGACAAATCGATTCTGATAGACGAGAGGGAAAGGACATTCATAAATTGAACTTTTTTGCTTATTTTTTCTAATATTGCTAAATACTGAGAGAGATAGTTCATTTTGTTAAATGAACTATAACAATATAATTTTTTTTAGCTTAAACAATTGAAAAAAAAAAATTTAATTAAAAAAAAAAATTTTTGCTAAAAATTTTTTTTTTGTTACTGAAAAAAAAATTATTAATTACAAAAAAAAGGAAGATTCAGCTAAAAATGGCATCTGCACTTGATAAATCAACATGAAGATATATTATAATAAATTTAACACAACTCAACAGCCTCATAAAACAATTTTCTCCACGATCCAAGGACTCAATTAGTATCAAACTGTCGTTTGTATTTTATTGCAACACATCACCGTCGTTGAACACTGATGACTATGTTTATTTTTATAATCATTTGTTTTTTAGTGATTTTAGAAATCGAGCGTAAGGACACGAGAAATCAGTGTGACACGTTTAAACTTCTTCCGGGATATTCTTATTGGTGAGAATGACGAAAAAAAAAATTAAAAAAAAAAAATTATGTAAATAATTATAAAAGTAATTCAATCTAGCAAACGGGCGCTACGCTACACACAAAAAAAATTAGAGCTGCTTAACCTTTTGTTGGGGTCGATTTACCCTCATCTTTTAAAAGGTATAAGTGATTCACCGTTTTACTGAGGTATATTTTACCACCGCCATGTGGTATTTTACCTCCACTCAAGGTTTGAATTGCCACCTTGAAGGGTTAAATTACTCTCTAGGTGGGTTAATTTCCCACCTATTTAGTGTCAAAATAGGTCGATTTTGGAGACACCCGAGTCAAAATGTGAGACCTTTCTGAGGACTATAAGTTGGATTTCGGTGCTCTTTTAAAATGCTCTGTCAATCTTCCTTGGGCTAGTACCTGATATATTGTCAGTTTACACTTCTGGGGATAATTTTAGGTCAATATATCCATTATTTCCCGCGATACAGACAATCAATTTTTTTTCTGTTTCAAATAGACTAAAGGTTGCTGTTGAGTACAAAATTTCAGAACAGGATAAATTAGAGATTGATCTGGAAGCTCAGTACTTTTTTTTTTTTTTCTTCTTTTATTTAAGCTATCGAAACCTACAGGTTTATGAAGCTAGAAAGCTCAGTACTGATAGAATTGGTAGAAAGAAAAAAAAGAAACAGAATATAATCATTATTGCATAATAATCCCATAAAATTTTCCATCTCTGATTTGCATCCTTTGTCATTTTTTCATTTAATTGATCGAAAAACAAAGATAAAAATCGAATTCACAGAACTTCCTTCACTATTCAGGAAAAGACATAAATTTTTCCGGTGCCATAAAAAAACAAGTAGGCAGCTGCGATATGCGGCTGGAGATTTGCAACTACAGATTTGCGGTTATGGAGTTTGTTAATTTTACGTGTGCGTTTTTTTTCGCCATCAATCAATTGATGGAGCGCTTTCGAATGGTTCTTCCAATTCTTTTCGCGTATCATTATTGTAAATGTGTTTCATCCAATATCTGAAAAACTTTGTATGAACTAGGTAAGTAAATGATTCAGACTAGATATATAAAAGACATCAAGACGAAGATTTTGATAGAAAAGAAAACCGGTTGAGTCGGTGTCGAGATATTAGTAAAAAGATCGATACACAAAGTTGAATATCTCCGGAACCAATTGTCCGATTAAGCTGATTTTTAATAGAAAACATTGCATTCATAAGAGACACTTTCATGCCAAATTTCAAGTTAATACTTCCATTTTTGCGTAAGTTAGAGAGATTACAAGGATTTTCTCTGAAAAACAGAAAAATAGCCATATCTCGAAAACTAAGCATAAATACGTTGGCATATATGGGGTGATTAAGATAGAAGACATCGAGACGAACATAATAAAAAAAGAAATAATCCGATCGGTTAAGTACTTTTCGAGATATTCACGAAAAACGGTTTAAAAAGAAATCGTTATTCATCAAAAACTAATTACCCGATCGAGCTGAAATTTGGCACAGAACTAGCCCTAACTAAGACCGACTTTTTACCAGAATTTCATATTTTTTGAACCTTTTTTACCCGTTCAATCATTCAATTTTCAAAAAAATGGCCTCGATTAAAGTGCCGATTAGCATGCGCACATGCCGACATGAGCTAAAAACATCATTTTTTTTTCGTTTCAGATCATTCTACATCATTTCCAAACAAAATTAGAAAATGTCAAAATTGAACGATTGCAATGCTTCCATTCGGAAGCAAAAATTAATTTTTTTTGGCTCTGTCGACTTTCTCTGCAATTTTTCAATATCTTGTTATCAAAATGCGACAATAGCAATGAAAAATACAGGCATTTCTCATAATTTAAAAAAAAAATTAATAATTTGAAATTCAATTTCAGTGACATGGAAAATCGTTATTGATTGTAAAACTGAATTGTCAAAAGTGTCCAGGTTTCCGCATATTTTCAACACAATATTTGTCACGTGTCTCACGGATTGCAAGCAATATTTAATATTCTACAACAAATGATTACAATCCCTTATCACTAGAATTTTTCAAAACTTCCAATAACCCTGCGATCTTTGTTTGCTGAAATGATGACTTCCAACCCAAATGTTTAAGCGGTGCAGTTTATTGATTAAATGTCCTTGAAAGAAATTCCGAAGTAAAGTTACACATTTTGGTATTACATACATATAATTTTTCATCAAAATTAACAAAATGATGAAACAACTGAAAAAGGAGAAAATGAATATTCAAGAGAGAGAAAAACGAAACGAGTAGGCGACCGATTTCATGTGACCGTTACCACACGGAGAGAAAAGTTGAGTAAAAATTGCGAGTCTGTTCCGTAATCTCGTGGCGACCGTCAGGTTTGGGGAAAAATTACTTGACTTTCTGCAATTGTTACTTGAAATCATGGGAAAATGACGTTAATTTCAAGTGAAAAATTACGGAACGTCATGGAATTTTTCCCCACACCTCAAGGCCGCCTCACGACTACGGAACATGAGACTCGTAATTTCTACTCAACTTTTCTCTCCGTGTAAGCATTCGTCAAATGCGTTATCATTTCTTGAGGCTTGTGACAAAAAATTTTGGTTTCCAAACTTTGGGAAAATTGCATCAGAAAATACAAGATATCATGTTTTACTGCTTTAAAATTCAAAAGAAAAACTGCACTCCAACTGCTTTGAAAAGCAATTTTACAGCGGTCACACGATAAATTTTACGATTTTACATTGAATTTTGCATGAAGGATACCGATGATATGAAATTCTTTAGTTATTTAAAGATCGCAGATAGAGAATTTCCACGGATTGTAATATATATGTATATATATACATATATAATAATAATCGCATGAAATTTTCCATCTCTGATTTTCATCCTTTATCATTTATCGATTCCATTCTATCAAAAAACAAAGATAAAAATTAAATTCACAGGAATCCTTTAATTATTCAGAAAAAAAGATTTTTGAACTTTTCGATTCCATGAAAAAAATCAAATTCATTTGTTGTTTTGCCTCTTAATGAGACTCCTGTTTAGCTCTTTGGTCAGACTTTCATTTCGTTTTAACAAACATGAGAAAAATAATTCAATCGAATAATGTAGTAGTATTTTGTATATAATTTTGCCTCATTTTCCTCATTTTTCTTCATTTTATTTTATTTTGTTGTCCGAGTTCTGTTCATTTCCAAGATTGTAATAGAGAATATTCGTCGAAGAATTCTGTCTACGGAAAAAATCGTAATTTCTCACCTTCCCATATCCAAATATCAATTGTCTTGAGAATCGTCTACAGATAAGAGTTTCCTGGTCCCTTTCATCTCTAATTTGGGCATATGTATTAGCACCATGATTGAGGTAATTCATGCCCATGACAGAATAGTGGTATTACCCCAAGTTAGGGGTAAATCACACACAAATGTGAGGTATTTCACAACTCAATAAAAGATCCCCAATTTAGGGGTAAAATACCCCCAAGAATAACTGGAATACGCCTACCAGAAGTTAAAAACGCGCCAAAGTGTTTTGTGTGTAGTAATAATTAGAAGAATGAATAATTCCAAGTATGAAATTGTGAAGGGAGAATTGGATCGCCTGAAGCAAATTGTGATTGGTGGGGGGGGGGGGGGGGGGTGCGAAAAGTCCGCCCACACCCCATCATTTCCACAGTAGTAAAATGTGGAACTGTGGGAAAGATGAGGAGAACCCCGAAACATACAGCTAATGAATTTGAGAAGGGGAATTCTCGGCCAGAGATCGTGCCTCATTGGTCTCCGAATTTTCCTTCGAGTTTTCTGACAGCACACCCTCAAAACGAGTATACAAAAGTACTTGCACGGAGCCTTACGCTTCAGTTCTCTCCCAAATCTTTGATTTGATCATTCCAACCTCTTACGGTGGTTATTATTCTGACGGTTTCACGTCATTTTTCTTTGAAGTCTTTCATGATTTATTTGTGTTTTTACCAATGATTGTACAAGCAGCTGTCATTTCTTAGTGTTTTATATAGATTCAATATTTCAAAATTATCAATTTATTAAATCCTAATATTGTAAATCTGAAAAGTGTGTCTGAGGAAGTCAAATTGTAAGTCTAATTACTTTATTATGTAAACTCAAACTTTTAATTTCTTTCTGTTGGAATATAGATCCGAAAGAGTCAGTTTAAGGGGAACGGAAGGTACTGCATAAACCCTGTTTTTTAATGGACTTTATTCGGATTCTATTGATCACAAAATTTAAAAAATATATATACGCATTTGGGGCCTCGTATATTTTCCAGTATACTGTTGTAACCCGAAAATACCAATCCTATTCAGCAATAACTAAATGAGTGGAACGCATATACGTATACTCTACTTTAATAATCATATCGAGTATTATATTGCAACACCCAAAAGTGTCACAATATGATGACACAGATGTGTGCCACTAAGGTGTGATAAAACCCAGTGCGCACCGTCTCGAAAGCATTACTTTAATATTCTTTTCGGGGATTACATTCTCGTACAAGAAACTCTTTGTTAATACTATTACATCAAGTCTTATATTTTTTAATAAAGACTTAATGCTAAAAAGTATCGAACATATCTGTTCGGGTCAAACCGAACCTACATCTACTCATTCATATTTACGACCCTCCTCTGAAGGGCCAACTTAACAATACTATTGAAGAAAAATTATTTTTTTTCCTCTTGGCAGAGATTGAAATCAAATTTTTCATTTATTCTTTTTTCATAGCATCACTGAGAAATATACAAGTAGAATTCGAATAAAGTCCGCTCAAAAATAGGATTTATGCAGTACCTTCCGTTATCCTTTAATCTTCAATCGGCGAATTTTTCATTTATTCACTATATCAAACTCTATTTAACAGAATCATCGACTGTCATTCTGAGCAGTCTTTCACCAGAACCCGAGGTTGTGTGGATAGTGCTCTGCAATAAATCCAGAAGTTATGAAGATAGTAATTGGGATCTGTTTGATTCTTCTTGTATGTTCCGCGCGAGGAAACAATGAAGTTTGTAAAGCCGCTGATCGATGTAATGATATTTGTAAGAACTTTACTACTACGATTAAGAGTGTGACAAAAGAGAATTCATCACTCTCCGATGACCAGAAGAGTTTGGTGATGAAATTCGATCGTGATATAACTATCAGCCCGGAAGCATTCAGCACCTTGAATCTCACATCAGTTCGTTTCGAAATGCCATACTCAATCGAACGCAACGAATCCGCTCTCCATACATTGACATTGCATCCCAATTTTTTCGTTAGCTTGTCAAACGTGATCGAGATTATCATCACGTATGCGAACATCAACCTATGTGGAAAAATACTGACTTCGATCACAAATCTGCAACGCTTGGAGTTCTTGCATTGTGGATTTACTGAGGTACCAACTGCAATGTTAGAGTCTACACCGGATCTTCGTTACCTATCGTTTAAAAGTAATTATATACGTATCATTCATCCGGATGCCTTTCTCCCCTTGAAAAATCTGGAGAGTTTACGTTTGATGGATAATGGCATCATTGCTCTCGAGCTGGGTTGTTTCAATGGTCTTGACAATTTGACAGTGTTGCATCTTAGTTGGAATGAATTGAAAATCATTGAAACTGGTACATTCAGCAATCTTGCTACAAGGGATTTGATTTTGAGCAACAACAAAATTACAGAATTGAAACGCCAAGCTTTTGATGGTTCATCGATAATGAGATTGGATCTGAGTGGGAATGAATTGAAAATCATTGAAACTGGTACATTCAGCGATCTTACTACAAGGTATTTAATTTTGAGCAACAACAAAATTACAGAATCGGAACCACGAGTTTTTGATGGTTTATCGTTGGAAGAATTGGATCTCAGTTGGAATGAATTGAAAATCATTGAAACTGGTACATTCAGCAATCTTACTACAAGGCATTTAATTTTGAGCAACAACAAAATTACAGAATTGGAACCACGAGCTTTTGATGGTTTATCGTTGGAAGAATTGAATCTAAGTTGGAATCAATTGGAAATAATTGAAAATGGTACATTCAGCAATCTTACTACAAGGAATTTGGATCTGAGGTACAACAAAATTACAGAATTGAAACGCCACGCTTTTGATGGTTCATCAATAATGAGATTGGATCTCAATGAGAATGAATTGAAAATCATTGAAAATGGTACATTCAGCAATCTTGCTACAAGGGATTTGATTTTGAGCAACAACAAAATTACAGAATTGAAACGCCAAGCTTTTGATGGTTCATCGATAATGAGATTGGATCTGAGTGGGAATGAATTGAAAATCATTGAAACTGGTGCATTCAGTAATCTTGCTACAAGGGATTTGATTTTGAGCAACAACAAAATTACAGAATTGGAACCACGAACTTTTGATGGTTTATCGTTGGAAGAATTGGATCTAAGTTGGAATCAATTGGAAATAATTGAAAATGGTACATTCAGCAATCTTACTACAAGGAATTTGGATCTGAGGCACAACAAAATGACAGAATTGAAACGCCAAGCTTTTGATGGTTCATCAATAATGAGATTGGATCTCAGTAGGAATGAATTGAAAATCATTGAAACTGGTGCATTCAGCAATCTTGCTACAAGGAATTTGGATCTGAGGTACAACAAAATTACAGAATTGAAACGCCAAGCTTTTGATGGTTCATCAATAATGAGATTGGATCTCAGTGGGAATGAATTGAAAATCATTGAAACTGGTGCATTCAGCAATCTTGCTACAAGGGATTTGATTTTGAGCAACAACAAAATTACAGAATTGGAACCACGAGCTTTTGATGGTTTATCGTCGGAAGAATTGGATCTCAGTGGGAATGAATTGAAAATCATTGAAACTGGTGCATTCAGCAATATTGCTACAAGGTATTTGATTTTGAGCAACAACAAAATTACAGAATTGAAACCACGAACTTTTGATGGTTTATCGTTAGAAGAATTGGATCTCTTTGGGAATGAATTGAAAATCATTGAAAATGGTACATTCAGTAATCTTACTACAAGGAATTTGGATCTGAGGTACAACAGAATTACAGAATTGAAACGCCAAGCTTTTGATGGTTCATCAATAATGAGATTGGATCTCAATGAGAATGAATTGAAAATCATTGAAAATGGTACATTCAGCAATCTTGCTACAAGGGATTTGATTCTAAGTTACAACAAAATTACAGAATTGAAACCCCGAGCTTTTGATGGTTTATCGATAATGAGATTGGATCTCAGTGGGAATGAATTGAAAATCATTGAAACTGGTGCATTCAGTAATCTTGCTACAAGGGATTTGATTTTGAGCAACAACAAAATTACAGAATTGAAACGCCAAGCTTTTGATGGTTCATCGATAATGAGATTGGATCTCAGTGGGAATGAATTGAAAATCATTGAAACTGGTGCATTCAGCAATCTTGCTATAAGGGATTTGGATCTGCGAAACAACAAAATTACAGAATTGGAACCTGGAGCTTTTGATGGTTCATCAATAATGAAATTGGATCTCAGTTGGAATGAATTGAAAACCATTGAAACTGGTGCATTCAGCAATCTTACTACAAGGGATTTGGATCTGAGGTACAACAGAATTATAGAATTGAAACCCCGAGCTTTTGATGGTTCATTAATAAAGACATTGGATCTCAGTTGGAATGAACTGAAACAGATTAAAGCTGAGGATTTTCTTGGGCTCGAGAGTAAAGTATTGGATTTGAGGTATAATAAAATTTCTGAAATCGTGCCTAATGCATTCAAGAATACGACGGTGAAACAAGTAAATCTTGATGAGAATTCTATGTATATAAAAATAGACGAAGCAATTTAGGGTCTTCCTAATTCAACAAAGATAATATACTGAGTTCGTGGTGAGAGGGTTAGAATAGGCCTGAGTCCTTTTCATGCCCGAGCCTTGGACAACAGATAATCGTCCTCCACGTGCAAGATTGCCTTCCGAGCCGAAGGCAAGCACGTGGGGGAGAGTGATATGTATTCCATGGCGAGGTGTGAACATATTTCTCGTGACGTAGGGCCGAGGTACCACCAAAACGGGGTACTGCAGGTCCGGCGACACGAAAAAGTTATATCTCCCTCCCGCAAAGACCTACAAAACAGAACTGCATTCAAACTCCAATATTATCGAATTTGTTGATTAAAGAAATACTGATAACAAATAAATTCAGTTGGTAATTTCTAATTTTCCCTGTATCATCCCACTATTTTCTTCTCGTATTCATTATTCTTGTTCAAATAACAAAGCCTCCAAGAAATTATTGTGCTGCAGATATTCTTGCAATTTGGTCGTTAAGAAGTCATTAGAAAATCTGTTATTTTCAAGGTTTTCTAGGTATTTTCGGAATGGAATGATCGAAAATTCATTAAAAATTTCGTTATATCTCAAATATAATTAGTGTGTACACTTAGTTATTTGAATCAAATTAGTACATTGTGTAACAAGTACGTAAAGTGTAACTTTTTTGTACGTACGCGTTACACATACTATTTTTTGTAATACCTGCTAAAGTTCGCTTTGAGGGGCAATTTGGAGTGCAAAGTATTTGTTTTGTGCACGAAGTGCGTAAAATTCAAGATCGTGCGTAAAGTGAAATTCGAATGCGTAAAACGAAGTTTTACGCACGAGATTCACTTTACACACGACCTTTGAATTTTACGCACGCGGTGCGGAAAACAAACATTTTACGCACGCAAAACTGACCCGAAAAGTGAACTTTTACGGCAGGTGTTGCAAAAAAATCATTTTACTGGGTGTATTATATTTGACAGCGAGAGACCACCAGCGTTGTTCAGCAGAAGAAAGAAGACAGTTATGTACAAAATTATTATATAATTTCGTAACAAAATCGTTAAAAAAACAAAATCTTGGAAAAATTGTTATGATGTACGTATATAATATTTATTATTATTATTTCTTTATTTCCTTGATGTTACAAAAGTTTTCTTTGTTTGACATCCTCAATAGCCTCCTCTTCTCATCATCATAAATCAAACATTCTATTCTATTTCAATATAATACATTTTATCCTTAATTTACTCTGATCCTTAACCTCCTTCCACCACCGCTAGATGGCGCCATCCTCTCATTCTCCTTCGGCCCTATGTCCCAACGTCATCAACGTCATTTTCCCTTCACACCTTCCGATCTTATCTTTCCTAGCCATGATGTCCATCTCAACGTTACCTTGGCCCTATCCTCCTCTCCTTATGCCTGTTTCTGCCTCCGTAGTTCACATCCTCAATGTCTCACTTTGTCTCATAGTCCCACCGTCCGTTCGACTCAACCTCGCCCCACCTCTTTTACTTTAGGATGCCTTTTCTTTCTTCTCTTTTTCAGTTTCTCCGGATTTTCCCGCCAAATTAATTAACTTCGTCGCCACCATTTTAATATCCTCCTATCTCTCGCCCTGAGCAACCTCGCCTATCTGCCTTATTCTCTTCCCCTCTCTACTATTTCGCCATCACCCCCAAGCGTCCACTAACCTCCAAAATTCCAGCCACCCAAATCATTTAAATAACTCTCCAACCAGCTCTTCTTCACCTCCACTTTATCACTTGCCTCACGAGTAACATTCTTGAGAGCCCCTCCGACACTTTCTTCCTCTTTATTGGCCAAAAATTCCAACATTTATTCCCAAAAATTAACAAAGCCTTCAATCACTTGACCACCTCTCACCACGTATATAATATATACGTACATCATAACAATTTTTATTATTAAAGTATATTATAATCGGAATTTGATATTTATAAAAACATCGAAATTTGAGTAAATTATATAGCGTTTTTCACCCCTTATTTATTTGAACATTTTCCGTCATGTTGGGCGCAGAGTGACATTTCCCTTTTCGGATTTTTTGACGTGGATACGTCTATGGTTTCATTTTTGGGGTGTCATTTTGTGAAAAAATCTTCATTTACTAACGCCATCTAGTAGGTGTTTTTTATACAAACGCCTCAACGATATATGGATAAATTGTCGATTGATGATTACTCAAAGTTATCGACGGTTGATAATAATCAAACTTAATTATCATGACGTTAGAGGTTTCTCTATTCTTCATCCTGATTACACTTAACACTTACGATAATTGATCGCATATAAACGCGTGGTAAATAGGATGTTCTAAAAAGTTCCAGGATATTCTAAAAAGGTCTAAAATGTTCCGGAAAGTGCTAGGATGTCCTAAATAGTTCCAGAATGTTCTAGAAAGTTCTAAAATTTTCTAGAAAGTGCCAAAATATTCTAGACAGTTCTAGAATGTTCTGGAAAGTACTAGGATGTTCTAAAAAGTTCTAGAAGGTTCTAGAAAGTTCTGGAATTTTCTAAAAAGTGCTAGGGTGTTCTAAAAAGTTCCAGAATATTCTAGAAAGTTCTAGAATTTTCTGGAAAGTGCTGAAATTTACTAGAAAGTTCTAAAATATTCTCAAAAGTCTGAAAATCTCTCAAAATATTTCAAATGATTGTAAATTTTCATAGATCTTCCACGAATTAGTGGGATTAAATCGAATTCATCTCGATGAAAACTGAGCCACCACAAGATGGACCATACAACATTAGTTATTCATAATATAAGAAATAAAAGAACGGAAAAACAGATCCCATAGACGTATCCACGTAACAACTTACGGCTGTATCAGCCGCGACAGCTTCTGTCGCGCCCACTACAGCCGCGCCAATTTTTTTGTGTTAGGTTGGCTAATTAAGGTCTAATTAGCCGAAAAATGCAATTTTTAGGCCATGTCCGTATGTATACATATGTATATATGTATGTGAATGTATGTATGTATGTATGTATGTATGTATGTATGTATGTATGTATGTATGTGATCAGACCCATTAGGGGTTTCATTGAAAATTTTTCCATGACGAATGCATCGAATTCCATGAGTTTTTTTGTTGAATGCACACCTTCATAAGCGCTGTTCAACAACACCAATTAAAACTTGATCCATAATGTAATTTTTTAAATACTGAAATTTTTCAAAAAATCGATTTTTCAACGATAGCTCAAAACTTAATCATTTCAATCGATTCAATAACGGATTGAAATATTCCTTTCGAAATGAATGATTTGATCCGTTATTGAATCGATTCAAATGATTAAGTTTTGAGCTATCGTCGAAAAATCGATTTTTTGAAGAATTCCAATATTTAAACGAGTAGTGTGGGTGTGACCCTTTGCGGGTCGAACCAATAACTTCCCAACCAATGCCCTTTTCAGTTGAAATTCGAAACGAAATGATAAAAGCTCCGGCAATTTCATTTTTAAATAACTAAACAACTGTTGAGACGGTTTTGTTCTCGATTCAGTCAGATTTAGTCTACACAAAGACGCATCGATTGCATGCAGAAAATCCCAAATCGCATCATTTATTCAGAAGAAAAAGAGGAATCTGTCGAACTGTCGATGTCTAAAGACGACATCTGTTGTTCCTATATTCAAACTAGTTCATGGACCTAATTATTTTTTTAATCCATTTAACACTTTTTGTCAATTTTATTTCAATCCCCCCCCCCCCCTATCCCCCTTCTTTCTAGCCACCGTACCACGGCTGATATTAATTTTAAAAAATTGCTCTGGTTTCAATAAATAATTGGAAAAATTCACTTCCGGTTCTTTATAATCCAGGAAAGTTGGGGGGTAACGGTGAAAATAATTTACCCTCGGTCTCTGAAATTGGAAGAGTGGAGGTATAATACTGGAAGATGGTCATGATAGTCCAGGAATCGACATTGAGGTAGTACGAGTATTCCAGTGAACGTTATTAGCATAGCGGACCACCCATGTCTCGACCCTGCCCCCATGCCTCTCCCTATAGCCAGTGCCTGAGCCTTGTAATAAGCCCCGCTTTTCTATTTCTCCTGTACTCTTTTTTTTTTAACGTGTGTTGCTGCGTCTCCAATCGTCCCAACGTAACAAGTACCGCTCTTGTATTTCCATACCGCATATATCGATTTATAACGATATCGATCCTTTATTGGCGTCGATACAATACCATTTCTATCGTCTATCGTGCGCCGCTCGTCCTCTTGGGGATTTTTTTCTTATTTTTTTTAACTGTTTAGAGAATTTACGCGATGATTTTGCGATGTCAAGCTTCATAAATTCCTTGATGTTTATTTATTGTTGTATGTAAGTCCGACAGCCAAAGCCAATAACGATACTTGGATATATATTGCAACAGGTAGAGCTCAGGTGAGGGTTAGTCAACAACCTCTCATGTTTAATTTTTGATGATAAACCAAATGAATAGCCAAACAGCAAAAAATATGCAATTTCTGGGGCCAATTTTTAGGTTATGACGTCACGAGGTCACGTGGGTAGCTTCCCATTGACCCAAATGTCCGAGGGTGGGGAGTCCCAGTCCTTCATTGGCTGTGACACGCCCACAGGTTAGGTTAGGTTTACCCAAGAGACTTTGTGACGTCACAAACGATTTCAGAGAATTTCTGAATAATTTTTGGAACATTTTCGAATGAAAAATTATTTTCACATCATCATCCCTGTTTGAAATATTGCACAGAGCTCACGATTATTTAATATCCCTCAGACCCAAACGTACTCCAGCTAATTGACCAACTGATTTGAAATACTATCGAATATTAATGTAGATCAGCGCTGGCCGTTGAGCGGTGGTACCAGAAAGAAATTAACGTGAAATAGAGAGCGTAATGGCCGATGGTTATGGAGGATGTCGTAATAGTGTATGGGCGTGTTATATCTTGAGGATCAGTGAGATGCCTCGGGGGCCTAAATAACTTCTGTTCCGTCACCACATTTGGTTTATACAGACATCGCTCAATTGGCTACTTGTCCGAGGTGAATTTAATTTATAATGCGGGGTTGCTACCACTTGTGTGGACTTTGTACGTCAACTGAATGTCAAATACTAGTATTATGGGTTGCTGGTAGATATGGCACGCGCCAATAACATGCAACCATCCAGATTTTCATGATTATTCATTTTCATTGAAAAAATAATTTTTTTTTTAATCATTTTTTTAGCAAAAATAATTTTTAAAAAATTGTTATCAATTTAATTTAATGAGAAATTGATTAAATTTTTTTTTGTGATGAAGATCGTGATGCCGAAGGGATTCTCGTGCCTGATGGGCTCCTTGAGCCGTAACGAGAGACTGGTTGGAGTGATCACGAAGCCACTTGGTGACGACATAAATCGATGGAATGATCAAACTTCAATCATCGGTGATTGATTTAAATAAAATTTACTGATGATTATATTCAAATTTGAATTGATTTAATTATTCAAACTGTCGAATGTCGTCCAAAAGTGTCAAAATATTATTGGGAATGGAGAGAAAAAAAATTTTAATGTGACAGACCCGAATGATTTCACAACATTCACTGGACAAGTTTCTCACCCAGAAACATCATATCCAAGCATCAGTGATACAGTTTTCATAGCGAGGCGTGGATTTACTATAATATAATCGGCATTAGGCTGAGGAAGGTGCGTGTACAGGGCGCGTGGCTTTACTTTCACTCTGCACTGCCCCACCTCAACATTATTTTTCTGATTTTAGTCACACGCTCTCCGTCATTTTTGCATTCATCAGATATTGATATTTATTTTTTTCCCTTTCGTTGTAATTTTTTCTCTCATTTATACCCAAAAATTTTGTAAAAATTAATTTTCTTATTTCAACATCATGATCCGAATTAACTATTTTCCGTCCGAAAATGCTCTGAAATCGTTTGTAACGTCTATTCTATTATTCTATTCTATTCCATTTGTTGGCTATATCCCTCGTATGTAGAGGGCAAGTGGCCGATGTCTTCTCCAAAGTATGTGGTGCCATCTCGTTTGTAACGTCACTAGGTCTCTTGGGTAAACCTAACCTAACCTGTGGGCGTGTCTCATCCAATGAGGGACTGGGATTCCCCACCCTCGGACACTCGGCCAATGGGAAGCTATCCACGTGACCTTGGGACGTCATAACCTAAAAATTGGTCTCATAAGAGAAACTAAGCTCCATGCAAGTTCCCTATTGGTTCAGGCCGTCTTTAATCAAATAAAAATAAATGATGATTTTTTTTGAAAGTGAAACTGTCATCCAGTTTTACCACTTCGTAGAATAAATAAATAAAAAATAAGTGAATTCGAAAAATCAAGTTGATTATACTCAACTCCAAATTTGTAGAATCGAGATGAAAATGATCGAGTTTTTTTTCATTACATTCCACTCTTGCTCTTCGCCAGTGAAATGATCCGGAGCGATATATACTAGCCACTTAAGTTTCACCGGTGTTTCCAACTCACAAATTGCGCAAATTTCATCTTAAAACTAGCCTAGCACCTCAACACGGTGATTTCGGCAATATCCTGTTTCCTCCCGATATTACACCTTTTTTTTTTTTACTCTCAACAATCATAATTTTCTTCTCTCGTCACAAGTTATTCGAATCATGTTATGAAATGATAACACGAGACATTTTGTACTTTATCAAGTATCTGTAAAAGGTTATTTGGAGCGAGTCTTTCATCAGAATTTATCAATTTTTTCCTCACGAACGATTGATTTGGTGACAATTTCAATTATTTCGCACCGAAGGATCTCTTTTGGCGGTACTGGAGCCGGCAATTAGGCAAGCCAACTGGCACGTTGAGTTGGACTACTCGTCCTCTTTCACTTGCGAAATACGGAGTAAAAAAATAATAATATTTTCAAAATGTAAAAAAATTTTTTCTTTATATTTTCAAATTTTTGCGACAAAAAAAATGACATTTAAAATTTGAAAATTAATGACCCGTTTTGCCCCACTATTTTCACAAATACTCGAAATATATTTTCAAAACTTTGCTCCACAAATTTTCCGCCAAGAGAGCATGGATAATTATAATACATATTTTGGAAAATTTGTTCATTTTTTACTCACAGGATGTAACGAGATGAGGATGCCTAGAAGAGAATGAATATTTTTTTTATATGTTTAAACATACGAGGTGGCTGACAGGTCCTCGGGCCGCCATCTTGGAGTGAAGGGAAGGGGTATCCAAGCAAAATGGCGGCACGAGGACCTCTCAACCACCTCGTAAGTTTAAACATTAAAAAAAATTATTTACCCTCTTCCGGGCATCCTCATCTCATCACATCTTGTGAATAAAAAATGAACAAATTTTTTAAATCATGTTTCATAATTATCCATGATCTCTTGGCGAAGAATTCGTAGAGCAAAGTTTCGCCCGCATTTCAGTAGTTTTTTTTTAAATCCCAAGGCCTCTTAAATAAGGGTGTAACGATGAAAATGTGAAAACATTCAAATGGGCTTGTCGAGTGAGTGGTGATACGCGTTTGGAATTCAGCTGAGTACTACCGCAAGGGCATTCCATCTCACACGGTGGGAATGAGCAGTACCGTTCCAACATATCAACTCATTCATTCATTAAATTTAATCTTTTTTTTTAACAAAAAAAATTTTTTAAATTTTTTTGATAAAAAAAAAAAATTGAATTAGGAATTATCATTAAACTCGAATTTTACAAATGACATCTCCCGGGAGTTATAGTGGGCGATTTAATCCCAGAGAAAGCACGTTTTGCCTTTAAAAAAACCGAGTAGCACTCGGCGCCGAGGCGTGTGCCGGCTTTTTCTCTCCTCTCTTTTCCCTGATTTTTCACAGGACAAATCCCACTTACTTAAACGTGCGCGCACGACCCTAGGGAGACTAACGCCTGCGATAACAGTTGCTCCATTAAATGTCACTTGTATTTTAGGTAAAAAATTTATTTAATCAATTTTTTTTTTCAAAATTAAATTTGCGAAATATTTAATTCATTTATTTAAAAAAAAAATCTGAAGAATTGCATTATTTCACTTTCTCCTTTGTTTATATTATAAAAAAAAATTATTTACATACAATTACGATCCTGATGAGATTATAAATTAGTATTGAATATATTTTTTTTTAATTGACTGAAAAATCAATGAAGGAGTTTCATGTAGGTATATTACCATTCAATCACACTTAATTTATTCCTCTTTAAATGTCAGAAATGTCCAGTGTGTGGGACAAATACCCTTTCAGATATTTAACAGATCCCCATCAATAATTAACGTCCGGTCTCGATCTAGTTTTTCCATGATCCGTTCCGCAATGAAAGTGAGAAGAGAGTCTTCTAGTACACCATCATCACGTCGGGAAAGTATAACGAAAGTGAAGCAATTAATGTCCAACTGCATTTGCATGTGGGGAAAAAATTTTTTTGAGAGATAATGTCAATTTTTTTTTTTTCTTTCGAGTCGAGGAGAATTGAAAGATAATGGGATTTGTAAAAGTAATCGCGTGTAAGACTGCGCAGTCTTAGGACATGGGTTCGCGTGGCAAGCGACCCACATCCGACCCGAGTGAATACGGAGATAAAGAGTGCTCCACTCCCAATCCAGAGGCTCTCAATGTGACCCCGCCTTTATCAACAATCAAAATCTTAAATTGAAGATTTTTTTTTTTTTCCGTAAAATAAAAATATCCTAGATTTTTAGAAAATGACCCGTTTTGCCCCATTGATGAATATAAATTTTCAGGGTATTTTGGAGATCTGAAATTCGAGAATTTGAATTTCATACGAATAAATCCCTTTAAAAAAAAAAAAAAAAAATGCTGAGTGAGAGTGAATGCGTAGAAATTGCAGCCCTGCGTGAGGTCCACTTAAAACATTCTTTGAATTACATCTCGTGCATGATGTACACGATTATAAATCTCATTAAATGACTGAGATTGCGACGAAAATAATAAAATTAATTATTTTTTTTCTCTTTTGATTATGTAAAATGTCAAAATTTTCCCTAACACCGCCATTTTTTTTCCTCATGTATACAAAAGTGTTGATATACCTTGTGACGTCACAAGGAACGACCTCGTTTAGATTATTATCGAAATATATCGATTATTATCGAGATTAATCGATTATTATCGAGATTCATCGATTATTATCAAAATTAATCGATTATTGTCAAAATAAATCGATTAATATCGAAATATATCGATTGATATCGAAATTAATCGATTATTGTCAAAATAAATCGATTAATATCGAAATATATCGATCATTATCGAAATAAATCGATTACTATCGAGATCCATCAATAATTATCTATATAAATCGATTACCATCTATATGAATCGATTACTATCGAAATAAATCGATTACCATCGAAATAAATCGATTAACATCGAAATAAATCGATTCATATCGAAATGTATCGATTATTATCGAAATGAATCGATTACTATCGAAATGTATCGATTATTATCGAAATGAATCGATTACTATCGAGATTAATCGTTTATGATCGAAATAAATCGATAATTATCTATATAAATCGATTACCATCGATATGAATCGATTACTATCGAAATAAATCGATTACTATCGAGATCAAAAATTTCAATATAATTTTTCTTCATCCAATATATAATTTTCCACAATATCCACAAAGTGCATGGCAATGAATACGGAAGTAGATACAGTCCCGACATAGTAAGACTCCTAACCATCCATCTTCGCTCAGTTCGCATATATGCATGTGTATATACACGTTGTTAATACGCCTCGGACATCGGGAGCAACTCCCAACAAAATAGAAATCTGCGTGCCGGTTTTAAGTTATCCTATATACTAGTTTTAAATGCCCCCTAGAAGTCTTTTATGTATATATGAATGCGTACACGCGACTGAACCTCTAACGACGTTCGTCGTGTGGTGAACGGATTAACGTCAGCCTCCATTTGCGTCTCTATGTAATTATGTCCAGTTTTCTTATTTTACGTCAGGCACGATGAATTATAAATTTCCATTCTTCTTAAAAATTCATTTTTTAATTTATCTTTAATTTCCATTCGATTTTTTTAACTTTATGACAACTCTTGACACTTAAGTCGCATGTTTATGCACTTGGCACGCCTCAACAATTTTCGTAAATTTTTATCTCACCAAAATTTTACGATTCTGACCTTTTTTTTATTGAGAAAAAAAATTACCAGAGCAATTTTTGGCGGTGAATTTTAAGCACAAGTTTATACAGCTATTTTCAGTCTTTACGACTTCTGTATTTCACGGGCATGTTCTCAATGGACAATGGTACTTGAGATGTACGAGAATTTCACTTCAATCTTCTTGTGGAAAAAATTAAAAAATTCGTGAAAACGAGAAATCAAATGGAATTCAAATTTTAAACGCTTTTTTTTTTCTTCAATTGATAGAAAAACATATTTTTTTTTCAATTGACAAAAAAATAACCGATAAATGATCAAAATCACCTATAAATTACTGATAAATGACAGATCAATTATCAAAAATGTCCGATAATTGACTGATACATGACTAATAAATGACCGGTAAATGGTAAAATGACCTATAAGTGACTGATAAATGACTGGCCGATGCTTAAATGTCCGTAAATTGTATAAATGGCCGGTAAATTCCTCATAAATGTCCCATCGATGATTAAATGGCCTATAAATGACTGATAAATGACCGATAAATAAATAAAAATAATTAAAATCTCAATACAATCGATCAAGGAAGTGTCCAAGTGATAGATCTATAGATCGTCTCTGTACTTCCTAGATGGCCTCGAATATGGGATAGAGGCGGCCAATGGTGGCACGGAATGGCCAAGCGAGAAAACGCAGAGGCGATATATCGAGGCGGATCCGTCGTGCGCGCGGGCAGAGGCTGATCCAGTTGAGGCTACCACATATCCCTGTCCCTCTCTACCTGCCATATTAGTCACGCTTTAACGTACACAGTTTGTACATATAAGAAGTGCCTCATGTGCTTCCTGAAGTCACGATATAGTTTGCTTTATAAAAGCGTTACATTTCATGTATAATCTCTCAACTTTGTTAATTAATTTATGTTTATGCCTTCTTCGTAAACATCCTCATCTATATTTATGGATAATTCAAGGCAGAAGGTCATAAAAAAAAAATGGTAATCACCGAGATGATACGAATAAATAAGTATTCAGTAGCGAATTGATAAAACGATTTTACTCATTTTTGCATTTCTCAAAATCTAAGGGAGATAGCAAAATTTTCATAAGGACTTTTTCTTTAGCTCTCATCCAGCTCTACAAAAAAGGTCCTTATCAAAATTTCACTATCTCTCTTAGATCCTGAGATATCCATCAAAAAATCATCTCAAAAAAAAAATTTTCTTCTAAAATAAATTAAAAAGGCAAACAATTGAAATTAAAACCAGCAAAAAGAAAATAGAAAAAATACCATTTCACTATTACCATCATACCTATCACTGACTCCTTGTCAGATCGTTCAATTGAACTTTACAGTCACGATCGCGATAGTCAGTTGAATAAAATTGATAAGAGTTTATATCGCATATGGGTGAGTCTCGAGGGTATAACCATCTTATTGCATTTTGATAAGCAATAATGCTGCTTTAAACACGATATTAAGCATGAGAGTGGTAGATGATGATAAAGGCGGTTGTAACAGTTAAAATAAAAAAGATGTAATAAAACGAGAGAATGAAAAAAAAAACTGAAGAAGCCACCGAAAAAGGTACAACGTGACTATCACATTCCCGTCTTGTATATGTTCTTATCTACCTTCTTCTCTCAACCACGATTATTATAACAGTAGGCTTACACTCTTGGTAATACTTGTGTAGCATTTGCTTTAGTGGCTGTATACCAACTCCCCAGCAATCATAACGGTATAACCCCATACACTCCCTACATTACTCTTTTATTCACTATCCCAATGAAACCTAATACATCGTTTGTATGATATCATGTTAATTAATTCTACCTAAAATGTCTAGTCAATTTTTATCCATTGACTTATTTATTTATTCGACCTATTTTCTCGTAATTAATTGTTTATGATTGTCTTTATAAAAATCCGATAAAACGCGTTTTGACAACAGTGGCCGAGTGGTTAAAGCGCAAGACTGGCGGCAGGAGCCGTGGATGGACAAGAGTTCGAATCCGACTCAGAGCGATTTTTTTTTCACTCGGAAATCATTTAATGAGGATCTAGACGTTGAGAATCATCATCGAGAAGTGGTATGACAGGAATAAAAGCCTTTCAAACATGATAATGTTCGATCCATGGACGGGGTAAAGTTCTAACCAGTCAAAGTCTTGAGCAAAAACGTAAACAGCTGAATAGGCTATATTTGGAAAAACAATAATAGTATATACTTATTTTTTAATTTTAATCGACTTACATAGTTGGTGTGTGCCTGGAATACCGCTGTGGACCAGCTGGAACGTGTGGGGCTGCGTTGAGGAAGGCCATGGATTGTAGTCCCAATCTTTTTCACCTGCATCAAAAGCAATAAATTGATTAAAATTAAGCAAAGAAGCAAAATTTTATTATTATTATTATTTTTATTCAATTATGAAACCTATAATTGGTTACTTCCAGGCTAAAAAAAAAAATCATTTCCTCATAATTTTTTTTTTATCTCATTGTGATTTCGCATACTTCTGCTAAAATTACTTCCTCCGGATGTGACCCAGTAAAAATTTCAAAATTTTGCTAAAAAAATTTTTTATTAAATTTAACATCGACCCGTTACATTTATCCTCCCAAGCACGAGTGATCTCGATTCTCAGTGTAAAACGGGTGGAGTTACGTAGGTGTATTCCCAACGTTAAATTTATACATATAAACATTGTGTACTAGTGTTTTTTTAAAAAAAACTCCCCCTTGCTATATTGCATTGAGGCTGTGGTGTACGTTCCATCTTATTCCCTTTGCTCTCGTCTCAACTACGGTGAAAGTGAGCGCATTCCATGGCCACCGGGACCACGCCCGATCACCACACACACACACACATACACATACATGATGTACACCACCGGTTGAACATAAAAGCGAAAAAAAAAAAAAAAAAACGGAGGATCGAGCAGAGTCATTCGGCGTTTTCCCCCTTGCGCCACACACACATGTGTACAATACACATGTGTACATATACAATGAGGGAATGGGTTTAAAAAAAAAAAAATTGATGCACTAAATCGCCACACGATGTTGCGCAATTGCATTCAAACAGCGCGACCTTAACTTCACATGTGTTGTGCACACAATTTTTTTTTCTTTTTTCATCCTCTTTCCGTATTTTCTCCTCGGCTAGGGTCTTTATCGGCTCATACACTGGGTGGAGTACCCGAGGTATATCGTAACATAAATCGCCCAGGTGTTTCGGGCTTACATGCGGATATATATTTGCCTCTTTTTAACTTCCTGAATCTGTTTGGTGTTCAGTTACATTTTTTTTTTAAAAGATCCTTTTTTTTAAGAATTTATTTTCCCTCTGTAAATTGGGGAAAAAAATATAAATAAATAAATTGCAAAGGGGGATCATTATCATTCTGACATTTTTAAATTATACTCCAAAAAAAAAAACTTTGAACTTTTTAATCCTCCATTATGCGATGGTAAAGAGAAAGAGTCGAAATTGACGATGTGAATGTTGGGGCGTGTTATAAAAACCTTGGGATGCAACGTGGAGTTGGGGGATAATTGATGCACCGAATCCCGAGTGAACGAACCGGCCAAAAAAGGTATTTCGCAATAGCTGTTTGTTGCTCTTCCCTCTGCAAGAGGTAGTATTGGGATGCGGCCAAGGGCAGTCACGCTTCCCAAAAGTCCATTGAAAACGATTATGCTGTCTCTCGTCTCTCATTTTTTTTTTTTTTTTTAATTTTGTTTCTGCATGTTAAAAATCTCAACTTATGGCCCTTTGATGGACAGATGAAAGTTTAATCAGAGAATACTTTGTGGAGGTGAAAAGGAACCGCGGATTGACGCAATGCATTATGGGTTTTTTCTTTTGTGAAAGGCCGTGATGGGAAGAATCAGGTGGAATTGACGCTTCAATTAATGTTTTTATGTAAAAAAAATTTTTCAAGTTGAATAAAATGAGTATTTTTGTCGATAAAAATTCTTTCCAGCACGGCGCCATCTATCGGGGATCCTTATGGTGCAACACCATCTATCGGTATATTACCAACGGATGGTAATAAGTTTAAAAATGTCTAGATTTTGAAATTTGGATAGAAATTCTCAGGAAGAATAAATATTTTATTTAAAAATAAAAATAAAAGGTGAATTTGCGCGGATTGGAATCCTCAAATTGAATGAAATAAATCCAGCCAGATGGTATCAATACAATAACGGTATAAAATCGGAGGATCGTGGGGGCTTGAATAAGTAGATAATTACAATTGGACAAAACCCATGCGATTTGTCAATATACTTTAAGAATCCCATCGTGATATTGTAACCTATCATATCCCAGACATCCCTCAAAACCTCACGACTTTGATTTCACAGTTTTCCTCACGAAATTGAGATTAAGGTGGCATGAAGAGAAAATTGAATAACCGATATAACAACATGATTTATCAATTTATTTTAATGAAATTACTCATAATCTATAATTCATTGATTTATGAAATTAAAATGTCAATTTTCAGTTTTAAAAAAATATATTGATTCCCCTCGGCTAATTGGAATATCAATTCACTTTAATATCACAATTTTTAATGAATTTTTTTTTCGTTAAATTGAACAAGGGATGCCAATGGCCTCGACCATACATACACTCGCCTGTCCCTGGATAATTCGAGCTTGGATCGATCGATTTAACGGCATTTCGAAAGCGAAATTAAACCCACTTTTACACTATCGTAATATACATGTATTTATCGAAGTGGGAGGAGTTGACCAACCACTTGAGGCACCATAATACCTTTATTGTTTTTTTTTAAATGATAATAATGCTTCAATAAATGAGGAGTAATTCTGGAAAATCACGAATTTTGTTCATTAACACTTCCCACTGATTTTCGTAATTAAAGATATTTATATTTAAACAAAAAAAAAAAAATTATTTTATTGAATTAAATGAGATTATTTCACATCAATAGCAGATTCAAATCTTCTAAATGATATTTTATCCATCATGAGTAGGCAAGAATCAGTCCCTCGGGGTGATTCCATTGCCAGAGGTGAATTTTTAATAATTTTCTCCGAGATCATAACCCCAATTACCAACCGATCGATATTAAAATCACTAATGACGTCACAAGGTCTCTTGGGGGCGTAACCAAGCCAACCTAACCTAATCTCGGATACTCGGCCAATGGGAAGCTACTCAAGGGACCCTGTGACCTCTATTTGGCAGAGCCATCTACGTCTTGCTACATCGATAATTTATCGACGGTACATAGTTAAATTATCGACTGATGATAACAATCAAACCTATGGGAAGCAATCCAAGGTACCTCGTGGCATCATAACCTAAAAATTCACCTCAGAAACGATTGATAAATAAATAAATTAAATGAAATCCCATAAACGCTTCCGGGTGTGATGCATCGTGACGTTTACAACACATGTAAATACACCCACGCTAAAAATGTGATCCCGAGTGATAATCGAAAGGATCGATAGGTCGAGGCGTAGGCCCGTTAGTATCAATGTGCCTGGAAAACACTTTGTTAGTAAAACTTGTATAACCGAGAGTATTTGTGTGTGAGTAAGAGCATCTGTACGGCTTTGTGAGGACTATACACACGACGATATGGGCGTGGTCGTTTATGTAAGTACGATACATATTCCATATCTTCCTCTCTCTGTTCACAATATTTTTTTAAGCAATTTTTTTTTTTCATTTTCAGACATTGTGATTCTTCATATCGATCGTCTGACTCCCGCGCTTCGATTATCTACATTGCCCCCGGGGGCTGGTAGATCCCCTGACATTTGCCTACCCGTTACAATACCCACTGTTACTACTACAGACCGTATTCACTTCTGCGCATCATGATCATCATGATTCGTTATTATTTGATACCAATAATTGAGCAATTACGTTTTTTTTTTAGCTATTCTGCGACATCATAGGCGTTTCATCAAGTATAACTGATGTTACATTGTATAATAACTAATTATTCAGTTATGCAATAGTTGAAAAAAAAAAAATTAATGAGATGATATTTAATTACACTCTGAATAAAAAGTCATTGATGATTCGATTTTTGCTCAATTTTTTTTTTGTGGAGATTTAAATTAAATAAATTGAGTGTTACGAAATAAGATCATGGAATGCTAGTTGATCATTTCGAATAGATTCTTGAGCACGCAATGTGAAAAAACGTGGGAATTATTCACTGTGAGATAGATGGATGATACAATGCGTGGGCAACTATCCGAAGCATCTGAAGGTGTCGATCGGAAGCAAAAAAATTATAATGTTACGATTGCATTAATCATAATTATCGTGATGATCTTGATGCAAGGACAATTGTGATTATTTCTACCCACGATAATAATATTTTTTAAAAGGTATTTAGTCTCTTGGGGGACGTAACCAAGCCGACCTAACCTAATCTGTGGGCGTGTCTCAGCCAATGGAGGACTGCGATCCCCCCACCCTCGGACACACGGTCAATGGGAAGCTACCCACGTGACCTCGTGACGTCATAACCTAAAAATTGGTCTGAGAAACAACTGATTTTTATTTTTTATTTTTAAACTTTAGCTATTCATTCGTTATGAACAATTTTTGAGGTCTTCGGGGAGATTATTCCGTAAAATGGCCTCTATTTGGCAGAGCCATCTACATCTTGCTATATCGATAATTTATCGACAGTACATGGACGAATTATCGACGGATGATAACAATAAAACCTATTTGCCGAATAAACTAATGTTAATAATAATCCTCAAATTGACTTGAGCTACTCTATCATTAATAAAATAATAAATCTGCAAAATTCATCATTGAGATGAATAAAATTGACACTATAAAATAATTTAATTTCTACGTGAGTGTGAATAATGTATCAAAGAGGGTGCGGAACGTACTTGAGTGAGAAAATGGACATAATTATGTGTTTATTCTCTACCAATATCACGTGGAATTTCTACTCAATTTATATTTGCTGAAGTTTATGCCTATAATCCAGGGTAACTCCAGAGCCTTTCTCAATGCTCATTCCGTATATAAGAGATACTGTATACAATCAAAGTACAACGACACACACACACACACACATGCCTTAGAGAGGTAAAGAATCACCGCGCAGTGTATCAGCGAAAGATAGTAACGGATTAGAGATTAGTGGGTGTGTTACGGGTCAATACGGGTGTGCGACCATGCGTTGAAATGAAAGGAGGAGACGCGTCTCTTAAAAAAATTTTTTTTTTTTTTTAATGAAGAATCCATTAGCAATTACGATGTAATAAAATAGTAAATTCTTGAACTATTAATAAGGAAATTAAATGACGCGCAATGTAATTAAATAGGAATTAAGTATTTATACTTAACCCCCTTGTGCGCAGCCGCCACGGGGGACGGAAGAAGGGACCATGCGTTTAAACCGAAAGATGGCGTGGTGGGGAGAACGTTAAATTTTTTGTCACTTTCTAAAATCGATTTCCCGAAACCAAGAAATTTTTTTTCACAATTCATTCCTTCATTCAAATCATTGGCAATAATGTTCGATGGTGCGTAGAGGAAATTGTTGCCTCATCTGAGTTGTCATGTTAAAACCGGTAGAACTTTTTCCTCTCCTTTCTTTTTTTTTTTTTAAGAACCGTCAATTGCTCTGATAATTTCTTTCGATAATTTTGACGGTAGATTCTATCAAACGCATTAGTATTTACATAATCCGTTATGTGAGAGATGATTAAATTAATTATAATGAGTTTTTTTTCAACTTTTGACAGTTTAATTTTGTGCTTTAATGGTTTATTAAATAATCACGTTTTGAATTGACTGGTACCAGTACACCTGCGCCCCGCCAATGCGCAGATACTCCAGTACTACCAATTCCCCTAAATGCGAATTTTCATGAAAAAAAATTGAACCCTAATTTTTTTCTCACTTCATAATTTTATTTTTTTCAAATAATTAATAACAAAAAAAAATTGTTCTTGATTTAATTTTAAAAAAATCATAATTAATTTAGGTGCAATTTTTTTTTTATAAAAAAATGAATTGTAGATTCATGAGAATCGACCCTTAAGCATTAACGATAGATCAATGACTAACAGTTCAATTGTTACATTAAGTGTTTATTAATTGAACAACAGGAGGACTTGATCAAGTAGATTATTCTGTTTAATACGTGATACGATGGAGAACAATGATGTCAATGTTGACAAAGTTGTGATATTGGGTAATCCGACGATTCTATTTGTTTGGTTAATGAGGTTATGATGTGATTTTTTAAATTTATTTATTTAATCGACAGATGATGACAAGAGCGAGGGATCTGTCGAGGTGGAGCCAGAGAAAGAGGAGATTGGGGGTGATGAGGAGGGCGAGAGAATTTGCATCATAGATCCAGATACTGAGGTTGATATCTATTATTTTTTTTTTTTCTAATTTTTTGTGATAAATATCTTTGTTTATTTGGAACAGGAATTGGACTTTAATCACTCGAGACTATTGAAATTGGAGAATTTGGAGCCTTTGAATAATATTAAGAAACTCTGTTTCACTTGGAATTTGATCAAGAAGATTGAGAATCTTGATACTCTGACGACACTTGTTGAGTTGGAACTCCGGGATAATCAAATAACTGTTATTGAAAATTTGGATGCTTTGGTTAATTTAGAGTGAGTATGAATTAATCAGTTATCTCTGGATCTAAGGGAGATATCAAAATTTTTGTAGAGGTCTTTTTTGTAGAGGAGAAAGAGAGCTACAAAAATGGTCTTGTTAAAATTTTCGATATCTCGGTTAGATCTCGAGATGTACATAATTTAGTGAATTCGTCAGTTGAAAAAATTTGAAAACTCAAGTTTGAATTTAGTTTTTGATAAATATCTCTGAATCTGATAGAGATAACAGAATTTTGGTTGAACCTTTTTTGTAGCTCTCATTTTTCCCCACAAAAAAGGTCTCTACAAAATTTTTGATATCTCTCTTGAATTCAAAGATATTCATCAAAAATCAATTTTACGACTTTGAAAAAGTTTTTTGAGAATATTTTCGGAGTGGAGGGAGGTATCAAAATTTTTGTAGATACCTTTTTTGCAAAGAAAATCCAGAGCTACAAAAAAGGTCTTATCAAAAATTTCGATATCTCTCTTAGATTCCGAGTACTCTAGAGATATTCACCAAAAACTGAATCGTTTTCAACTAAAATTGATCTCTTCCATTTTAAAAAAGTATTTATTAATAAATTTGTTGTATTCTCCATCTTCTAGAGTCCTAGATCTGTCCTTCAATCGAATAAAAAAGATAGAAAACCTGGAAAAGCTGAAAAACCTCCAGAAACTCTTTCTCTCATCCAACAAAATCCAAAAAATCGAGAATTTATCTCACTTGACAAAATTAATTCTCCTCGAATTGGGTGACAACAAAATACGTAAAATCGAGAATTTGGAGGGTCTCGAGACCCTGAAGAACCTATTTCTAGGGAAGAATAAAATAACAAAGATAGAGAATCTCGAGCACTTGGTTAATTTAACACTCCTCAGCATTCAGAGCAATCGTATCAAGAAAATCGAGAATTTGGAGACTCTCAAGGAACTCGACCAACTCTATCTATCAGAGAATGGATTAACTAGCATCGAGAACCTCGAGACTTTAACAAAATTAACAACTCTCGATTTGGCAGATAATCAGATTAAAAATGTTGAGGGAATCAGTCATTTGGAGCTCTTGGAAGAATTATGGGTAATAAATTAATGGATAAATAATTTTTTTTTAATGATTGTCTCCACTTTAATTCTCTTTTTAGATGAATAACAACAAAATTGAGGACTGGACAGCTCTGGAATCCCTCGCTGACAACAAAAAACTACAGACAGTCTACCTAGAGCACAATCCAATCTCCAAGGATCCCAATTACAGAAGAAAAATTAAACTTCTGCTTCCCTGGTTGAGCCAACTGGATGCCACCCTCTGCAGATGAATTTGTCGAATTCTCTCATTACCAGAAATGCAATTAAATCGTTAGATATTGTACCCAATCGTACCATTTTTTTTTTTTTTTTTTTTTTTAATTATAAAAATGTCTTCTAACATCCAGTGAAACTGAATTAAATCAAATTTCCAGACTTTCTCCAATTGTTGATTGTATAAACACAACTTTTATAAATGTTCTTGAGTAATTTAGAAATATTTGCACTTGTAGTTGTTTACCCTGATTTTTGTAATAAATAAAGTCAAAATTAACTCATGTATTATTTTTATTTCTCCGATATCTCTAAATCTGAGGGGGGTGGAGACATTTTCATAAGGACCTTTTTTGTAGAGAAGGGAAAAATCTATAAAAAAGGTCTCTATCAAGATTTTGATATCTCCATTAGATCCGGAGATATTGAATAAAATCTCAACTCAAGTCGATAATTCATAAGAAAATGGAATTTAGGGTAGTTTTTGAGGGATATCTTGGAATCTAGAGGAGATATTAAAATTTTCGTAGAGACATTTTTTGTGGGGAAAATCGAGAGCTACACAAAAGGTTTCAATAAAAATTTTGATATCTCCCTCAGATCCCAAGATATTCGCAAAAATCTATTTTTGATTCAACAGAATAAGTTCAAAATAGTCTTGTATACCTGTGAAAATTGAAAAAATGCGGGCTATTTGTCCCAAATGACCCAACCCATTCCCCCAAATCCCAAAATACCCGCTAGATCCATTTATAACGCAACGCAATACCAAAATTCTAAATAATTGACCAAATAATTCAAAATATCAGGTTAGGTTGGTGCAATTCCTTCAAAAAAACAGCTAAATAATTGTCAATACTCAACCCTCGCCGGCTCCCACATATTCCTGGTGTTCTCAAAACACAATAAACACTTTAAAAAACCCTTCAAATCACTCCCCAAAACAATAAAACCCTCAACCCCCACTGATATCCCCCAGAAACCCTCAAAAAACACAATTTAATCACCAAAAAAATTATAAAAACCCTCAGAGTCAATAATTTTGCCGTTTACACTAATAAATTCCCTAGAATTCCCTAAAAAATTTTATATTTCTCAATAAATGAATAAAACTAACCTAAAAATCCGTAATTTTTCATCATTTTCACACAATAATTTTTAATAAAATTCAATAATATCAATTTTTTTAACAAAAAATAAATAAATAATAAATGTTTACGGGGTGATGGTAGAAACGACAGTGCTGCCTCACTTACCCCCACCCCACGATAAATGAAAAGAATCGTGACGTCACCAGCGACACTCTCTCATCGGCAAGTCGGCCATTTTGTGATTGTATATCACCGAATCGAGATATTTGTGTTGGGTGGGCTGACTTTTTCCAATAATTAAACAAATAAAACTAATGATTTAATATATTTAATTTGTATTAAATCAATAATTAATAATTACATGTGCTTAAGTGATAAATTAACAATTAAATAAATCATAATTTAATCGTGTTAATTACGATGGAGGAAAAGGCATCACTCAAGGAGCTTGACCAGTGGATAGAACAGTTAAATGACTGCAAACAATTGACAGAAAGTCAAGTTAAAACTCTCTGCGACAAGGTTTGTATTGACATTTTTTTTTTTTTAATTATTTTTTTCCAATTTTTCATGATTTTTTTTTCGAGGTTTTATATTTTTGAGAGCATTTATCGGTTTTTTCTCAACCCTCCCAACCCCTCCAGAATGCGTGCGTTGAGTAGTTATGGGTAATATGTCATTTTTTATAATTAATTATCGATATCTGGAATTATTATTATTGTTGAGACATTGGAGTTTATTTTATTCGTTTGAGGGCTAAGTTGTATTTTTTAATAGAATATTAGCCTTCGTACTACGTCACTAGCTGTGATTCATTCGTATACATTTATCAATTATTATTATTTTTTTCTCAATTAAATAATCAATTTTTTGTTATTTCAGTAGTGAATTGGTAAAACGTTTTAAGTTGATTTCATTCCAGTGTCAGTTTTTGATGGATATCTTCAAATCTAAGGGAGATATCAAAATTTTCGTAGAAACCTTTTTTGTAGCTCTCATTTTACTCGACAAAAAAGGTCCCCATGGAAAATTTTTCCATCTCCCTTGGATTCCTAGATATTCATGGAAAAACGTTTTACCAATTCACTAATTCTTCATTAAAATTGTTCATTAATTTTTTAAAATTAATTGATTCATTGAAGATAGCATTGAGGGGTTTATTTATAGCAACAGGTCAACAATTAATTAATTAGCAACAAGTTGTTGTGATAAATTTAACTCTATCAATCATTTATTTATAAATAAAAAAACATTATTTTATTTCAGGCTAAGGAGATCCTGGCCAAGGAGTCTAATGTCCAGGAGGTTAAATGTCCAGTAACAGTTTGTGGTGATGTACATGGACAATTCCATGATTTGATGGAGCTGTTTCGAATAGGTGGAAAATCACCAGATACAAATTATTTGTTTATGGGAGATTACGTTGATCGTGGATACTATTCTGTTGAAACTGTGACACTTCTTGTTGCATTAAAAGTTTGTATTTTATTTTAAATTTGTTTTTTATGAATAATTATGTGAAAATTAATTCTTTTTTTTTTTTTTTTTTGAGTCTATTAATTTGAATTTTCTTTGATATTCAGGTGAGATACCGAGAGAGAATAACTATTCTTCGTGGTAATCATGAGTCGAGACAAATAACACAAGTCTATGGTTTTTATGACGAGTGTCTACGTAAATATGGTAATGCCAATGTGTGGAAATTTTTTACTGATTTATTTGATTATCTACCCCTGACTGCCCTCGTCGATGGACAAATATTTTGTTTGCACGGTGGTTTGTCACCATCAATTGATACACTTGATCACATTCGTGCACTAGATCGTCTTCAAGAAGTGCCACATGAGGTAATTGATTAATTGATTTTGTTTTTACTTGATATTTCAGTAACTGAGGGAGACATCGAAAATTTTGTAGAGACCATTTTTGTGGGAAAAATTGAGAGCTACAAAAAAAGTTTCTATGAAAATTTTGATATCTCCCTCCACTCCGAAAATAATCACAAAAAACTGTTTTTCAAAGTCGTAAAATTGATTTTTGATGAATATCTTTGAATCCAAGAGAGATATCAAAAATTTTGTAGAGACCTTTTTTGTGGGGAACAATGAGAGCTCCAAAAAAGGTCTCTACAAAAATTCTGATATCTCCCTCAGTTTCAAAGATATCCATAAAAAACTAAATTTAAAATCGATTAATCTTGTATTTTTCAAATAAAACAATTCAGGGACCAATGTGTGACCTTTTATGGTCAGATCCAGACGACAGAGGAGGATGGGGTATTTCACCACGTGGTGCAGGATACACATTTGGCCAAGACATTTCTGAAACATTTAATCATTCAAATGGTCTAACACTCGTATCAAGGGCTCATCAGCTCGTCATGGAGGGCTACAATTGGTGTCACGATCGTAACGTTGTCACAATATTTTCAGCACCAAATTACTGTTATCGTTGCGGTAATCAAGCTGCTATTATGGAGCTGGATGATGCATTGAAATATTCATTGTGAGTATTTTTATTAAAAATCGATTTTTAAAATTTTTTTTCGTTAAAAAAGAAATTAGTTAAAACAAAAATCGATTAAAAAAAAATTTTTTAATTAAAAAAAAATTGATTAAATAATGAAAATTTTTTATCATCACAGCCTTCAGTTCGATCCAGCCCCAAGACGTGGTGAGCCCCACGTAACCAGACGGACGCCTGACTATTTCCTGTAAGAAGGTTTCATCATCCCCCCCACCCTCCCCCACCCCCTAGGAGGATAGATTTTTAAGGTAGGGGAGAGTTGGCTTCATAATAATGCCACGAAAAACAAGAAAAAATAATTAAAATATTCAATGAAATAAAAAAAATTAATTAACAGAGATAAATGACATATTTGAATTTAAAAAAAAAAAAGGCGGGAAACATTTGAATCACATTTATCTAGAATTTAATAGACACAACACTTTTACACCAATTGATTATTTAAAAATATCAATTAAAACGGGAATAATTGCTTCACCCATTGATTTTTCATAAACATTTAATTAATTAATTTTTTTATGGTGAAAAAAAAAATATGGGTTGATGCAATAGTGACTTGACCCGTACTAATTAACAAACAATGGAACTATCAATAATGAAAAATTGTGAATTTGAGTGTTTAGATGTTAAATCGTTCAGTAAAAAAAAAAAAAAATTGATCAATGAAATTAATAGAATTAAGAATTGGATAACCATGATAATCAATTGTCGGTGAAATAATGTTTTTTTTTTTTTTTTCAATGTGAGCTACAAAGGACCACTGTTACATAAAAATTTACTGTACATTTTGCATCATTTCATTTAATTGAATTATTCATAATTTTTAAAAATATCAATCACCGATTTTTCATGAAATAAAAATTACAAATTTAATTGATTATTTTTTATTTATTTTTTGTGTTATTGAGTACCTTTATGACTTTTTAGGGTGGGGATTAACACTTTTGCATCAAATCCCGAATTTTTATACGATTTAAGATGAATTTGATTCAGCAGTGTTGTGTCATTGATTATTTTCGTACTGTTTTTTTTTTTGAAATATCTCGGTATTTATTGGAGATATCAAAATGTTTGTGAGGACATTTTTTGTAGAGCAGATCGAGAGCTACAAAAGAGATCTCTACAAAAATTTTGATATCTCCATTAGATTCCGAGATATTTTAAAAAAACTGTAACGATATTTATAATTTTTGGAAGAAATTCTCAAAATCATGAAAAAAAAATTCATAAAATAGAAATATGTATTCATAGGATATGTATTCATAAGCATGCATGATGGAATAATGAAAAAAAAAGATATTGTAGTAATTTTAGAGTGGCTTTCGTATAGTAAACACACAGAATTAAATTCAGGAGAGGGAAAAAAATTATTTCAATGATAAAAAAATCCTAGAATTGCGCATTATAGCGATAAAAAAATTGATGGAATATAGAAAATTTATTTTTCCCCTCACGTGAAACATGAAGAGAGAATTATTAATTGAAATAACAATTAAGATTGAATTTTTTCTTACAAAATATTTAAAAAAAATTAATTTTTATTATTTTTGACAAATTGAAAAATTTAATAAATCAATTTTACTGCGTCAGCTCTTTAAATTCAAATAACAACAAAATTGCGAATTTTGCAATTATTTTAATGCTGACTCTTAAAAATTTAAAACAATAATAAATTGTGAAATGAATAATTTTATTATTTAATTAAGAAAAAAAAATAATAATTTGTGACAAAAAAAATTTATTTACTCATTAAAAAAGAATAATTACCGAGTAAAAAAATATTTTATTCATAATTACCATTCACCTATTGAATTTTTAATAAAAAAAAATTTATAATTAAATTTTCATACCAGTATCTAAATCAAGCATTTGCTTCATAACTTCGTATGTTGTAAAACTGACTGAAACCATTGGTATTGCTCTCAAATAATTTATACTCATGCCTCTGTACAATCCTCTGGTGATACCGTTCTCCTTGTATATGAGTTTAACTGTTGATATCATATCGGATCTGTTTAATAAATTAATTAATTAATTTAGGAATTTTTTTTTAATGTAAAAAATTTTTTTTTTTATGTAGAAAAATTTTTTTTAGTGTAAAAAAATTTTTTTTCAAGTGTAAAAAAATTAATTAATTAAAATAAATAATTTACCCATATTTGTGTGTAGCAGGATTCATCATGGCTAATTGCATTCGTCTTCTGGTGACGTCTAGTGGATAGGAGAAGCTTTGTGCAACAGCTCCAGCGATACCCCCACAGAGTAATTTTGCTGGCAATGTTAATACAAGGCCACCTGATTTAAAATATATAATTAATCATTATATTTGTAATGCACAATTTCCAATTTTTTTTTTTTTTCAATTTATAGGATTAATTCATTAATTCTATTGTCACTCAATTTTTTTCATTAATTGTATCATCAAATGCTGATTGAATACGTATTTAATAAAATTATATAAACGTAGAATTTTCATTTTTCATCGTTGCATTATTTTTTTTTCATTTTTTTGTTAGATGTTTATTGATAATTGGATTTATCTCGAGAACCATTGATTTCTCGAGAAAATGTCAAGAGACTTTTTTTGTAGAGAATTAAATTTCCAACAAAAAATGTCTCTTGACATTTTTAAAAAAACCCCAATAATTTCCGAGATAATCAATAAAACTCATCACTCACCAGTATTTCTTGGACAATCATTGCATAAATAATGAGGTGCATATTTCATACTGAGGAATTTAAGATATTCAAACGAGTAAAATGAAAAACCAGCATAGGGTATCATCCCAATAATCGTGGGCCAGAAGCCTCTGTATAGAGCTGAAACTCCTCCTTCCTGAAATTAATTAATTCATCATAAAAAAAAAAAATTTACAATTCCATGACAAAAAACTCACGTCTTTGAAAATTGTCACTGCAGTGTGAATAATACCAGTGTAAATATGCTCCCCAGTTACTTGAAATGCTAATCTTGCTCTGATAGTATCAAGTGGATATGTCAATGTAACAGCAGTAACTCCAGCACAAGAGCCAGCAATAAATTTGTCTATGTGAGTATATTTACCAAAAATAGTACCTAAATACTGAATTTTTCATTAGAATATTTCCATTTTTTTTCATCCATTTTTATCATATTTTACCTTTTTATACATTTCAAATGAGGTATATTGAGTTGCTGCATAGGGAAAAATTCTTATCATCTGTGCAAAATTTCCTTTATACAGTGCTATAAATTTTTCCCTCATTATTATTTCCTTTAGACCCGAAAAAACACCTGAAATTGATAATTCATCATGATTTATCGTGAATATCTTGGAATTTAGGGGAGATAGGGGAATTTTTATAGAGACTTTTTTTTTAGAGTAAAATGAGAGCTACAAAAAAGGTCTTATCAAAAAACCCGATATCTCTGTTGAATTTAAAGATATTCATCAAAAAGCAATTTTATAACTTGGAAAAATGTAGAAATTTTACTCAAAACAATTTTTTGAGAATATTTTCGAAGTGGAGGGAGATATGAAAATTTTCATGGAAACCTTTTTTGTAGAGAAAATTGAAATGTACAAAAAAGGTATTATCAAAAATATCGATATCTCTATTGGATCTCGAGATATTCAAGATAAACAAAAGTATTTTTATAATTTTAATTACCCAAATGCTTATAATGCTCATTATGTGCCTGTAGAAGAATTTTAATTCTGTCTAACGGTGCAACTGCTGTTTTTGAACACATACCAGCAACACCTGTACCAAAAATCAGAATTGAAATACAATTTTTTAAAAATTTAAATGTTTTATAACAAAAAATTGAATCAATTAAATTTTAAAAATTAATTTAAATATCTCACCACCAGCAAGAAGACTCTTGAAGACAAATTCATAATTCTGTTCTTGTACTTTCAGTGCCATATTTACTCCTCAACACTTCAAATTGTTTTGAATGAGAGAAAAAAAATAATAAAGTCCTCAGTCAGTGGTTTTAGAAAGTCGAATGGCATCCAAATCAACTCGTCACATTGGCTGGAGGATGGGTAAAGGGAAAAAATGAAGGTCACTGGGTCATGAGGTAATTGCATAGATCTGTTTTATCGATAGTACACAACAGCTGTTCTTTTAAAATGCGCAAAAAAATTCAAATATTCAATTCAGTTTTTAGTGAAGATCTCTGAATCTAAGAGAGATATCGAAATTTTTGTTGAGACCTTTTTTGTAGATTTAAATTTTCTCTACAAAAAAGGTCTTCAAGAAAAATCCCCTATCACCTCTATATTCCAAGATATTCCCAAAAGTTTTTTTTTTTAATGAAAAAGGTCTTGACTTCATGTTTCAGTGAATATCTCTGAATCTAAGAGAGATATCAAAATTTTTCATAAGACCTTTTTTGTAGTGAAAATCAAGAACTACAAAAAAGGTCTTTTGATAAATTTCGATATCTCCATTAGATCTCGAGATATTTCCAATCAACTGATTTTTAGAATTGAAAAAATGACAATTTTAATATTTTTTTATTGTTTATTTAATAATTTGGAAGGGAGTGAAGAGTAAAAAAAAATATATTCACAAAACATATAATTTCATTGAGATTTCACATGATTATCTCATGAGATATTTCCACCAGGAAAGAAATAATCAAAAAATAATAATAATTTTTCAAATTACATCGAGAGAATAATCTTAATATTCTAAATATTTTTTTAAAAAATTCATTTAATCGTAGAAATAACTACGCCATGTTTATGCCCTTTATCTATTAATTTTAATAATTATGAGATAGATATTTTGTAATTTTTATTTTAACAAAATCAGCCCATAATTATGGAAGAAAAACAAATATAACGAATAAGGCATATTGTGAAGATGATATTAATGATATTTAGTTAATAAAGGAAATTATCAATTCATCTTTGACAAAAAAAAAAAATATGATCCTGACACTTTTATTCTCTTACATACTGACATACCCACGTGCCTGACTTCGTCTGCGTCCGATCAGATAAGCTGCTAGGACAATTATCACAAGAGCAATGAGAGCACATCCAACAGCAATTGGCACCACATCCGGAGTTTCAAATGGGCAATCCTGAGCTGTTTTGAACAAAAAATGAATTTTAATAATCAATTTTTTGGAAATATCTCGACATCTAATGAAGATATCGAAATTTATCAAGAGACCTTTTTTGTGGAACTAAATGAGATCTACAAAAAAGGTCTTTACAAAAATTTCAATATCTCTCTTAGATGCAGAGATATTCACTGAAACATAAAGTCTCAGATCTTTTTTATCTCAAAAAAACTTTGAAGACCTTTTTTGTAGAGGAAATTGAGAGCTAGAAAAAAGGTCTCAATAAAAATTTTGACATCTCTCTTAGATTCAGAGATATTCACTAAAAACAAAATTTAATATTGAAAATTTTTGATTTACCATCTCCAAATGATTCTGATTTATCATTCTTAAACGCCTGAAACTGTAATTCTGAAATTTCAGCTATTCCAGATGCTCCAGTTAATCCTGATGTCATTTTAAGCTCTTGAGCTCTCATACACCTGTACGAATTACCCAATTTTGTCTTGTATGGACTCACAGTATGATTCATCATCAAAGTATCATCTAAAAATCAATTAAAATCGATTAAATAAGAGAGAAAAATAGTCCCATCAATTTTTAAAAAAATCACTCACTGGTATTGACATTAGGTAGCTGCTTAGGAACGACAGAAACCTGAATATCACGAAGAGAATACGATTTTGCATCATTCATCATAAAATGAAGGACAACAGAGTCATCAGCATCAGCACCTTGTGGCCTCCATTTTATATTAATCGTCTGATTTTTAACTCCACATTCACCGGATACACTAGTCGTTTGATTGTCATTTGGGAGAGTCACCAATTGATAAACAGTCTAAAAAAAAATTTTAAATAATTAAATATTTCAATGAATTTTTTTGATAAAAATTGAAGAAAAAAAATTCTTATCTCTCGAGATAAAAAAAATCAAATACTCATTTCCTCCCATGAAATAGGATATTCACCTTGTTATCAGTGTTGACATACGTAATATTAAACTGTAATGCCATACTTAGTACAATGCATACTGTTGTATTTGTACCATTTGTACTGACAATCCATTTACCAGGTTTTGGTACTGGTGCTGGTGTTGTTGTTGTTGTTATTGGTGCTATTGTTGTTGTTGTAGGTTTTGTTGTTGTATCTGGTGCTACTGTTGTTGTTGTTGTTGTTGTTGTTGTTGTTGGTTTTGTTGTTGTTGTTGTTGTCGTTGTTGTTGTTGGTGGTTTTGTTGTTGTTGTTGTTGTTACATTTGCTGGAATTGTTGTAGTTGGAGGAACAACAGTTGTAATTGGCTCTGGATTAATCCCCACCTCATCATTACCTGGAATATCCATCAATTTCCAAAATTAATACAAAAAAAATTGTTTTCGATGTTTATCTTAAGATCTAAGAGAGATATCAAAATTTTCATAGAGACCTTTCTTGTAGCTCTCATTTCGCTCTACAAAAAAGGTCCTTATCAAAATTTCTGTATCTCTCTCAGAACCTGAGATATTCGCAAAAAAAGGTTTTTATTAATTAATTTTATTAAAAAATGAAAATCTCATTTTAGTTTTTGTTAAATATCTTCGAAATCAAGCGAGATATCAAAATTTTTATAGAGACCTTTTTTGTACCTCTCATTCTCCCCCATAAAAAAGGTCCTCATCAAAAATCCCCTATCTCCCCTAAATTCCAAGATATCCCAAAAAACTGACATATCAATTTTTAAAAAAATCATTCTCAGAACTCTTGTCATCACTAATTATCACCATTTCTACTAATATCACATTTATCAAGACCATTCTCTCATTATCATTCGACACTACGTAGAATAAAAAAAAAATAAAAAAAATAAAAATACGCGGAAATGAATCATTCAGTCTGTTATCGTGCGAAAATTCCCCTCAAGAGACTCTAACCAATAAAAATTCACGTAAATTAATTTTTAATAATCATCACAATCAATGATTTAATCACCTCGAGGATATTCTCTGTACATCGAACAATGAAAAAAAAAAATTCCTCGAATTACTCAATAATAATAATAATGACTTACCAGAAACAAGGAGCATTGTCCAGTAGAAAAAAATTGCTGTTGTCAATAATTTCATGTTTATATCGAATTAATTAATAGTTTTATCAACTGAATAATCTCACAACTACTCAATAAACTCAGGGAAATAATTAAATATAAATAATTTTATATTTTATATCGTCTAGAGCTCTCAGCAATGTTCATGTAGCTGATTTTATTTCTAAAATGGCGAAACTGTTCAACTGGCTAGAGACCACCCAAACGGCGGGGGGGGGGGGCAGGTTGTGGGGACGCCACTGTGTTTATTCAAAAAATTAAAAATTGAGAAAATACTAATTTGTAATTTATCTCGGTTAATAATCATTTTATGATAAAATGTCAAAAGATATTTTTTGTAGATTATAAAATTATTTACAAAAAGTGTCTCCTGATGTTTTTCAATAAAACAAGTATTTACAGAGACAATCCCTTAATTAAAAAATTATGAATAATGAAATTCATTTTTTATCAATTATTAATTAACTGATTATCTCGGTAATGAGTGGTTCTACGTGAAAAAGTCAAAAGATTTTTTTTGTAGCTTACAAAATTCTCTACAAAAAACGTTATATTCAATTTTTGTCTAAATCCACATCTTCTCGAGATAAATTCATTGTTTTAATCTCTCAAAATTAATAAATAAACTAAAAGCCCCGCCCCTTTTCCGAGCAAAGCCGAAGATACCCGAGAGGCTATGATAAATCCCCCCTCCCCCCAACCGAAAATTACCGAAGTTTACCGACTCCAAGATGGCGATTGACAAAATGGAAAATCTAGTCTTTATTCTCTGCTAATTGGTATGTACGCCATAATAACAATAATAATAATGATAATAATAATAATAATAATAATAATAATAACAATTAATAATATTATTTATATCATCAGATTTTTATAAAACAATAAACAATGGGAAAACAAATATTATCAGAGGAGCAGGAAAAATTTTTAGACAACTGTGAAGAAGAATTTAAATCCCGTTACACAAATGATGATTCTGATTTTGTAAAATACATGAATACAGATAAATCAAAACCACCAATTGTTGATCCATGGTACAATAAACCAAGAAGGCCACAATTTGATTGGCGTCAGGGTAAACGCAGAGATTGGGATAACAGACGTAATAATGATAGAAATGATAGGAATGATCGTCATGCTGGTAGACATCATATGAATCAACGTAAATCATCGAGACCATATTGAGTATTTTCATTTTACAATAACTATTGAACGTCATGATCAGTTTTTGATGGATATCTTTGAATCTAGGGTCAGTTTTTGATGGATATCTTGGAATCTATGGGAAATATCAAAATTTTTGTCATGACCATTTTTCTAGCTCTGATTCTCCTCTACAAAAAAGGTCTCTATGAAAATTCCTCCATCTCCCTCAGAACCTGAGATATTTGCAAAAAAAAGATTTTTATCAATTAATTCTATGCAAAAAAGGAAAATTTCATTTTATTTTTTGTTGAATATCTTCAAAACCAAACGAGATATCAAAATTTTTATGAATACCTTTTTTGTAGCTCTTATTTTACACTACAAAAAATGTCCTCATCAAAATTTTCCCATCTCCCTCAGATTCCAAGATATTCATCAAAAACTGACCCCAGAATTTTAATAAAGAGTTAATTAAATCAATAAAATTGAAAAATAATTATCAATGTATTTCACCAATTAAGCATTGTCGTTATTTATCCAACAATATCATATTTCATTTTTGTTATATTAATTATCAGCGTAACTATCATCATTTTGTAATAAAATTATCAACTACGTGATATATTAAACACAAAAATCCACATGTTTACATATATAAATTCATGATTTATCATAATAATAATAAATTATTACGTAATTAATATTAATGGCATTAATTGTAATGATTAAATCGGTGATTATTGGAGTGACTTATGAATTCAAAATGTAATCTAGTACCTAAAATAACAGTCTCATGGAAGTAGACTCCAATAAAGGAAAAAAAAGAAGAAAAAAAAGTCTATATACATATACATAATATATACATCACTTTAATTATTAAATCCTTAGACATAAAAATTATTAAATCATGTCTCTGGGAGGCAGTGGTACCCAACGAGGCCAAAAATCTATCACAGAATGCCTTTATTACAATTATTCTCAATCATTCTCAATTGCACGATAATTCAATTTAAATTAAAATTTTTCATCCTCAAAATGGTGGACAATTGATTCCAGGATGTAGATACTGGCATTTATCACCAATTCTGCAAAAACCATTTTTAGTAAATTGTCTACAAATTGGTGGTTGTTTACCACTGCCCCTCCAATTGCCCCTGGCTGGCCAACCCCCCCTCATAGGTCCCATACCACCCCTGAACCAACCAGGCCCACCTCTACCCCTCATTCCAGGCCGGGGTGGTGGCCCCTGGAAATTATGTCCAGGCCCAAAAATTCCATGTCCAGGTCCCTGGTAATTATTACCCATATGCCCAACAAAACCACCACCATCCTCCATACCCATTATTCCACCAACTGGAAAACCCTCTGGAGGCTGATGCGATTGTCCAGGATGAGCATGCCCCTGATGATTAAATAAACCAGGTGGTGGTACCATACTCGGTGGTGGAAATCCCGTTATATTCATACTATTTATTCCCATATTAACATCAGGCACAACAACTTTACCATCTCCAGTTCTCCAGCCTCCAGCACTCTCATTAGATACAATATGATTAATTGGAATAATTCCAGGTGTTAAATTAGCCTGTCCAAGGTGAGGCATTCCCATTCCCTGATTGTGCCCAAATCCCCCTAAATTAGAATGATAAACAGCTGGAATAACTGGAGCCATTGATGTTAAACAGGGTTTTGGCTCTGGCCAAGGTATCATCGTAAAGTCTTTCTCACTCTCTTTATTTCCAGTTAAATCATCCAGTGGAATGATTTTAGGATCAATCATAATGTGATGTCGTTCTTCGTCCGGTTCTGCTGGAGAATCTGGAATCATTCCTCTGTTGAAGTACAATGCCTGGAGGATTCCCTTCTCCCTGGCATACTGGATATCCTTCTCTTTACTCTCTTTTCCAGGCTCAACTAGTGCTGGAGGTGCATCAATTGGAATTAACGTTCTCCATCTTATTTTCTCCTCCATGATATCCTCAGTCGCTAATTTCCTGGCCATCTGGAATGCCTCCCTCTCCCCCTGTTTCTCCATTTGCTTCATATCTGTAAAGGTTTTAGTGACATTCACACGTTCCGTCTCGTCCAATTCGAAATATCTGATCGATTCTAAATCCTCTTTCCATTTTAAATTCTTCTTCGGACCCTTTCGCTTCTGATGGAGTAAAACACTCCGAAGACCGTCGACGTAACGTATCTCAGGGATTCCAGCTGATACATCTTTTCCACCATCGTCAGAGTCATCTGGAGACGCTGGACCCTTTGTATCATCTATTTCTTCATCATTCGTTGGAGTTCTATTGCCTTCATCTTCATCAGAATTATCTCTTTCTTTTGGATCCGTTTCTTCTTTCTCAGCTTCCGGTGATAGCTTCTCTTTGTCTTCATCTGTTTCCAATGTGTCTTGATAAAACTGGAAAGAAGAAATTTATTTATTTCTGGAGAAGATGTTTAAAGAAAAGAAGAAATGATATTTTTGAAAAAAAGAAGAAATTAAAAAAATAATCAAGATATTTACTTTAAAATCAGGTTTAATCGGTTCATCAGTACTAATTGGTGGTGATGATGATGATGATGATGATGGTGGTGGTGGTGTTGTATCTTTATTATCACCCATTGAATTACCATCACTCTTTTTATCATCCTTAGATATTGAACTTCGTCTTTTACGTTTTCGGGGCTCTTTGCTCTTTGTTGAAGCTGTCAATGCATCCATGAACATATCACTCTCCTGGAGTACCATAGCTATAAAACACAGGGTAGATTATATTTTTAAATAATTTTCATAATTTGAATTTTTTAATTGATTATATCAAATATTGTCATCATTTTTTTGCTCTTCGTGGTTTTATTTTTTATTTATCAAAATATAAATTTTTGTTAATAATCTTGTGATTAATAATAAGTAAATTAATTCAGTGATTTTCATGAAATAATTTGTATAAATCTGCAATAAAAAAATTCATTTTAAGAGGAAAAAGGTGAATATTAATTTTATTAATTATTCTTAATTCATAAATAATTCAAATAAATTTCTTTTTTCTTCTTTTATTACATAAAATCCTGATTTCAGTAACAAAATTACATTATTTCATTGGATCCAAGTGTTACTGAGTGCATGACGTAATTCTCGTGGTATTTATAGAGTCGTGGGGTTAAATAAAAATGTCGTTATTGTCTTCCTTGGAGGGGTGCTTGGATCAGGTACATTCGAGTGGATTAATTCGATTTTGTCAATAAACAGTTGCTCATGTGATAATTATAAAAATATTATTCCATTTTTTTTTTTTTTTTATTAATTTAAAGCAGAATTGCAATTGAGTAGCGAATTGGTAAAACGGTTCAAGTTGATTTCATCCTAGGGGTCAGTTTTTGATAGATATCTTGGAATCTATGGGAGATATCAAAATTTTTGTTATGACCATTTTTGTAGCTCTCATTCTACTCTACAAAAAAGATCATAATGAAAATCTCGCCATCTCCCTCAGATACCGAGATATTTGAGGAAAATTGATTTTAATTACTTGTTTGTACGAATAATAATTGTTATGAGCCTGTTGGTACCTCGTAGATGCCCTCCTCGCCACCAGATTACGATGATTATCGCTCCAGAAGACTCCATACCCAAATGAAGATATTTAAATATTTTTTTTTAATGGGCTATTTCGGGAACTTAACGAGTTCAACTATTTTTTTTATATTTTTTTATGATAAAATTTATTTTTTTACCTCAATTTTTTCACACCTATTGGTAAATCTACACGTATATACAGGCATGGAATTGTACATGTATAAAAGAAATTTTTTTTTTTTTTATATCAAACGGAATAGGATTTGTTGCCTTACCCAGCGACGATTATGATGATGATGATGCACAATTTTCTAATATCACAGCACTATTTTTTGTTTTTTGTTTTTTTTTTTTTTTTTTTTCCACTAATATCACCCCCAGAAACTTAATTAATTTACCTGCAAATTGAGTAATTTCTCTTTTGAATTGTTGATCTAGAAAATAATAAATATAAAATTGAATAATGAAGAATTTGTGATTCCAGATGGAGAAATTGTCCTTTGATTCCATGATAAATGTTCCTGTAAACTTAATTATTAATTAATTACTCCATTAATAAGTGTTGAAGAACAATTAATGATGACAATATTCGACTAGATCAATAATTATCAAATTTTTTTTTATCTAATTTCTATTTATCTCAAGAACCATTGATCCTATGAAAAAAAGTCAAGAGACAATTTTTGTAGATGAAAAATTTTCTAAAAAAAAATGTCTCTTGACATTTTCTCGTAAAATCCCTTATTCCCCAGACAATCTCCAAAATAACAAATAAATCATCAATAAATGATGAATAATCAGTGAAATAAATATACTTACGTTTTGGTTTTGGTGGAATGAGCTTAATAGCACCTTTCTTATCCTCCCCGAGTGTTGGTACAGTAGTATCAATAGACAATTTGGCCCTTTTATCAGAAATCCCAGTTTCCCTCAACGGTGAAGATCTCTTTATCGATATTTTCGGTGGAATAATAATTTTCTTATCATTAATCCCTGAAACCCCACCTTTTTTAGCAGCAGACCTGGGTGGTGGTGGTTTGACCTCTTCCTCAAGTCCCGTTGACCTAAATTTTGAATTAAAAGTCTTGACAGTTTTTGGTCTCGAAGTTTCCATCGAATTTTTTCTATTCTCAATCGAAATAGAAATATTCTTCTTCTCCAGAACCCCTGGAACCAATTCCTTCTTCACCTCAACCTTATCCTTATTCTCCTTAGAACTATCCCTAGAATCTGTCGACAATTTCCTCCCTGAATTATCCCCCTTCTCCTCCTCAGCCTTTTTCTTGGGAATTTTTCCAAATTTAGTACTCAACGACTGTCCCTGGATCTTCTCCAGAGTCGCTTTATCCTTCTCCGCCTGATCCTTCTTCATTTTCTCCTTCTCCCTATCCGATTTACCCCTAGAACTGCTCGAGTGTCTGCTAGAATGATGCCTATCCTTATCCCTGGATGATTTACTGGAACTGCTGGAACTCTTTGATGAACTCGATGATTTGTGTGACGATGATCTGTGAGAACTTGATCTTGAACTCGATGACGAGTGTTTAGAACTCTTTGATGAGCCATGATGACTCTTTTTCTCAACAATTTCCTTCTCCTCCTTCTTATCAGAATCCCTATTCTCTTTACTGCTATCACTACCATCTTTTACATCCTTAACATGCACATTATTATCATCATCATCATCATTAAAGCTAATTGACATGTCAACATCACCAGTCAATCCATTATCCTCAATTTTTCCATCATCATCACCATCATCAACCTTATCTACATTATTATCTACATCATTATAAACATTTGATATACTCGTAGAATCTGTATCAATTTTAGTCAATATCTGCTTTCCATCGCGTATCGTTATCTTATAAACAGGACCACTGGGTGGATTTATCGTTGTTGACGTTGATACAACGACAAACGATTGTTTTTTAATTTGCACCGGTTGTGCCTGACCTGGTATTGTTTTATTAACAATCTGCAATTGTACAGGTTGTATGTGAATTTTGTCATGATGTAATTCCAGATCTTGTACTTTAACTGTTGATACATCAGTTTCATCATTTAATTTATCATCATTATCATTTTTATTAACCTCCAACTGTTGACTCTGGGGAATTGTAGTTGATGCCACAATCGATTGATTTGTGTCAACTGATGGTACTGAGTCTTTAACTATTTTTAACCATTGTTCAACGAGACGACAGGCTAATATTCTCACTCCAGTGTGACTTCCTTCTTTCGAAAGGCCTTTTATCAATTTTGGATTGTTGTTTGATTTTAAACGAGATATATCCGCTGGACAGAGCAATAGTAGCTCCAATAATTCCTGAATTAATGCCCAATTTTTTGCTAATATTGCGTCTGTTAGCCATATGTGAATCAGGTCCCAACCACCTGTGCTCATAAATCTAGAATAGAGGATTATTTTGTGTTATCTCAATTGTTTATATAATTATTGGCTTTTTAATTGATTTTTGTTTTTTTTTTCATTTTGTTTTTTTGTTGGACACATATCAGTAAGTTCGATCCCTATATCGAATCGCCCAATGGTTCAGGGTCCACATTAATTTCGCATATTTTAATTAATTTATCGTATCAATCGTATCTCAGGTGTAGGGATATCGATACGTCTCAACATGCGTTTTATAGGATTATAAATGTTAAATTAATTAATTTATTGTTAGGGTACTCACTGGTCGAGTAAATCAGTACTTGTTGTCTTGAGAATTTGTATGTAGATGCATTTTGATACGAGTTTCTTGGAAAATTTTGTCATTAGGGTTGCTAAACGATCGACCTCCTTGGTACCCTTGATACCTCCACTTGGGCCCAATAGGACACTCAGGCAATTGAGCAGTGCCAGTGGATCAATTCGCGGCTGGAACACAAATTTTTATCATGATCAATTTTTTTTATATTAATTCAGTAGTGAATTGGTAAAACAGTTCAAGTTGATTTCATCAGTTTTTGATGGATATCTTGGAATCTATGGGAGATGGCGAAATTTTCGTTGATACCTTTTTTGTAGCTCTCATTTTACTTAAAAAAAAAGGTATCTATAAAAAATTTCATGTCTCCCTCCACTCCGAAAATATTATCGAAAAACTGTTTTGAGTAAAATTTCCACATTTTTCAAAATCAAAATTGATTTTTGATGAATATCTTTGAATCTAAAAGAGATAGCAAAATTTTCGTTAATACCTTTTTTGTAGCTCTCATTTTACTCTACAAAAAAGGTCTGTATAAAAATTTCGCCATCTCCCATAGATTCCAAAATATCCATAAAAAATTGCAAACTAGGATGAAATCAACTTAAACCGTTTTACCAATTCGCATCTTAATTGAAAAATTCAAAAAAAAAAAAAAAAAAAAAAAAACGTTAAAAAATCGTTATAATAGGGGTCAGACTGAATGAATATAGTTTGTGATAAATTATCTCTCTTCAAATCTCCACAAGGAGGCAACAGCTGGCGCCATCTTTGAAAAAATATATGGGCGTCTTCCCAGAATGAAATAAGCACATAAAGAGCACAAAATTTTAATAAATTCAACTTACCATTTTAATTTAAAAAAAAACTGTTGACTTTTTTTTTTTTATCAGTCTAGACTTCTTACATCGAACAAAATCATGTCAATCTGGAATAAGAAAGAAATTGAGAAAAATTATAAAATTAAAATATTCTTCATATCCGCCATTTTGTGGTTTTCAGTTATGACTCCATATGTTGAATAAAAAAAAATGTAATTAATCACGAATAAATCTACCCACCTATAGTGATATCAAACGGTGATAAAAATAAACATAATTATATATCTATATATTCTACAATCCGAGAAAGAGCCATTATTCGATAAAAATATGTGGATTGAGTTTAACTAAAGCCCTAAAATCCTAAATAATTATTATAAAAATTTGTTAATTAATTCCCTGAATAGATATATTATATAAATACGCGTTTATAATTAATAAATTATGCCAAATTGTAATAATAGTTGTCTCTTTCGCTGAAGAAGACTCGTACAGTCTGACTGGAGAAGCCTCTATTGCGCACTAATGTCGCGCATGACCCCCCCCCCCCTCCGCCCAACGGCATGCATGAAACAACCAATGACGAGGTGAGGGGTAATGCTGGCCGACCAATCAGAGAGCTCGTCTCATTTGGCTATTGAAACAACATCCCCTCCCCTATTTTTAATGTCGCAATCTGTCTCTCTCGCACAAATATACGATATTATGTCGGAATGTCGTGATTTATTTTTTTTTTTTTTCGACTTTCTAAGTGAATAATTATGGATTTCTCACTCTTCCACTATTATTTTTCCCATCTTTTTTATAATAAAAATATATAGTTTAATGGCATGACGTCATCACTTAAAACCGAGCACGATCAATAACGACACCAATGACGTAAAAATAATAAAATACTGAGGTAATATCATCTCAGATTAATTAAATATAAATTTTCATGAACCTTTAGCGGTCAATTGGCCACTTACATTCGATAATCTCCAAATATAATTGTACAAGAAAATTATTTTTCATTGATACAATTACAAACCGATTTTTTTCATGTTATTTAAACGCTAGAATTTTTCTTTTTATTTCTCTCTCTGCGCTAAATTCGGTTTTTTTTTGTTTTTTGGTGAATCTCTCATTAGGTCTTTATATGAGAATGTTAACGGGTGGAGATGCTTTCGTAATCCGCATATATCTTGTCGTCAATCAGCCATCTGTAACCAAAAACCCAGTGAATGGAATTTGGGTTATATTCACAATATTTATCACTATTTATTTCAAATAATTTTTTTGATATTTTAATCGTAATTATTGATTTTATTTATGTACGAAATTATTTTTATTTCATGCTCACCTAAACTACGTTGCACCAGTTGTTGTAACGAGACCGGAAATACCCCTGGGGTCGAGTAATGGAGGCATTAATCGATATATCGAAACTGATGGAGTCGAGGCTAAATTTCACTTCCGGTTTTTGAATTTTATTACAAAAAATTTATTAAATGTCAATATTTTTTAATTGTAATTTTACATTTTATAATTTGTGAATTTTTTTTTATTCATTTATTGATCATTTAATTTGATTAATTGATATTTTTGGGTTTTTTTTTTGGTGGGAAATTGATTTAAGTAGTTTATCCAGTGGTTCTCATCTTCTCACAGGCACATGTGATTTTTTTGGGGGTGAATATGGCATCTCTACTGAAATTTGGACAATTTTTTAAGCCTGATTTAATTAATAAGGTGAGTTATAATGGAAAATAACGAGTTGAGGTGTTTTTTATTAAGAGATAATTGTCATTGTAGATTCCAGTGAGATGTTTATCTCGTGGTACTGCGTTGTACTGTGACGAGGTGATTGATGAGAGTCCAAAAGAGAATATCCATCCTTCCAAAGATCGGAGGAAACCGATGCCTGTGGAAACTAGCATTCGTTATCTAGCGAGCGAAGGTTTGTTTATATTTGTAACTCATTTATCTTGGTAACTATTGGTTTTACGATAAAATGTCAAGAGACATTTTTTGTAGATAATTAAATTTCTTAGAAAAAATGTCTCTTGACATTTTCTTCTAATACCTCTCATTATCGAGATAATTACATTTTTTCGTTTAATTTTACAAAAAAACTTAATTATTGATTTATCTCAATAACGAGTGACTCGAGGAGAAAATGTCAAGACACATTTTTTGTAAATTACAATATTCTCCACAAAAAATATCTCTTGACATTTGTTCCTAAAACCTCTAATTCTCCAGACAGATCCCAATTTACAAAAATAAAAATTCTTTTTTTCTCATAATTTAGCATACAAAGAGACATACGGTGACGCTCCAGTCTGGAAACTCTACAGGAGAAATCACAAGGGTGCAATACCTCCCCAAAAGACTAGAAAAACTTGCGTAGTAAGTAAAATCCTAAAAAAATCCTCATAAAACTCTCAGAAAAAAAATCTAAATAATCTCTCCCATTCCAGAGACAAGGCATAATCACAACTGGAAATCCTTGTCCAGTCTGTCGAGACGAATACCTAGTGCTGGATCACAGAAACACAGACTTGTTGAAGCAATTCATCTCAGAATTCAATGGACAAGTGATAAGTTATCAGTAAGTTTCTTTAAAAAAAATTAATTTCCACTCGATTTAATCATCACTTCAATCTCCAGAAAAACTGGAATTTGCCAGAGACAACACCAGAATCTTCTAATCGCTGTTTATCGTGCCAAGGACTACGGTACAATATCATTCGACGTACCAATAAGAAAATACGATTATTCAGACTGGTATAAACCCCAAGAGCATCAAAAATAAATTTAATTAATGATGGAAGCAACATTCGTCATCATTGGAGGCGGTATATCCGGCATTACCTGCGCCAAAAGCATCAATTTCTTATCCCCAGACGTTTCAACAATTTTAATCACCTCAAATTCACTAATTAAACAAGTTAAAAGTGTTATTCCAGTCGGTAGAGTCTCCCTGGAGTTAAAAATAACAGAAACAAATTCTCAAATTCTCGAAGATGAAAATTCTTTATTAAAAATAATTAATGATTCTGTTATTGAGATTAATCCTCGAGAAAAATTAATTATCACAGAGAATAATTTAATTATAAAATACAAAAAATTGTGTATTTGCACTGGAGCTAGACCTCGATTAATATCAGATAATGATTTTGTTATTGGAATTCGTGATACAGAATCTGTTGATAATTTTTCTAAAAAAATTTCTAAAGCTAGAAGAATTATTGTTGTTGGTAATGGGGGTATTGCCACTGAGATTGTTTATAAAATTAAAAATGTAGAAATTATCTGGGTAATCAAGGATAAACATATATCAGCCACTTTTGTCGATCCAGGTGCTGCTGAATTTTTTAAAACAAAATTATCTGAAAATGAAGAAAAATTAAAAAATAATTTATGCAAAAGGATTAAATATAAAATTGAAAAAATGGCGGGTAATGAGAGGAAAATAAATGGACCATCTTTGGGGCCTGATTGGCGGGAAATATTTGAATCCAGAGGGATTTTAAATGATGATAAAAATGTTATTATTGAATATGAGAGTGAAATTAATCAAATATTAACTCCAGATGATGCTAAATCTCGTGATTATCCAGTTTACGTTGAATTGAATACTGGAAAAATTATTGGATGTGATTTTATAGTGTCAGCAACTGGAGTTTTACCTAATAGTGATATAAAAGGTCTTGAAATTGTTGAAAAATGTGGGGATGGAGGACTTTTAGTTGATTGGAAGCTAGAGACTAGTGTTGAGGATATTTATGCTGCTGGTGATGTTTGTACAGCCAACTGGAGGCTCTCTGATCACTGGTTCCAGATGAAATTGTGGACTCAGGCCTATCAGATGGGTTGTTACGCTGGAAAATCGATGGTATCGTCATTTAAAAATGAACATTTTCTTCAGGATTTTTGTTTTGAAATTTTCACTCATGTCACTGAATTTTTTGGGTATAAAATTGTACTTCTGGGACTTTTCAATGGACAAAAATTATCTGATGATTATGAAATTCTTCTGAGAATGACTAGAGATAAAGAATATATTAAATTAGTTATTAAAGATGGTAAATTACAAGGGGCTGTTTTAATCGGTAATACTGACCTTGAGGAAATGTGTGAAAATCTTATTCTCAATCAATTGGATATATCGATTTATGGAGATGATTTGTTGAATCCTGATATCGATATTGATGATTATTTTGATTAATTTTTATTTAAAAATGTTTTCTTTTTTTTCAAATACAAAAAATTTCGTTTTATTCAGGAAATTGTGATGGATTTATTGAAAATTAAAACGCACGCTTTTTCCAGAATTTTCATGGACCACTGGACAATTTTTTTTATCATTAAAATTATTAAAAATATTTTTTATCATTTTTTTATCATTTAAATTTAGGGTTTTCTTTAGATTTATTAGATTTTCGTTTATTTTGGAGAGGAATTTTGTCACTTCTGTACTGATTTCTGGAGTCTCGTGGTGACAGAGTTTTTCCAGTGTTTTGGAGGCAATTTCCATCTGGAGAAGGCATGATTTGATGTCATCGTGTCTTTTAGTTGCGACTGAGTCGATTGGAGAGTCGATTGATGAGACATTGAGGGATAATTGTAATTGTTTTTTGATTGGAGTTAGATTTATGGAGATTCTGGAATTTTCTGGGGTTTTATCGTCCTCGAATAATTCCCAATTTTCGGTTGAATCGAGGAAATCTTTAATTGTGTTATCAGATTCGTAATTACGGAGACGTTGTACCCAATCTAGAAATTGTGGGGGATACCAGAGTGCCTCCAACATTCTATTTTTATCACGAACTCTAATCATTGAACGTAATCCATTGTCTGTTATCACTTTTTGTTGCAAAAATTCCTGTAAAAAAAAATTTTTTAATTAATTTTTTGGGGATATCTCTGGATTTAAGAGAGATATTGAAATTTATCAAGAGACCTTTGTTCTAGAGAAAATCGAGATCTACAAAAAAGGTATCTACAAAAATTTTGATATCTCTCTTTATTCTCGAGATATCGAAAGAATAAGAATTCTAAATTTTATACTTAAAGAAAAAAAAATGAAAATTGATAAAAAAAAAAAAAAAAAAAGGGCTCGTCCGGGATTTGAACCCGGGACCTCTCGCACCCTAAGCGAGAATCATACCCCTAGACCAACGAGCCTCGAATGCTATTAATACTTGAAAAAATTTCTTGACACTTTTACAATTGTTAAAGTCTTAAAAATTAATTTGTCAACTTACGTAATTAAGACCAATGTCACGACATCTCTCCTTGGCCTCTCTCACAAGTAATTGCATCTCATGCAATGTAATACCCTCAGATCGTATACAATCATCAGTATCAGCATCAGTCGTGGTTACAGTGAGAACTTTCTCCAATTCATCCAAGAAATTCGAACGATATGGCGAGACACAGACAGTCTCTGGTGATATTCTCTGTCTCGAATTATTTCTCTCAATCTGATGTGCCAGCATCTCTCTTTCAATCTCCAATTCTCGTTTTTTCATTGTTATTTCAGCTAGTGCTTGTTTCTGGTGCTCAACAGTCGTTCCCAGGGACTTTATTTCATTCTCATAATTGAGCTTTTGTGAGCCCAATTGATGTTCAATGTCACGTTTTGCATTTTCTAATTCTTTTACTGCTCGCTGTTTCGACTCTTCCAATTCTTTCCTCAATCTAATTGAAAAATGTGAAAAATTAATACTGTTATTGTCATTTATCTCGAGAACTAATGACTTTACAGAAAAATGTCAAAAGACATTTTTGAAGATAATAAAATTTCTTACAAAAAGTGTCTTATGACATCTTTTCATAACACCAGTCATTAACAAGATAATTTAAAAAAATAATTTTTTTTTTAATCCAAAAAAGTTTTTTTTTAATTATCTCGTTAATGACTGGCAGAGTTGGGCATATCTCACAGATGGAAGTTTTCGACGTGACATTGTCAAATACCGGTAATTTAGGTCTGAAACGTTCAAAATGTCAGAAATTGTCATAAACATTAGAAAATGCGATTGGCAGTACTCAGTTTGCTATTAAAACAATTGTATAGAAAAAATCCTCTGGGGATGGAATCACATGCGGCAGATGGCATAAGATTAAGCATAAGGGTCAGATATTTGGATTAAACGAAAGTTATTCTTTTTTTTAAATCATATGAGTGAAATCTTATTGATTTAATGGCGTTAAAATACACAAAAAGCGCATGCTCATTTTTTCCATAGAAACATATTCCTCAAAAAAATTCTGAACATCACTTTCAATTGAAATTTTGGCAATACAACACAATATTTTTTTTCATCCGGTAAGGTCATATTTTTTCTTCGACATAAAGACCGAACATGTCGTGGGATAAATATTTTGAGTCAAATCGTCTATGATTGAAATTATTCTTATTAGTGATTAATTCAACGAAACGAATCAACCACTCATCAAAATGGCATGTCAATTTTTTACCAGAATAGATAAAAGAAAACGAATAACAAAAACGTTAAAAAATCATTACGATGTAGATATTTTTAGAATTTACTCGTTAAAAATTCATCAAGAATTTTGTAGTTTTCCAAGCTGTTCAAGATATTTTCAACACGAGTCTAAATGATAGAATTATTGAAAAAATCATAAGTGACTTTCGATAATTATCGAAATGGAGACGATTGTTGAAAGTTTTCGAAAATTCATGAATTTTCTCCAAAAAATTCCATCGCGACGATAGATCATCAGATAGTGTCGAAAATTGTCAGAAATCTTTGAAGTAATTTACCTGTTTCTGACGTGTCTAAAACCAAGTAATTTACCCTATGTCATTTACTTGCCCAACCCTGAATGACTGGTGTTATGAAAAAATGTCATAATACCCTTTTTGTAGAAAATTTTATTACCTACAAAAAATGTCTCTTGACATTTTTCCCTACAACCCCTCATTAACGAGATAATTAAATAATTAATTTACTAACTTGTCTTCTTGTATCGTAAGTATCTCACGATATGCAAATTCATAATCAACAGGCTGTGAAAATACATTATTACCATCCCCTGGATTGCACACTTTGAAATAATGATTACCACCAATGACCAAACGATCTCCATGCTTAAGTGATATCTCACAACGTACAATCTGTACAAAAAACCACAAATTAATCAATTATCTCAATTAAAATTAAATTATCTACATTACCTGTCCATTGACATAAGTATCACTATTTTCCTCAGGTTTGAGAGTCAATTTTCCATCATTATTTTCAATTGTACTGCAAAAATTTTAAAAATTAAGATAAAAATTTTTTTTTGGAGAATTAAAAAATTTTGAAAATTGAAAAAAAATGGAAAAAATTGATTAATTAATTAATTAGATAATTTAATGAGTAGAAATTCGATGCAGTTGATCCACTAACCAATGCAGAGGTGATACCAGTGGTCCATTTAGAAGAATATCCGGTGAAACAGATGATTTAGTAATTTCTTGAGGATTTCTTCCTATCGAAACGGCGCCCTGAGGGATCAAGTACAAAAGTGTACCAGATAGTATTGGATCTGGTGCCAAATGTACCAAACAGGGTGATTTAATATTCTCGGGGAAGTCGATTTCAACAGCTATTCCACAACGACGAAGAAAATTCAATTCTACGTCTTTATTTTCATGGGTTTCTTTCAGCTTTTCTGACCACGATCTGAAATTAATTTTCATTCACAATTAAGTTTTTTTCGTTTTTTCAGTTGAATTCAATATTTTTTAGATTATTGAAAGGATTATTTCAATTAATTAGTTGAATTTGTTGACATTTTTTTTATGTCAATATCAGTTTTTGATGATTATCTCGGAATCTGGTGGAGATATCGAAATTAGGGAAAAGACATTTTTTATAGATAAAATCGAGAGCTACAAAAATGGTCTTATCAACAATTTTGATATCTCTGTTAGATTCAGAGATATTCATCAAAAACGTTTAACAAGTTTTGTCACTTTGAGAATTTTACCTTAAAACAGTTTTTTAAGAATATTTTTGGAGTGAAGGGAGATAGCAAAAATTTTGTAGAAACTTTTTTTGTAGAGAAAACCAAGTGCTACAAAAAAGGTCTCAACGAAAATTTCGATATTTCTCTTAGATCCCGAGATATTCATAAAAAACATAAATGCAATTCACTCAATAATTTTCTTACTTCTGTGTGACCTTCAACTGCTCCTCAGTCTGTCTCAATTGACTCCTCAGTCTCTCAATCTCTCGTTCCTGATCATTACGAATAATATCATTTTTATTCATAAAATTTCTCGATCCCAATTGTTTTTCATAATTTTCACGGACTCCTCGCAGTCTCAGTACTTCAGCCTTGAGTTCTCTGTCAATAAAAATAATTAGTAGATAAAATATCAATGATAAAGGATATATCAATGACGTCATTGAGATTATTTGAAAAACAATTCAAACCTTATCAGTTTATCGTGCGGATCTTCATTAATGCGCACACGATTAACAATGGATCTTGCTTGACAAGCATAACGGAGGGTTGCCAAGGTCTCCTCAATGTGTAAACTGCTTGGTGCAACAGTTGCTAGCATTGCTGTTTTTGAATTACCCCCAAGGCTCTCCTGAAAAGACATAATCATCAATTAAATAACTTTCGGGTATAATCTCAAACCCCTCAAATCAAATTATCTTGATAATGAGTGGTTTTAGAGGAAAATGTCAAGAGACCTTTTTTATTGCTGACAAAATTCTCTACAAAAAGTGTCTTTTGACATTTTCTCATCAGACCCCTCATTACCGAGATAATCCCTTAATTAAAAATCCAAAATTCAATTTCCTCAATTTTTAAGATTGTCCAACGAGACTGCCAGATTTTTGGGCATCTGGTTCGACTGGAAGCTCACTTTTGACCATCACATACAACGGATCCAGCAAAGATGTCTCAAATCCCTGAACATGGTAAAGTACCTGAGAGGAACTTGGTGGGGAAGTGATCCCCGTACTCTTTTAATCTTGTACAAGAGTTTTGTAAGATCTGTCATGGATTATGGTCTATTCATATATTACCCCAAAAATGCAAAGCCCAAGAACATGCTGGAGAGAATCCAATATGAAGCAATTAGATCAGCCATGGGGTACAGAAAATCCACGTCAACCAATGTGCTACTAGCTGAATCAAAGCTAGCTCTCATCGAAGAAAGAGCAAAATTCTTATGTCGAAACTTCCTCACCAAAACGTTCACCAACACATCGCTACAACTGATTGACACTATAGCCAGCTTCGATGTAGGTAGCAAACGTAGTAAAGCTAAGAAATACAAAAGACTCTTGCACTGGGGAATCTCGGAGACGGAGCAGATAAAAGATCATCTGTACACCTATGATAAGTACAATATCTACAGACTGAATTACTGGGATGTTATGACCTCTATTGACGTGGATGTAGAGACAGGAAAAAACAGGAAAGATGACACGGACAATCTCACTATCCAAGACATAATCGAAAGCGAAAATGATGAAACATACTGCATATATACGGATGGAAGCAAGGTTACAGGACATGAACACACTGGAGCAGCGTGCTATTGTCCAAGGTTCAACCTCGAAATCATCAGAAGTCTCATTCCACAGAGTTCAGTGTACACAGCTGAGTGCCTAGCCATTCATGCTGCCATGGATATAACTCTACAACACACAGACAAAAATTTATATATCCTATCTGACTCCATGAGCGCCCTGATAGCACTATAGCACCCCAAAATGAATATCAGAGAGAACGATCATTTACTACAGGTGCGAGTTAAGTATAACGAGTTTCGAAGGAGAAATAACAACACCAGGTTCATAAAATTTGTCTGGGTGCCCTCTCACTCTGGATATGAAGGCAACGAATACGTAGATGGGCTGGCTAAACAAGGGACTATGTCAGAGGACACAGACATTAGTCGAATCCCCTTTACAGACTATTCAGAATTATTCAAAAGACAAATGAAACAGAATACTAACAATCACATAGTCGAACTTGCCACATCTGAAGTAATCAAACCGAAAGGAGAAAAATATTACAGACAGTATTACACGACCAGTGTCAAACCATGGTTTGCAAAATTCCCAGACCTGACCAGAGAGCAAATAGTCTGGGTGAATAGAGCTAGGGCACATCACTATAATCTGAATAGCTCGCTAGCTCGAGTGAAAATCATTCCACCAACTCCATGTCCAAATCAGGACCTTGACCACATACTGTGGGAATGTCCCAACTACGAAGCAGAGAGAATTGTGCTCATGAAGGAGATGAGCAAATGTAGCGCAATGCCACTACGTATCCAGGAAATCCTCAAGACACTTCGAAAAAGAGACATACTGGCAATATCCAAGTTCATGAAAAAAAACTCGATACAAATATAAAAGAATTTAAACGGTGTACACTAAAAGACAATCAAGTGTTTAAGATGTAAAAGAATTTAAACAGTGTACAGTAAAAGACAATCAAGTATTTAAGATGTAAAAGAATTCAAACGGTGTACAGTAAAAGATAATCAAGTATTTAAAATGTAAATATTATGTAATGACAATTAGTCATTAAGTATTTTTTTTTGTAAGCTGAGTGGACCCGAAAATAATAGGGTCCGGAAGCTGTGAAATAAAAAAAATAAAAAAAAATTTAAGATTTACAATTACTCAATTATCTCAGTAATGGTAAATTTTTTGTAGAGATTTCTATGAGCAACAAAAAAAGCTCTCTTTTCTCCATCTCTCTCAGATTCAGAGATATTCCCAAAAAAACATACTAAAAATAAAAATGACGTGTATTTACTGAGTCATAATAAACAAAACCTAAAATAGCATCAAAACAATATTGTTTACATGAGGATATGTCTAGTCTCGTGCATGATTCGTCTACGTTGTAAATATCACGTGCGCCATGGGGAGAGTATAAGGGGAACCGAAGGTCGGTATGGTGGGGGATGTATGAGAGGGGTCTTTGGTTTTTTGATCACAATTCTCTCCGCCCCCTCCCATGTTAGAAGATACAAACTCGTAGTAGTGGGGAGGGGGGGGGGGGGGTAAAACTGAATATCACTGGTAAACATTGATTGCGTCTCTTCGTTAGACCGTAGTTGCGAATAAAACCCCGTTCTATCCAACATTTTCACCTTTTAAAAATAATAAAACTGGTTTCTCACACCATTTTCATCATCAAGTCGTGCAATATCTCGTTTAGATTGTGAAAGAAAAAAAAAAGAAACAATTTTTTCATGAATATTTCAATTCAATCGCAAACTTGACAATTTCTAAATATAATCCACATTGTGTTTTAATCGACAAAATGGATTTTGTTTATATGCCTGAGATATTGGCCTATGGACCACTGAGAAATCCCGTTTACAGGGATTATGAACAACCTTGGAACAAGGATTATTTTAATTATGGTATGTTCTCTTGCGTGGTTTTGCACTTGTACGCATTCTATTTATCATCAACTTGTAACTCAGATTAATCGTCTACTTTTTTGTAAATATAATATTCTAAATCATTATTGCGTATCACCCCTTTGCAATAAGGGTACTATTAATTAATTAATTAATTTTTTTTTCAATTCATATTAATTAAAATTAATAATTAAATTAATAATTCATTTTTAACAATTTTTTGAATTAAAATTGTTTATGAAAAAAAAAATTATTAATTCAATTATAATTTTATAATTATAATGAATAAAAAATAAAATTAAATAATTACTAACAAAAATGAATGGGTGAATCTCTGTAAGTCTTCATTTCTGTAAAAATATCTACTATTCGCCATTTCCATTTATGTACAAACAATATACTAATTTTTCTTTTTATTTTACTATTGATGTATTTATATAATGATTTGATCCTCTAATTTGCCTTGGCTTTTGGGTCTGTAATAGAATAAAATAATTAATGAGTAAATATTCTTGTTTTTTTTAGGAAAATCATCATCACAAAATCAAGAAAAAATTTCTACTGAAAAATCAAGATGTGATCAGTGCCATCTGTGTAAACAAAATAAACGAAGAGTACTGGGTACATTCATAAGGAAATGTCGATCAAATTCTTGTAATGATATTGAGGAAAAAGAAGAGGTGATTGAAGAGACTGAGGATGATGGACTCGATGAGGTGAAAAATCAAGAGGAGAAAAATGTTAAAATAATTGATAATAAATCGAAATTATCGATTATCAGTGGGGGAAAATGTTGAAGTGTTGATATGAGATTGTCTAATTTTTAAGGTGTTGATAATTTTTATATTTTTTTTATAAAAAAATTGATTTAAAGATATTTCAATGATTAATTCTCTGAAGAAATGATAAAAAAATCGATTTTTTAATTGTTAATTTAGGATTATCTCGAGAACTAGTGGATTTTGGAGGAAAAGTCAAAAGACATTTTTTGTAGAGAATTAAATTTTCCACAAAAAATTTTTCTTGACTTTTTTTTGTATAATCACTTGTTATTGAGATAATCCCAAATAAACAATAAAAAAATCTGTTTTTCACTAAAAAACAGATAAATGTTCAATAATTAATTGATATATATAAATAGCAAGGTTGGGCAAGTAAATTACATAAGGTAAATTACTTGGTTTTAGACACGTCAGAAACAGGTAAATTACTTCAAAGATTTCTGACAATTTTCGACACTATCTGATGATCTATCGTCGCGATGGAATTTTTCGGAGAAAATTCACGAATTTTTGAAAACTTTCAACAATCGTCTCCATTTCGATAATTATTGAAAGTCACTTATGATTTTTTCAATAATTCTATCATTTAGATTCGTCTTGAAAATATCTTAAGGAACATTGAAAGCTTGGAGTGAGGTTAGGTGAACAAATTTGTTTGAAGTCTCGAAAAGTGATGGAAAAATTAGCATAAACCCTCAGGTTAATTTTATATGATAATTAAAGGGTTTATGCAGTGTTCTTGATGTCACTTTATGATCGTCAATGATTTTTTATAAAAATTGTTGGAGATAACCTAGCACTGGGCGTCACGCAAGAGGGAGTGAGATACACAGGGGATTAGAAAGAGATAGTTGTCGTGCAATTATCTGTTGAAATTTATTGTGTAATATATCCACGTGAAAAGTTGGCGGAATCAATCAGGAATTGTCGACTAAATATCGCTTTTCAACGTGGTATGTTTTTTTTTAAGGGTCGAAGGTAAATTTTTTTTGTAGACAAATAACTTCCTGTAAAAATCATTGAATTTTATCCCACTCCCATTTGACCGTGTATATTTTCAATTAATCATATTTTTTCCATCCAACGTGACAAATTTATCGAAAAATTTGATAAAATGGAAAGAAAAGTGCTTTTCCAGGTGAATTCAACTCAGTAGGTGGTCGATAGTGGAGGCTGAAGCTTTCAATGTTCCTTCTTGGAATACCACAAAATTCTTGATAAATTTTTAACGAGTAAATTCTAAAAATATCTACATCGTAATGATTTTATAACGTTTTTGTTATTCGTTTTCTTTTATCTATTCTGGTAAAAAATTGCCATGCCATTTTGATGAAGTGATTGATTCGTTTTGCTGGATTAATCACTAATAAGAATAATTTCAATCATAGACGATTTGACTCAAAATATTTATCCCACGACATGTCCGGTCTTTATGTCGAAGAAAAAATAGACCACGCACCGATGTGTTGAAATGCGCTGTATTTTTATTATTTTTTTCGGAGGCTTTTTTTTCTACATCCTTACCGGATAAAAAAAAAATATTGTTGTATTGCCAAAATTTCAATTGAAAGTTATGTTCAGAATTTTTTTGAGGAATATGTTTCTATGGAAAAAATGAGCATGCGCTTTTTGTGTATTTTAACGCCATTAAATCAATAAGATTTCACTCATATGATTTAAAAAAAAGAATAACTTTCGTTTAATCCAAATATCTGACCCTTATGCTTAATCTTATGCCATCTGCCGCATGTGATTCCATCCCCAGAGGATTTTTTCTATACAATTGTTTTAATAGCAAACTGAGTACCGCCAATCGCATTTTCTAATGTTTATGACAATTTCTGACATTTTGAACGTTTTTACGTCGAAAACTTCCATCTGTGAGATATGCCCAACCCTGATAAATAATATACAGAGACGAATATTTATAACGTGACGTTGAGTAATCAGAAATGAGAATAATTATTCAAAAAAAAAAAAAAAAATTTCATCAATCATAACTAAATATCATGTAATTTTTTTATTAATTAAAATTAAGTAAACTTTGTATCTACGAGTGATTAATGTATTAATCCAGTGAATAATAAAATTTAAAAATAAGTTTTGAATAAAAAAAATTTATCAAGCAAATTAATTTTTCTTAAAAAAACAAATTTCATTTTTTAAATTTAGTTGTAGAGGGCAACAGCATCGCCTCTTCTGTTGCACACGGTACCCATAAACAATTCCACAGAAAATAATTAATTTATAGTAAAAATCCAAAAAAAAACATTTTTTAATTAATTAAAGAATTTAAAATTGAGAGAAGAAAAAAATTAAGAAATTAGATTTTCAATAAAAAAAAATAAATAAATAAATTGAAAATTGAATTTATTGGTGTCGTGTGCAACAAAAGTGAAATTTATGGTACCGTGTGCAAAATGTATAAAGCCCTGAACGACACTAGAGGACTCAGTGGTTCAACTAAACTTATCAGAGTAGCCAGACTTTATCAATCGGTAAAGTGGAGAACATTTAACAATCGTAATTCATTCCTGAACATTCGAGATGGTGTGGGAGCTATTGAAGACTCGTAAAGCAGATGTTAAGAAAAATAAAGGTAAGTGACCGACGTATTAGACATATTTGAAGATTTTTGATTATTGAAAATATGGTAATTGGATCCTTGGACCCTTATATGAGATTTAGACCCTTATTAATGGGTAATATATAGAATTTTGATGCTTATTAACGGGTGATATATCAGATTTCGATCCTTAGACCCTTATTAATGGATGATATATCGGATTTAGACCCTTAGACCCTTATGAATGGGTAATATATCAGATCAGACCCTTATTCATAGTTGATATATAATATTCAGACCCTTCGACCCTCATTAAAGGCCAATATATACTATTTAGACCCTCTGATCCTTATTGATGTCCAATATATATTATTTAGACCCTTAAACAGATTTAGACCCTTGACCCTTATGATTATCCAATATATATTATCTCGACCCTTTGGCCTTTCATTAATGGCCAATATCTATGACTTATACCCCTATTAATGACTAATATATAGAATTACAATCCTTATCAAGTTTTAATATATAAAATTTAGACCCTCAGACCCTCATAATATAAACGTATTAAAACATACTGATAACTCATTAAATTATCCATTTCAGATAACGAAACAAAAGGGAAAAAAACGTGCAAATGCGATGAATCTGGTGGCTGCAGGTGCAATTGCAATTGCAAATGCAGATGTGGAAGAAAACGTATTTATATTCGACCACCGATGTTCAATTATTACACTGATATGATGCATTGAAGAGGAGATTTCAATGAAAATTTTTAAAATTCTTATCAAACGTCCACTAATGACTTTTTAATGACTCATAACTCTTGAGTATTATGTACTTGTATTACTGCCTGATTTACTTATTATTTGAGTAATTCAATTTTTTTTTTTGTATTAATTAGGTAAATAAATAAAATATTAAAAACTCACTTTTAAGAGCCATGTCAATATTGATTCTCGATAAGGGACAAATCCACGTTTTCTGTTGTTGGTACTCTCAGCCAGAGAGCCGATTACTTTACCCAGTGTTAGGAGAGATTTATTTATCGATACTCCTTCCTGAAAATTAATTATTATTAACTTTAAAACAGTTTTAAAGTGATAAAACAAATTCGACATTTGTTTAAACCCATTTATCTCTGAAATGAGTGATTTTACGAGAACATTTCAAAAGACCTTTTTTGTAGAGAATTGAATTTACGACAAAAAATGTCTCTTGACATTTTTTATAAAAACCCACCCGTTATCGAGATAATCTAACATTTACGAAAATTCACTTAATCTATGCTCTAAAATTTTCAAACTTTCAATTTCCCATTTATCTCATAAACTATTGATTTTAGAAGAAAATGTCAAGAGACATTTTTTACAGAGAATTAAATTTCCAAAAAAATGTCTCTCAACATTATCCCCTAAAACCAACCATTCCCGAGATAATCAACATTACCAAAAAAAAAATGTCCTCACCCTCAGTCTTTCACCACTGGCACAAGTCTGACTGAGCCTCTCACTCCCAGCAAGATCCACAAGATTAATTTTACTCCTCTTACTACCATCTTTACCCTTTCCACAAACTCCCTTACCCTTCTGACTTTGCGTCAAAATAATACTAAAAATACTGTGCGACCTCGAGCTCTTCTCATTCATCTCAGTAGCAGCAGTTGCCTTCTGAGAACTCCCAACTTTGAGCCAAACCTGAAGATCCTCATAGCTCTGAATACAGTGCTGACTCAAATCCACAACATAAGGCCCAAAAACCGGATGCTCTCTGACCCTCAGAGGCGTTCGTTTTCTCCCCAAATCCCTGGAATTACTCGCCAACAAATCATGAATCTTCTCATTATAAATCTCAAAATAACTTATCTCAAAACTAGTCAATAAATTCTCATTTTCAGCAGCTCGAGAAAACATTTCATGGCAAAATCTTGGAATAATACCAGCACCTTCAGGCAAATTGATTGATTTCGTTGGTTTATTTACTTCAGAACCCATCATACTGTAACTTTTACCAGAACCAGTCTGTCCATAAGCAAATAGACATACATTGTATCCCTCAAATGCATTATCAATTAGTGGTAAAACCATTGAATTGAATATTTTCTTCTGATCGATTGCTGATGACTTTGTTGTTGACTTGAAACAATGATCATAAGTGAAATTATGTTGAATAGAGTCTGTATAAACAGTCACTGATGTCTCATCAGCATGAACAATTGATTTAGCCTCAGGATCATTCAATTCTCTGTGATTCATCGGTCTTATTCTCACTCCAACGGTCAAATTACTGCTCTCACCATCGCAAATTGTCATATCATCGATGGGATTATCTTTTTTAACTCTTGGTGTTTCAAATTGAACTGATCCGAAGCATTCAGGGGTCGATTGTGCTGTTGGATCGTTGAAGAAAGGACCAACTAGAGTTCTGAATTGTTTATCAGTGGATTTACATGCTCTTGATTGAATTGGAGTGCAGAAATAGGTAGGGGTTTTCTCGGTGGATTGACGAGGGGTCTTTTGATTCTTTGGAGTTGTATTTTCACTGTTTTCGAGGTTTTCAAAGTACTTTTTGGGCTTTTGGGATGATGATTTGGTCTTTTCGGGTTTCCTCAGGTACTCACGATCATTTTTTGTAGATTCAGTGATGATTTTTGTGCTGAATAATAAATAAACAATTGATTTTTGTTAATAAATGATTAATCTAAATTTAAGGATTTTGATTTTATCGAATAGCTTCGGAATTAATAGAGATACAACATTTTTTGTTGAGACCTTTTTTGTAGAGCGAAATGAGAGCTACAAAAAAGGTCTCAATAAAATTTTTTGTATCTCCATTGGATTCAAAGATATTCGATAGAAAACAAAAATTGAATGAATTATTTTTTACAAATATTTAATTAATTACTCACGATGTAATCTTCACAGGTGTTTTATGATTATCACCCAATTCCGGTGGATAATTTGAAAAAATGGCGCCACAAAAGCCCCTGTTCACCGGCTGATTAGACATTATTATTTCCTCTTGAAAATTTAAACAATTTCCTCAATAAAACCCTCAAACACTAGAAAAAAAACCCCTTAAAATTCCATGAATTAACTTCACAAACCCTCAACACATGTCTCTGATGCCCCAGGAGAGCAGATGTACCCGATATCCAACGGTTATGTTCATTATTTCAAATAAAAAAATACGTTACATGCGATAAATTGACACTCGAGTCTCTCACGTCCCAAATAAATAAATAAATACGATTATTTAATCATTCCAAGATTAAACTAAAGTACCAGAAGACTTATAAATGTAATAAACTACATTTACCACTTAATTAATTACGATAAAACACTCAATAAACATTTGTTTAAAAGATCAACTGTACTAGTGGAACAATAAAATCAAATCAACTGAAGTTAGTCGTCCCAAAAATCCCTAGCCCCTCCCTAGTGACTTATTCCCCCTCATCTAGTACCTTCGTAACCCCTGAAAAGACACGTTGTTGAGGGGCAGCAGCAGACAACAATCAAAAATCATTATAACAATAAATACTCATTTTTCATCCCCTAAACCCACTAATACCTCATAAACCCCTAAACAGTTATGAAAAAGTGAATTTTTCCCTTAAAAAGTGATACAATGACTAGAGTGAAAAAAACCGTTGAAATGATGAAAAAAGATGGACATACCATCTGGATTAAAATTGCTCTGGCTGCTATTATCCTGATAATATTCCTGGATTTACCAGTGTTATGTCAGTCACAAGGACATCATGATCATGATGATGATGTACCAGCAAGTTTCAAGTACTCAAAGGAGGCAAATGAAAATATTGAACGAGTGAAACAAGCACACGATCATCATCATCATCATCATCATCATCATCATCATGATGCTGTACCTAAAATGAAGATCAAGGTCAATCCCGAAGAACGTGGAAGCATGATGCTGAAGGCAATGGGATCAACATTACTGATATCAGCAGCACCATTTGTCCTATTATTTTTTGTTCCACTTGATAATACAAAAGAACGTCAACCACTGCTGAAAATTCTCCTGAGTTTTGCCTCTGGTGGATTACTTGGTGATGCTTTTCTTCATTTAATACCTCACGCACTTGTACCACATTCTCATAATAATGATAGTCATCATCACGAGGATAATGGGCATAATCATGGTCATGATATGTCTGTTGGACTCGGGGTTTTATTGGGAATTATTGTATTTTTGATTGTGGAAAAGGGAATTAGGTTGATTAAAGGTGATCATGGACATTCTCATGGTGATTCTGGTAATAAAAAGGAAAAAGTTAAGAAGGGTGGAGATGGTGGGGAGATTAGGATTGCTGGATATTTGAATCTTGCTGCTGATTTTCTTCATAATTTTACGGATGGACTTGCCATTGGGGCGAGTTATCTTGCTGGTGAGAGTATTGGGTATATTACTACTGTTACGATATTGCTGCATGAGGTGCCACATGAGATTGGAGACTTTGCGATATTGATTCAGAGTGGATGCAGCAAACGAAAGGTTTGAGGATTTTTATTTTTCTTGGGGATTATTTTGAAATCTAGGGGCAATGGGGGGGGGGGGGGATTTTCGTAAAGACCTTTTTTGTGGGAAAAATCAAGAGCTACAAAAAAGGTCCTATCGTGAATTTTGATATCTCGCTTAGATTCAGAGATATTCAATAAAAACTGTTGGCTCGTTTTACTATTTTGAATTTTTATTGATTTTAATTTGAAAGTTATCAGTTTTTTGGGGATATCTTGGAATCTAGGGGAGATGGCGAAATTTTTTATAGCATCTTTTTTATAGCTCTTGATTTTCTCTACAAGAAAGGTCTCTTGTGAAATTTCTTTATTCTCAATAGATTCAGAGATATTCATCATAAAACAAATTTTGATTGAAGGATAACTCAAAAAATTGTTTATAATTACTTTTTTTATTAATTACAGGCAATGTTGTTACAATTAACAACAGCTGTTGGAGCTCTATGTGGTACTTATGTATCTCTCCTTGCTGGAGGAATGGGTAAATTTAATTTATCATAATCTCTCATTCATAAATTAACATTTTATTTCACTTTTTATTAGATATCTCCTTCAGATTCATAGGTATCCATCAAAAACTGAAACATCTCATTTTACAATTTTATTAAATCAATATTTAAACAATTCCAGGTGATGTTGCCACCTCTTGGATCCTCCCATTTACAGCTGGAGGCTTCATCTACATCGCCACAGTGTCAGTAATCCCAGAATTACTAACAGACACAAAATTCTGGCAATCAGTCAAAGAAATAATAGCTCTACTCCTAGGTGTTTACATGATGGTGTTAATTGCTGAATACGAGTGAATAATTATTTTTTATTTTCGAGTGAAAGACATGATCACACAATCCAGGATAGCCTGTGATAATTTTCTATTGTACAATATTTACATAAAAGACTTGTCCCCAATTTCTCAAATATTTTTGTAAAGAAATTGCTGTAGATATTCCTCAATTGTCATTATTGACTCAATAATTTTTTCACTTCAGTCAAACAAGCATTTGCTTGCTCCTTAGACTCATTATCATTATTTTTCTTAGCTAATTTCAATCCAGTAGAGCAAAAATCTCTTGCCTCGTTGTATAAATTTTTTTTCAGATATACATTTCCCAGATTTATGTGAATTGAACTCAAGTCTGACATCTCTGGGAGTTTTTCTCCTGTTGGATTAATAAAATCATGTGAATTAATTAACAAAATCAATTAAATTGTTTAATTTTGTGAAAATAAAGAAAATTAATTGATGAAAAAATTTGGTTTTTCTCAGAGTTGATATTGGAGATATGATATACTAATAATCCAAAAATTCACTGTCCAAATCGGGACTCGAACAGTAAAAAAAAAAAAATTTCAATTATTTACCAATTAATATTGCATCAGATAAATGACCGAGGGCTTGATCATAGTCTCCCAGTAAACAATAAACAGTTCCTAGATCATTGAGAAGTACAACAGTTTGTTCATGTTCATCACCATGAACTTTTTGGCATAATTCATGAGCTTGTTTGTAGCATTTTAATGCCTCACTCAGACGAGACTGGGAGAGGAGCATTTTTCCATACCAGTCGAGAGTCATTCCCCACAGGAGGAGGATATCATCATCCTCTGGAGTGATTTTTGCGTGGTCAAGGATGTGTTTGAGACAAAATTTGTAACCATCTTCTGCTTTACTGCAAAAAACAATTTTTTTTAAATGATTTTTTGACTGATATCTTTGAATCTAGAGGAGATAGTGGAATTTTTGTAGAGACCTTTTTTGTAGAGAAAATCAAGAGCTCTAAAAACGGTCTTATCGAAAATTTTGATATCTCCATTAAATTCAGAGATATTCAATAAAAACTGTTGGAAATTTTAGATGAAATTGAAGGAAAAATAAAACCCACCGCTTACCCAACATCCTGGCTCATCTCGTACAATTTAGCCAATTTCAAACTAATGTGAATCATCTTCATATCATTCTCAAGTGTTCCAGTTGCCATTAATCGTTGCATCACTGATACAAATAATTTCTTGGCTTTTTCCACATCTTCAACTTCAAACGCTAAATTCGCCATTACATCGTAAACATACGTTATTCCATCATAATGCTGAAGTGTTTGTGCTTGTCTGAGGGCCACGTGAAGCATTTGTTCAGCTTTTTTATACTCCCCTCTCTAAAATCAATAAAAACAAACCTTGTAAACAAAATAATTCAATTTCAATTTCACTTATCTCTAAATATTTCTAAAACCAATTGAGATATCAAAATTTTCATAGAGACCTTTTTTCTAGAGAAAATCAAGACCTACAAAAAAGGTCTCTTGATAAATCACTTAGATTTCGAGATATCGATGAATCAGTGTTTTTTGAGCTAAATCAATTTGACATTTTTTACAATTCTGTTTTTCACGAATATCTTGGGATCTAGGGGAGACAAGGGATTTTCTTGAGGACCATTTTTTGTAGAGGAGAATAAGAGCTACAAAAAATGTCCAATCAATAATTTTGATATCTCTATTAGATCCAGAGATATTCATAAAAAACAATTTTACCATTTAAGAAAATTAAAAAATTCCCCTCAAAAACAGTTTTTTGAGAATATCTTGGTAACAAATCGAGATATCAAAATTTTCATCGAGACCTTTTTTCTAGCTCTTGATTTTCTCTACAAAAAAGGTCTCAACAAAAATTGCCCTATCTCCCCTAGATTCCAAGATATCTCCAAAAAAACACTCCCCCAAAAATTAAACCTTCCCCAAAAAACATAATTAATCACCTGAATCAATAAAATTGAACGTTTTATCGTTGTAATGAGCTCAGGCTCAAGTTCCTCCTCCTCTTTACCAAACCCAAAGACCCCGAGGAAAGCCATACCCGTTGGAATCACCCAATTTCCCCTAGAATTCCCCTTGTAATAAAATGATCTCACAGGTCTTTTAACTGAAGTGTTTATTCCTCTCGTCATCATTAAAATTCCCCTCAATAATCCTCTCTTCCTTAATAACGACATAACCTACAAAAAAAAATCGATTAATATCAATTAAATTAATTAATTAATCGATTTAGAAAAATTTAAAAATATTAAATTCACCCTTTTTAATCAATTAATTCATTATTATCGATGAATAATTATTATTCAATAAATTTCGTCATCAGCAATGACCTCTACCCTGTTGTCAACGCCGTCCACCAGGTAACACCCCTTCCCCTCTCACACTTTTTAACCATTTTACCTCGATTATTTCGACGTAACACACCATGGAGTGGAGGATAACGTGATCAGGTGAGTAAAAACATTTTTAAGTGATTTTGATTCGAAAAAATGCGTTTTATTGGGTCAAATATTTAATGCAAGAGTTTTTACATAAATTTTAATTAATAAATTCGGCAATTTACCGTTTTTTTTTACATTTATTTTCATAAATTCCATTTTTTTTTTTCAGTGAATAATTTTTTTTTTTCCTTTTGGAGTTTTATTTATTTTATTGGACACTCCCTGGTTTTTATTGTTATTTACCTGCCTGTAACTTCCGGAAGATGGCGGATTAATGTGAGATAATGTAACAATTTGTTTATTTTTTTTTAATTGTTTATAATTAATTATCTATTGTTTTTTTTCACTCGATTTTTGTTTTTTGAGATATCTCGGAATCTAGGGGAGATATTGAAAAAAGTGTAAAGACCTTTTTTGTAGATCTTAATTTTATCTACAAAAAAGGTCTTATCAAAAATTTTCATATTCTTATCGGATACCGAGATATTTCCAAAAAACTATTGAATTTTATAAAATCGAGTCATAATCAAACTTTATTAAATCATCCATAACTATTGAACAAACAATACAATTTAAATATTTTTTTTTTTCATTTTAAAATACACAAAAATACCTCAAAAATGCCGCAAAATTCATCAAAATTCACTCAGCCAATTCTCTGATATAATCAATTGAATTTCAGATGATCATGTCCTTCACCTTTTCTAAACATCAGAATTAACATTCCTGTCGAAGAAATTCAAGGTCACAAGATCGATAAATAATCAAAATAAATTAAAATGAGTACCTCAGGGTCAACAGATACTCCAGACAACGCAACAATACCAGATATATCAGTTAATACTAAAAATTGGGTACAATTTGAAGAAGAATCAGTAGCAGGTGCCCTACCCCCACCAAAACCTCATGATAAAAATTCAGAAAGTCCAGATATATCAAATAGACCATCTGAAGTGACAGATAATGATGGAAATAGTGGTAAAAATAATGAATACAGTGGTGCTGTGATTGCAACTGAATCCGTCCAACTTAATTTAGAGAGATTGAGTCGTTCAATGTCAGGCGATAGTCCTGATAATAATGTGCCTTCTGACCCCAAAATACCAGATCCAAAGAGTGCATCCTTGAAGACAATTGATCTCAGGGATAACTCGAATGGAAGGAGTAATATTAATAATATTGTCAGTACACAAATTGGTAATATTAGACGTGGTTTTGCCAATGGTGATACTATTGTTACATTATTGCCAGTTAATACAAGATGGCCATGGATAACACCAGCTAAATTTCGTCCTGAACTTGTGCCTGAGGAACTTATGGCTCAGGGACTTACGGTATGAATATTTATATCAATTTTATTTTATGATTAGCCAATTGTGAATTTGTTTTTTAGGGATATCTTGGAATCTAGGGGAGATAGGGGAATTTTTGTGGAGACCTTTTTTGTAGAGAAAATTGAGAGCTAGAAAAAAAGGTCTCTATGAAAATTTTGATATCTCTATTTGTTACGGAGATATTCTCAAAAAACTGTTTTTAGAGAGAATTTTTTATTTTTTTAAGTGGTAAAATTGTTTTTTATGAATATCTCTTGATCTAGTAGAGATATCAAGATTATTTTATAGGTCTCATTCTCCTCTACAAAAAAGTTCCTCAAGAAAATCCCTTGTCTCCCCTAGATTCCAAGATATTCGTAAAAAACAAAATTGTAAAAAATATCAAATTGATTTAGCTCAAAAAACACTGATTAATCGATATCTCAAAATCTAATAGATCAATCAAAATTTATCAAGAGACCTTTTTTGTAGCTCTCAACCTCCTCTACAAAAAAGGTCTCTACAAAAATTACGATATCTCCCCTCAATCCCGAGATATTCATCAAAAACTCAATTCAAATTAATTTTTTTTCACAGCTAACAGTCGAAGATTACGTACACATAATGGAGTTATTGGTCAACGATGTACGTTTTAACATGTACAATATTTGCTACAAACGTATACTTGTCCTCTGGATATTTACAGCCTTTGTTATACTCCTCGGTCTCTTATTCTCTGGAGTAACTGGACTCACACTCTTTGGTCTTGGAATAATGTGGCTCATAATGAATGCAGCAGCAATATTTTTATGCATGTTTATCAAAATAAAGCTCAATCATAATTTGGAAAAATGCATGGCACAAGTTAATAAACATCTATTACGTCATAAAATTCTACTCGGATTGGATGACAGAGGAAAAATATCGTGTCATAAAGTCAATTTGTGCTTTATTTATTTTGACACGACTGATTGCATCGTAAGAATTTTTTTTTCATCATCTAAACAATTTTTTTTCATTAAAAAAAAAATAAAATCATGGAAAAAACCAATTTTTTATCATAAAATTTTTCTTTTTATTGTGAAATTAAGGAAAAAATAATTAATTTATCATTTTTTATTGCAGAAAAAATTACAAGAAGTTATTGAAAGAGAGGAACGAGATGGTAGAGTCATTGGTGGTGATGATACCAGTGAAATGCAACGCAGAAGACAAGAATTGCAACAGCGAATGGATATTGATGACAGTGATATTGTTATACAGGGTTCATCTACCACGAGACTATCTCGTAAACAGGTGAGTTGAAACGGGAGTTGGGAGATAATAATTATCAGTGTGACATGAATTTTCTTGTATTTACAATGGGATAATAGTGATAAAGATGAATTGATAAAAATTTTTTTTAGTTTTTCGTGAATATCTCGGCACCTAATGAAGATATCGAAATTTTTGTGGTAACTTTTTTTGTAGAGAAAATTGAGTGCTACAAAAAAGGTCCTCACGATGATATTTCTATCTTTATTAGATTCTGAGATATTTAAAAAAAAAAACTGTTTTTAAGTAAAATTTTCAAAGTAACAAAACTTGAAAAATTTTTTTGATGAATATCTCTGCATCTAACAGAGATATCAAAATGATTGATAGGACCTTTTTTGTAGCCCTTGATTTTTTCTACAAAAAAGGTCTCTACAAAAATTTCAATATCTCCTCTAGATTCTGAGATATAATGAAAAAACTGATGACATAAAATTTAAAAAATTCAGTTTTATGCATTAAATAATAAAAAAAACATCATTTTTCGTTATAAATATTGAATAAATCGTCAGGGAAAAAGTGAACAAGTATTGTGCCGTTACGTACAACGCTGGGGAAAAGATTACTTGCGACGTCGATTGGATTGGACAGTAGATGAAGAGGGTGGAAACCCTACATCACCACGTCACTTGTCATCTGCCCTCTGTCCATGTCAATATATCGAGGAATGGCTGAGAAATAAGCCACGTGTACAGGGCAGAGATTTTTGCCCTAGATGGAGCAGTTTCCTGAGAGATCGTGGATTCTAATCATAATTTTAATTTAATTTTATTACATTTATTGCACTTTACTATTTTTATCCAATCTTTTACCCTATTTTGACATTCTTGCAGACAACGAGGGAATTTTTCTATGAATAATTACTGCATTTTTCTCATTAATCGTTTTAATTTCATTCTTAATCATGAATGAAGAGAATTTAATCATTTTATTTGATGATAAAAATCAAGTTTTGGTTTTATCTCGTTATTAAAAGGAGATATCAAAATTTTTGTAAAGATCTTTTTTGTAGCTCTCATTCTCCTCTACAAAAAAGGTCTCTTGAAAAATTTTGATATCTCCCCTCAATTCAGACATATTCAACAAAAACTGTTTTTAAAAAAACGAAATTGTAAAAAAATCATTAAAAAATTTGTTTTTGTTAAATATCTCGAGATCTAGAAGGGATACCGAAATTTTACATAGGACCTTTTTTGTAGCTGATGAAATTCTCTACAAAAAATGTTTTACGTAAAATATTGATATCTCCTTTAGATTCCGAGATATTCAACAAAAACAGTAATTCTCTTCATTTTATGAAACTCTGCTAATTCAGAAACTTTCATCTGCTTGCTAAATGATTTGAGGCTTCTTCTCGTAAAAAAATTGGTGACGGTGTATGTTGGCAGGAGCGTGCAGAGCTGTTGTTGCTGAGATATGCAGCAAGATGGGCACGTAATTTTGTCAGACACAGGCTGGATCTTATTGTAGATTCGCAGGATCGTAACAGAGTCATCATTGGATCAACATCACCACCGCGTCACTGTATAACCGCTCGTTGTCCTTGTCAATTTATCGAGGATCATCTAAAATACAAGCCCAAAGGCAAGTTAACATTACGTCAAATATTTCAAATGCCTAATTTCAATTGAATTTTTAAATTTAAAACTGTTTTTATTAAATATCTCAAAAACTAAGAGAGATATTGAAATATTTACAGAGACCTTTTTTTTAGAGCGTGATGAGATCTACAAAAAAGGTCTCTTCATAAATTTCAATATCTCCCTCAGATTCAGAGATAATTACCAAAAACTGATTTATTAAAAACTAAAAATCAATTATTTTCAAAATCAGATTCACCTTTTTGGAAATATCTCGTTACTGAAGGGAGATATCGAAAATTTCATGAGGACCTTTTTTGTAGATCTCATCACGCTCTACAAAAAAGGTCTTTTCACATTTTTCAATATCTGCCTCAGATTCCAAGATATCTCCAAAAAACACTTTTTTTTTATACTCAAAACATTCTCTCAATTGTATTTAATTAAAAATCACGATAATTAATTATTAATTATCACATGTGATTAACAAAAAAGCCTCTCAATGCCATTTACACTCAGAATTTCATACGTAATTAGTCTGGTGATGGTAATTATAATATTAATTAAAAAAAAAAAAAATTAATTAGCTTTCAAAATTAATTAACAACTGTTAATTATCGCTTTATTGTTTACCAATTCCGTCCAATTTTATATGAAATATTTGTACTTAAAGGAAAAACAAAAATTGTCATTGAATATTATTTAATTAAGATATAAATTGTTAATATAAATTAATTGTAACAAATTATTGATATTTATGTACAATTTAGTACATATATTTTTTTCTACGTATTAAATATGTATTACTGTTAGATGAAATTTATTAAATCATGTTTATCAATGCCAGTTTTAATTTTTTTTTATCATTTTTTAAGAAGAAATTTTTTTTTTTTATTTTCACAAATAATTGACTAATTGAATTATGGGCCATTATTTGCACGCAGCTGGACAAACGGTGGAACAAATATCTGTGCTATCACGTAATCATGCTTTAAATACTTGAGAAAATATTTTTTTTAAGTGGAAAAAATGTAAGTATTCAATATTATCTTGGGTACTAACAATTTGTCTAAATTGGTTTTTTTGTTTTTTGTTGATATCTCGAGATTGATGGGAGATGGGAGAATTTTCATAAGGACCTTTTTTGTAGAGCTGAGTGAAAGCTACAAAAAAGGTCATATTGATTAAATTGATATCCCTGATGGATTACGAGATATTTGAGAAAAATAGATTTTGTAGTTTTTGTAATCTTTGTTAATTTTCCAGGATATCCACCTGGTTTCACCTGGTGCGTATACTTGAGTGATTCCACCATGAGATATGATCCTGGTTACTACGCGAGTTCATCAAACCGAAGTTTATAAATTATTCACTAATATTTCAGTAAAAAAGTAAATTATGACTTTACAAAATCTTAATTATCTCGATAACTATCGACTCTAGAGAAAAATGTCAAAAGACCTTTTTTGTAGAGAATTCAATTTTCCATAAAAAAGGTCTTCTGACATTTTTTCCTAAAATCATTAATTACCGAGATAATCCACAATTGCAAAAATCCATTCTTTCAACTCATTCCAAGAGTCACAATTAAATTAATTATCAATAGTTTATTAATAGGGAATTGATATATTAGTTTTTAGGGAAAATTCTCATTATCAGATAGTATTATAGAAAAACTTGAAAAGGTATTTATCGGTGTTGTGAATCTAATTAACAGATTTTTCATTTTTTTTAATAATTAACATTTTTCAATCAATTTGAAAAAAAATGCCCAATGTGTACAAAGGGAATGTGCCTTTAATTATAAATAATCAAAATATTATTTAGATATCCGTCCACGTGATAAATACTTCGTAAAATTCCAATTAATCATTAATTTCGATTTTTTTTTCTCTTAAAATTGATGAAAAATATCTTTAAACATATCTTGAACGTATTATTACTGTATAGATATTTTATAATAAAGTATTATGGGATTTACTTGGTCAAAACAGCTTGTGCCTGATCCCTGATGTCTTGAGCTAGAGTAACAATTGCAGTATAATTAATTTGTAATTCATTTATCTCAATTTCCAACGACTCAGCGAGTTGTTTCAGCTGTTTATTTCCATTCAAATATATTCTTGCCTTTCCGTATATATTTTCTACATCGTATGCATTCGTTGGAAAATGTAAATTTGGTTGTAAATCGTCTAAAATAGAAAATTATAAAAATTAGGAAATTGAATAATTGAAGATATCCTTGAATCTGAAGGAGATATCAAAATTGTTGTAGAGACCTTTTTTGTAGAGGAGGATGAGAGCTAAAAGAAAGGTCTTATCAATAATTTTGATATCTCTCTTAGATTCAGAGATATTCACTGAAACATGAAGTTTAAGGCCTTTTTAATCTTAAAAAAAAAAAACGGTTTTTTGGAAATATCTTGGAATCTAGGGGAGATAGGGGATTTTCCTAAGGACCTTTTTTGTAGAGGAAAATCAGGGCTACAAAAAATGTCGTATCAAAAATTTTGATATCTTCCGTAGATTACGAGATATCCAGTAAAAATTAAAATAAAAAATGACTAAAATCAACATTTTTTCATAATTTTACCATAAAAATTATTTTTAATTAATTATTAAATCCCCCAAATACAAACCTCTGTCCTTAAAACTAAATGCCACATCATTTTTCCTGAAAATCCCAAGATCCTCAGTCATTTGCTCTACTTGAGGTAAACTAGGTCTTGGTGGCAGATTTTTCCTTTTATTACCAAACATATTCAATTTCCCAACAATTTCCACTATTAAATGATCTCATGGACCCACAAAAACACTCGTGACATCTCCAACAACATCAACAATCAGCTCTAATGATAAAAATGGAGAAAATTCAATTTTTGAGGTTAGGTTTCTCTCCCTCCAAACATAACCCAGTATCAAAACGCCGCAAACGTGCCTCTAACACCGAAAAAACAGATTAATTAACCAAAATGTTCTATCACGTGAGTAATTTAATGATTATTTAACAATTTAAAATGATAAAATTCTCCTTTAATTCATATAATTTCCTTCAGATTTCGTTAGAACATGAAATTCTACTGCATCCGAGGTATTTTGGGCCTCAATTGTTGGACACAGTCAGACAGAAATTGTATACTGAAGTTGAGGGAACGTGTACAGGAAAGTATGTTAATAAATATATAATTAATTTAATTAAATTGTATTGATGATTTAATTGATTGATTTGTTGGATCTAGATATGGATTTGTTGTTGCTGTGACGACAATTGATACTATTGGAGCTGGTATCATTCAACCTGGCCAAGGATTTGTTGTTTATCCAGTTAAATACAAGGCTATTGTGTTCAGACCCTTCAAGGGTGAAGTACTTGATGCTATTGTCACACAAGTTAACAAAGTATGTTGATTCAATTGAATTTTGAGATTGTTTTTTTTGGATATCTTGGAATCTAGGGGAGATAGGGGATTTTTAGTAAAGACCTTTTTTACAGCTCTCATTATCCTCTACAAAAAAGGTCTTATCAAAATTTTCAATATCTCCCTCAAATTAAGAGATATTTAACAAAAACTAAAATGAAATTTTCATTTTTTTGATAAAATTGATTAATTAAAATTTTTTTTTGCGAATATCTCAGGATCTGAGAGAGATACAGAAATTTTCATAGATACCTTTTTTGTAAATCTCGATCTCCTCTCCAAAAAAGGTCCACTCCAAAATTTCGATATCCGGCTTAGATTCCAAAATATTCAACAAAAACTGATTAATTCCAGCATCAATTGTTTATAAACATGTTAAATTATTTTATCAATAGGTAGGAATGTTTGCTGAGATTGGACCCCTCTCCTGCTTCATATCCCACCACGTAAGTCACTTATTCCCCCTCAATTAACCCCCAATAAATTAAATTATTAATCAAAATTCCAGTCAATTCCAGCAGACATGCAATTTTGTCCAAATGTCAGTCCTCCATGTTACAAATCAAAGGAAGAAGATGTTGTTATTCAAGCTGACGATGAAATTAGATTAAAAATCGTTGGTACACGTGTCGACGCAACTGGAATCGTAAGAATTAATTAATTAATTCCATCAAAAAATAATTATCACAATTTAATTAATTTATTTTATTCAGTTTGCCATTGGAACATTAATGGACGATTACTTGGGCTTGAATTGCGAATAATTAAGGAAGTAAAACAATTTTTAATATAAATCAGATTAATTTTATTAACTAAATCAACAAAAAGGTAAAATTCTCTTCTATTTTTTTAAAAATTAATTAATTAAACAATAGACAAGAGAAAATTTGCTGATTTTTTTTTTACCAATGATTGGACGCGATTATTATAAATAAATATGAGTAGAATAATTAATTAGTTAATTAGAGAAGAATTAATTGGATCTCTGAGAAAAGATCTTGACGATAAAACTCACGCAGCCAATTTAGCTGCTATATTGGGCTTGTCCTTTGCTGGAATTGTTTCGTCATCTGGCATCATTTTATCAGCTACGTGTTTGTATACTAGACCATCTGGACCGATGTAGTACGTGGAGAAGCCATCGTGCCACCTTTAATTAATTTATTTATTATTAGAATTTAGTTTTTGATGAATATCTTTGAATCTAGAGGAGATAGTGGAATTTTTTTTGAGACCTTTTTTGTAGAGAAATTCAAGAGCTACAAAAAAGGTTTTATCGAAAATTACGATATATCGATTAGATTTCGAGATATTAGCAAAACGGGGTTTTCATATAAATCGATTTTTCTGGTTTTTTCAAGTAAAAGAGGATACATACGATTCCATTCCTTCCATACTCTCTGCCAGTTTGAAAATTTTCAACTTCCAGAACATTGTAAATATTTTGAGTCCAGATAAACCCCTAATTCGCCACCTGACCTTGACAGTATTGTCCTCTGGATGAATCGTAATCTTCAGAATATCGAATTTAACGTAAGCATACATCAAGTGTGCTGATGTCCTCAGATACAACATTTGTTTTATATAATGATTTAATCCCCTGAAAAATTGAGAGACCATTTTAATCAATTAAAAGACAATTTTTAATGGATTTAATTCAATTTTTTTGTACAAACTTTGTTGATGTCCCTTTCAAATTATTTATAAACTCCAAATCATTGTGGTAAATGCGGTAATCGATGGAGGCAACAAAGATCCTTGGAAGCTAAAATTAACATAATTATTATAAAATTGATAAATAATAGAAAAAAAAACATCTTTATCAATCTTTCAATCAATAATTAATTATTTAAAAATTCGTTTTTGTTCATTATCCCTTGATCCAAGAGAGATATCAAAATTTTTGATAAGACCTTTTTTGTAGCTCTCATTCTGCTCTACAATAAAGGTCCTTATGAAAATTTTGATATCTCTCTTAGATTTCGAGATATTCGCAATAAACAAAATTTAAAAATTTCAATTTTCATTTTTTTTCCTCATTAAAATCTAATTTTTGATCTAAAAATACTCACATCAGTCTTGAGAGTATTATATACATTTTCCAACTGCTTCTTCGAAGGTCCCCTCTTCTCTTCATCACCTCCAGCATCTCCAGAGGCCTTATCATACTTCTGAACAACGACTGATTCTTTGGGACAGCTAGAAGCTGTTGAGTATGTCCTCAAGTGATTTCCACGAATTTCCACGATAAATCGATTCGTCGTGAATGATAATATTGCTTCTTCAACTTTTGGTTGACTAACAGATACTGTTTCACACTATAAACACATGAAATAACATTAATTAACAAAATTAATGATAAATTATTGAAATCCTTTAAATTTTGAATTCACTTTTTGATGAATATCTCCGAATCTAATAGAGATATCAAAATTTTTATAAAGACCTTTTTTATAGATAAAATCAAGACTTGCAAAAAAAGTTCTATCAAAAATTCCCCTATCTCCCCTATATTCCGAGATATCCACCAAAAACTAAAAAAAAAACAAAATACAATTTCCTAAATTCACAATTTTATAACTCAATTAATAAAAATAATTAATTAACAAAATAAATAATTAATTCTCCATCATGTGGGTAAACTAATAAAACTCATAAAATAAATTAAACACCCAATTAATTAAATAAAACATAAATTTAAGAATAAAAATTCATAATTAATTGATTAAAAAATATAAAATATTATGTAAGTCCATAAAATTTTGAGGTTATGAATCCCTCGGCATTTCCAGAACCTTCAGAAGTGTTCAATTAATAATGACAATACAAATAATTTACATATTAACTTTGCATTATCGATAATTGATTGAAATAATCGAGAGACAATTTTTTAAAATAAATAAATCACCTTTTGGAATAATTTTAATCTCTCCATGTGTTTTGGCAGCCGGCGATCGACTTGAATCATTCGTTTTCTCGTATTGACACAAGTTATTAATTTATTGGACAATGAACGCACAGAGTGTGACATTTTTACAAGATAATTGATTAATCAATGTTCATTCAATTGTGACGATATTTCGGTGTTTAGGGGCTTAGAAATTTCGGGATTGTCGTGGATACAAGACTCAGGGGTCAGCCATGTTTTTAATGATTGTGTGAGTGTATTTTCATTGGTGTATGGTTGTATATACACTTGTATAGGTAAGTTTGTGGTTTTTTTTGGAGTTTATCTCGAGAATAAGGGGGTTTAGAGGAAAATGTCAAAAGACCTTTTTTACAGAGGATTTGATTTTCTACAAAAAAGGTCTTTTGACATTTTTCCCTAGAGTCACTCATTATCGAGATAATTGAATATTTGATAACAATGTGACAGGTTTTAGATAAGATTTGACATGTTCATTCTTATTTGTCAATTATATCGAAAACCAGTGGGTTGAGAGAAAAGGTTGTAAGACCTTTTTTATAGAAAATTTTTTCCTCTAAAAAAAAGGTTTCTTGACATTTTTCTCTAGAGTCACTTCATTATCGTGATAAATCGATTTTTAAAATTGAATTGTTTGTTTTTTTTTTTTGTATTTAATACTGAATAAAATAGATAAATAAATAATAATTGATAACAAAAATTTTAATTTGATTACAGAAATCATTAATGATAATTAACAATTATAAAAATGATAATAACATGTGAAATGATATAATACTGGAATTATTCAATTTTTTCGACATAATTTATAATTTTGTATAACAATTTGATTATTATGACATCAATAAGCGATATAATGACGTAATTGAGTGAATTAAAATATTGTTAAAGTGCTTCATATGCCATATCGATGGGAGTACGTGTTGTAGAGCCATTTAAAAATTCTTCAAGTTCATCTCTACCATTATCTTCATTTTTCGAACGATGATGCGATCTTTTCTTCTTCCTCTCACTTTTCTCAGATTTTTCCTTATCTTTATCTTTATTTTTCTTCTTCCTTCTTTTCTCCTTCTCTTCTCCCTGAAAATGAAATTTTTTAACAATTAAATGAAAAATTGAAATCAGTTTTTTTAAAATATCTCAGAATCTAATCGAGATATCAAAATTATTGAAAAGAACTTTTTTGTAGATAAAATCAAGATCTACAAAAAAAGTCCTATCGAAATTTCCCCTACCTCCCCTAGATTTCAAGATATCTATGAAAAAACATTTGTACAACTTAAAAAAATGTCTAAATTTAACTCAAAACAGTTTTTCTCAAATATCTCAGAATCCAATAGAGATATCAAACTGACCATAAAAACCTTTTTTGTAGATGAAATCAAGACCTATAAAAAAGGTCTCCACAAAAAATCCCCTATCTCCCCTAGTTCCCAAGATATCCCAAAAAAACAATTAAAAAAAAAACTCACAACATCCTTATGCTTCTTCTTCTCCCTCAAAACCGGACTCTCCCCACTGGAATCCACCCTAGAATTATCCAGCAACTCCAGATGTACATTAGAACTAGTAACACTGACATCAAGACTCTTATCACTGAGTTCCACCTTCTCCTTTCTATTCCCAACACTAGAAACATCCTCACCACCATCAGGACTCTGTCTCCACTTGGAATCCCTAGCTAGCCAGCTATCAAACCCATCATCCCCTTCTTCCCCCTCTCTTCCCCCCTCCAGAGCCCCATTAGACCCCTCCAACTCCTCCCTAGAATCCAAATTCCCAATTGTCCTCTTCCCCAAAGGATTCTCCACAACTTTCACCTCAACAACAGCAGAATCATCATCACCAGATGACAAATCATCCTCATACCCAGCCACCAGTGGATTACCAGTCTCAGTATCACTCCCACTGTCAACAAAACTCCCCTGACCCTTCACTGGAGACGTCTGATCATCCAGAAAGGATCTATCAATATTACCATCTGGCACAAAATCTTCAACACTAATTATCCCCCCTCTATTCCCCTCTACAACCCCTAAATCATCAACATCATTATCATCAGCACCATTACCAGATGCTATCGGACAATTATCAAATTTATCACACAATTTTTTATCAATTACTTTAACTGGAATTGGGGTACCACCACCCATGATGGGTCTAGCCATCATAGAATTACCCAAAGTACTCAGTGATGAGGTCACATTGGGCACCAGATAGCTTGATGACGATGAATCAGCGATTATTCGTCTTCTCTGCACAAGATTATCAATGAATTTATCATAATCAGCGTCATCACTGTCCTGATATAAATCCAACTCTTGACACGTCAATTTTGTCTCATCCTCATTTATCTCCAACTGCTTCAACAGAGTTTCTCGTTGTAATTGCAAAAATGGGAGATTAAAAAATTTGTGAAGTAATTTTAAACCAAAACCATTTCTCATTGATGACTCTGCGTATCTTATTTGGGTTTTTCGGGCCTTCAGTGAGTCAATTAAGTAGATTATCTTGTCTGATGATACAGCACGATGATGGGACATGTCGCAGTGATTGGCTAGGACAATAACTGGTATGTGTTCTGGAATTTTTGGAAGTTCTCGTTGGATATAATCAAATGTCCAGGGTTTTGTTATATCCAGCATTATTATTACACCATTTGTGCCTTTGTAGACGTCTAGAAATTGGGCATCTAGGGCTGGTTCTTCAATTGATGGCTCTGATGATGAATTTTCCATTTTGAGGTGATCTAGCTTTTTTCTTCTTCTTCCACGATCAACAACGTCCCACACTTCTACTTTAACAACGTCATCTGTAGCTTTGTAATTCCACTGGATCGAGGCTACCTGGATCTCCTCGGTTTGGAGATACTCCTCGGTGAATTTTTGGCCCTGGAGGCGATGGAAGAGACAGGTTTTTCCGACATTTCTGTCGCCTTTTATTATTATTTTCATGTTGTATTGGACACCTTTTGCAAATTTTCGTTGGAGGGTTGATGGCATTGATTGGGGGATAGGGCGAGGGGTGGGGGAGGGGGTGTCGTGCTTGCCGGCTAGTCGTTTGATGGCTGATAACATGGTGGTAGTGTTGATGGTACTGGAGATCTGGAATTTGAGGTTTTTAGGGGTTTTTAGTGGTGTCTTTGGAAAGGGGGGGGGGGGGAGATGGGGAATTTTTGTGAGGACCTTTTTTGTAGAGAAAATTGAGAGCTACAAAAAAGGTCTCTTCCAAAATTCCTCTATCTCCCTTCGATTCCAAAATATCAATCAAAAACTAAATTTAAAATCGATTCAACAATTTTTTATGAATAAACATATATTTTTAGGATGACTTTTTGACGAATATCTTCGAATCTAAGAGAGATATTAAAATTTCCATGAGGACCTTTTTTGTAGAGAAATTCCAGAGCTAGAAAAAAGGTCTTCACATAAACCCCGATATCTCCCTTAGATCTCAATATATTCCACAAAAACTAAAACCCAAAATTATCATTCTGTCAATTGATTCAATTATTCATCAATAATTGACTCTAAATAAAATAAAAAAATATCAACAACTGTCATTGACATCTCAAATCAACCCACAACAAACACCCCATCAAGCCCAACACTCACCTATAATTAAAAAAAAAACCCCCCTAATCCAATAAATCAACGTCACACCATTATTTATTTCCACTCAAGTCAAAATAAAATTGACAACAGGAAGACAATTTTATTATTTTAATCAAGTGAAAACAGCTGTTCTCAGGTTCATTGAATTCACAATAATAATAATAATAATAATAATAATATGAATTAATCAGAGTGGCGCTACAATCGTCGAATTTCCCGCCAAAATCAATTCAAATAATTCATATCAATAAAACAATAAATTTATTAAATAATTAATTTTTCTTTGGGAAATTGAAAAAAAAAAATTTTTTTTGTAATCAAATCATTTTGTAATATGTACAATGCCATTACAATTATTACAACTATTTAATTGATATTATAAATAAGTCTTCTTGTTTGTATGATTTTTTTTTTCTATTTTACGATTTTTTATTAATTTTTTATTGCGTCCTAGGTACGTCATTTATAATTCAGGAAAAAAATAATTTTAATGGAGAAAAATATTTGATATTTTGTTGTTCACAATCACATTGTTTTTTCTGATTTTTTTTTTTTTTTTAATTTTTCGAAATGGAAATGAAGGAAGAGTTGATGATAAATACGTTATTTTGGGGTTTAATAACGTGATTTACCATTTTTTTTTGTGCTCATCCATAGATACACCACCTGGACCAAGAGATACTATCATCAGTAGTCCTCCAATGACTGAAAGTGTCTGAAATAAAAAAAATTAAGATGAAATTTCACAATAAAAATCAGTTTTTAGTGATTATCTCGTAATCTAGAAGGATTATTAAAATTTTGGAAGAGACATTTTTTTTAACTCTCATTTTTCTCTACAAAAAAGATTCTTACAAAAAATACCCCATCTCCCCTAGATTCCAAGATATCAATAAAAAACAAATTAAAAATTACTAATCAATGAATATCTCAAAATCCCCTCATCAAATCAAAAAAATCAATAGGACCTTTTTCATAGAAAATCAAAAAATCTAAAAAAAAAGTCTCTACAAAAATTCTCCTATCCCCCCTAGATTCCCCGATAATCCCAAAAAACTAACTAGAATTTCAAAAATTACCTGGAAAAAATCGTATTTGAGGAAATCTCTCAGTGATTTATGATCTGGAATACTCCACCAAGCATTGTGGTAAAAATTAAGTGCAGACAGCAGTAGTACAAGCAATAGAGCACTCAATTTGGTTTTATAACCGATGGTAACGAGTACCATGAGAATACTCCCAAGAATATCCTGAATAATTTGTAGAAATGATACCTCAAAACGAATTAGAGTGATGAACATAAAGGCCAAAAGTACACGTCCAGCCAATTGTAAATAATTCTTGGGTTTATTATCACCGAGTGTTGGTACTCCAGCAAATAATGATCTACCCTCGACCCTCGATTCAGCGAGGACGAGTAATAATGCACCGATGAGGGCTAAATTTCTGAATAAAAATTGCAAATCCCAGAGAATACTGTACGCAAATGTCTGTAGTACGACGATAAAAAATAATATACCACAGGCAATTTCAACTTTAAATCTTCCAATGACCATAACACAACCACCGAGTTGTCCAAATAAATTAATTAGGACGAATAGAGTTGCTAAAAATTTTCCACAGCCCCATGACATGTCCATGTACTCTCTCTGCTCGTTCCACTGGAACCACATGCGTAAACCATCCTCAAGGAATGTGGCTATTAGGCAGAGACGTGCTAGGGTTGGTAGTACATGTTTTCCATTACGTATCACCTGGAATTAATGAGAAGAATGTGATTTTATTGGGGATTTTTTGAATTTGGATCATTTGGAATTTTCGTTTTTTGGGAATATCTTGGAATCTAGGGGAGATAGAGGAATTTTTGAAGAAACATTTTTTTTAGAGGCCAACGAGATCTACAAAAAAGGTCTCTTTGATTATTTTGATTTATTGAGTGGGTCTCGAGATATCGATTGATTTGTGATTTTCGAAGCAAATTAACTCAAAATTTTTTATGATTTCGTTTTTTGGGATTATCTTTTAACCTGAGGGAAATGGAGGCTTCTTCATGAGGACCTTTTTTGTAGAGAAAATTGACATCTGCAAAAAAGGTCTCTTCCAAAATTCCTCAATCTCCCTTAGATTCCAAGATATCCCCAAAAAACTAAAAATTAAATTTTTTTTTTAAATTCAAAAATAAAAAATCTTTAAAAATATGGTTACAACTCCAGAGAGGCCTAAAATTACCCCAAGACCAGTCTGAACCAACAAATCATAACCCCATGAAACAACAATAGTGACAATAATGAAATTAAAACTGGTGACGTTGACAGGTGATCCATAACCCATACCCTTGATCCAATAAATTTGGTGAAAGTTTGATCTACGTGTCGAGTTGACAAAAAAAACCTCAAAAAAATTATTAATTAAATAAACTTTAACCTGATCAGCAATTTCCTCAGCCTTGGATACAACTTCCTGCTGGATCACCATGATGATTTATTATTAAAAAATTATTTGATAAAAAAATATATGAAAAATACGTTGATCCATTCACTCAAACGTATTCACAAAAAAATATCCCTCACGACCACGTTAGTACACGCTGTCCAAGCGGCTATGTATTTTTGTTATATTTTTATGTACCTACACTTATGTAGAGCATGTATACATACATATACCGTATGATGTGGACTAGTGCGTCATTTCCGTTTACGTGGTCACGCGGGAAAACTTGGTTTCTCTGAAATTTTAGGATTTTGGATTTTTTTTAGTTTTTGTTTTTGATTATCTCGGGAACTATTGATTTTAGAGGAAAATGTTAAAAGACATTTTTTGTGGGAAATTTGATTTTCTAAAAAAAATGTTTTTTGACATTTTCTTGTTAAACCACTGGCTCTCGAGATAATCGTTAATTACTTCAATTCAAGTTTTTATGAGATTTTTTAATTTTATAATTGATAAATGTCGAATTATCTCGGTAACTATTGACTTTACAAAAAAATGTCAAAAGATATTTTTTGTAGAAAATTAAATTTCCCATAAAAAATGTACCTTAACATTTTCCTCTAAAATCAATAATTTTCGAGATAAACTCAAAAATAAAAACAAACTCCATTTTTCTCATGACGTAGAGTATCACCCGATCATGATTATGTCATCAGTCCCTCAAATTAATTGAAAAAATTCTAAAAATAGTAAAAAAAGTTTTTTAATAAATTAAGAAAAATCAAAAACAATTAATAAAAAAATTTTAATTAATTTTTCATCAATAATTCCAGATATTAAAAAATTTAATAGTTACGGCCCTGGATATCTACGTTGTACCATCGGGCCATCAGTTGAATATTCAGAATCAATCGAATCTCTCGACATTCCGGTCTCACGAGCCTTTTCTTCATTAATTATCACAATTATTTGTTTTTCTGTGACAATTGCGTAATTTTTACATGGAATATTCCATGAGTGAGTGATGATAAATAATCCTGGAAGAGTGATTCTAGGGCATGTGGCAATGAAATAAAACAATTTGGAATTATTATCAACGAATTTTAAGGTATATTAATTACTTAATTAATTAATCAAGTGTTTATTTAATTGATTAATTCAGTTTTTTGATTTTTCAGTGTTTTTGTGGTGATAATCATGAATTATCATTGGATTTGGGGTTAAAATTTTTTTTTTTAATTGTTTAATTATTTTTTCATAGTTTAAATGGGTTAATTGTTTAATTATGACGTAATTTATCGGAGTAACGAGGTAATAGGCTTTTTCTGGGGATGGAATGTTATCATTGATATGTCACAATCGTGAACATAACCTAGAAAACAAGGATTCATTTATTCTGACAATGAGAATTATTGTTTTGTTTAATTCGCAAGTATCTCGGTAAATATCGGCTCTAGGGAAAAATGTCAAGAGACATTTTTTGCGGGAAATTTAATTTCTCAAAAAAAATGTCTCTTGACATTTTTTATTAAATCTATTTATTAACGATATAATTGAGAAAAACTGTTTTTGAAAAATTGATAATTTTAAAAAGTGAAAAGTTTGCTTTTTTTTAATTATCTCGTTAATGAACAGTGTTATGGAAAAATGTCAAGAGACCTTTTTTTTCTAGGAAATTGAATTCTCTACAAAAAATGTTCCTTGACATTTTTGTGTAAATTGAGTCGTTCTCGAGATAAATGGTTTATTATCATTCGATAAATTGTGTTTTTTTTTCTAATGAATTGCAAATGTTTATAAACAAATGAACAAACATTTTCATAAATAAAATTATAAGAGTTTGTGGTTTTTGCAGATAAAAAAAAGACTGGAGAATTTATACGATAATATTGAGGAATTAAAATGCCTAAACAAATACTTGAGGAGATCATGGATAATGAAGTTAATGATAAAGAAATAACGGACATGACGAGTGTTCACAATGGTGATGAATCACCTATTCAGAGGGAATGTTCACCAGTTTATCCCGTGAGTTTAATCATCTCTCATTATTAAAAATTAAAATATATTTTTGTTTATATGCAGTTATCTCGAGAACCCGTGATTCTAGAGAAAAATGTCAAGAGATCTTTTTTGTAGAGAATTTAATTTCCAACAAAAAATGTCTTTTGACATTTTTCTCTAAAATCAATAATTACCGAGATAATTATCAATTTCTTAACTTTATTAATTATTTCTCTTGTTCAAATGTTCAACATCAAAGTCAATATACAAAGAAGCACCATTCAGCGATGATCCAGACGCTATACTGGAGCGCGATGTCTGTGATTACAACACAAAAATTACCCTGAAAATGGCTAAAAGTGGAAAAGGTAAGGGAAATAAATTTCCCAAATAAATCATAAATTTTCATCATCATTATCACTTAATTTACAGCTCCTAGACGTGTTCGTGTTTATGCCGATGGTATCTACGACTTATTTCATCAGGGTCATGCTAGACAGCTGATGCAAGCGAAAAACATATTCCCAAATGTCTACCTGATTGTTGGAGGTAAAAAGAACTCAAAAAACAAAACTTAAATTCAGTTATCTGTGAATATCTCTGAATCTAATAGAGATATCAACATTTTCATGGATACCTTTTTTATAGCTCTCAATTTTCTCCACAAAAAAGGTCTTAACAAAAATTCCCCCATCTCCCCTAGATTCCGAGATATCGATTAAAAACTGAGACAATTCGTTTTAATTTTATTTTCTAGCGATAAAAAATTCATTAATTATTCTCTCATGATTATTAATAGTTTGTAACGATGATTTGACGCATGAGAAAAAGGGTCGTACCGTCATGACTGATTTGGAGAGGTATGAGGCCGTCAGGCATTGCCGTTACGTCGACGAAGTTGTGCGTGATGCACCGTGGGAATTGGATGAAGAGTATTTAGCTGTTCACAAGGTGTTTATCATTTAAAATTACGTTTTTATCATTTTAATTATTCATTAATATCAATTTTAGATTGATTTCGTTGCACACGACGATATACCGTACATGTCAGACGATGCTGACGATGTTTATGCAACGATTAAAGCAAAAGGAATGTTCGTTGCAACACAGAGGACAGAGGGGGTATCAACGTCAGACATTGTTGCTCGTATTGTCAAAGATTATGATATTTATGTGCGGAGAAATCTTGCAAGAGGCTACAGCGCCAAAGAATTGAATGTTTCATTTCTAAATGTGAGTTTTTATCAATTTAATCGTAATACTGTTCAAGTTTTTCATGAATATCTTGTAATCTAGGGGGGAATATCGTTATTTTTGTTAGGACCTTTTTTGTAGCTCTGGATCTGCTCTACAAAAAAGCTCTTTTGACATTTTTCGTTAAAATGAATAGTTTATTAGATAAATTCAAAATTTATATTCTGAGTTGTTGAAAATTCATGTTTTTGGGGTGAATTTCATATTTAAAACGTGATTATCTCGGTAATTAGGGTGTTTTTGATGGAATGTCATAAGACCTTTTTTTACAGAGAATTGAATTATCTACAAAAAATGGCTTTTGACATTTTTCTATAAAATCCATAATTTTCGAGATAAATCAAAAATTTAAAAAACTTTTTATCAATTGATTAATGAAAATTATTTAATGAGTGTTTATAATTAATTGTTTTAATTAATTCAGGAGAAAAAATTCAGAATTCAGAATAAACTTGATGACCTCAAGGACAAAGGTAAAAGAGTTATGGAGAATATTGAAGAGAAACGAGTGGATATGATATCAAAATGGGAAGAAAAATCACGTGATTTTATTGATGCATTTCTTTTATTATTTGGAAGAGAAGGAAGATTGGTCAGTATCCGAAGATATGGATTTTTAATTATATTTATCATTTACACAATAATTTTAATCATTTTTTTTATAACAATTGTTGGATTTACAGCTAAAAAATCAGCTGAAAAAATTAATTATTACTTTTGATAAATAATTTATATATATTTTTTTTTTCGATTTGTAATTTAGTTTTAATTCCTTTTCTAGTCGATAATTGATCGAAATAATAAATATTTAATTTTATTAATTGTTTATTATTGTTATTAGACGTTTTTAATTAATTTTTTTTTTATAAAATTGAAGAAATTGAAGAAAAGAAGATTAATTTTTGTTTAAATTCGTTCAAAGGTAATTTTCATTAAAAATGTAAATTTTTTAAAAATTCTATTGGAGATGATAATTATTGATGATTGATGATTACAGTCGACAATTTGGAACGAGAGTAAAGGAAGATTGATGCAGGCATTATCACCTCCAGGTAGTCCAAAACGTGCTGGAAGTCCTGATGGTAGTTGTAGTAGTAATTATGATGATGATCATGTCAGGTGAGTTTGTTTTTGTCAATTATCTCGGAATCTAATGGAGATATTGAAATTTTTGTAAAGACCTTTTTTTTAGCTCTCAATTTTCTCTACAAAAAAGGTCCTAATGAAAATTTCTGTATCTCCCCTAGATTCCGAGATATTGATGAAAAAACAAAATTAATCAATCAATTTTAATAAAAAAAAAAAATTGTTTATAATTATTTATTTCAGTCCACCACCTAAAAAAGCTGGACGTTATGAATTTTCAACACCAAGCCATTATCTCAGTGATGATTACAGTGATGATGAAGAGTCAAATCTCCATTCAAAATGATTTAAATTCATTATAATCAGCATCTTAATTTAAATTCTCCTTCTTTTCATTAATTAATTCACCTAAAAATAATTAAAAACGAGAAAATAATTATTTACAGCACAATTAAGTTGACTCATTAATTTATAATTCATTGACTTGTAATAATTAAGAAAATTGAAATTAAAGTCGAGTTAATTATTAATTTATTTAATGAAAAAAGAAAGAAAAAATGTTTCTGTGTAAATTCAATATTTATTTTAAGATAAGAAGGGAATTGTGATGCTTGACGAACAGAATTCATCATTATTGTGTTTTTTTTTCTTTTTTTCAATGTTTTTCACTGTATGAAGTGTTATTTGTACATGCACGTGTGAAAAAAACGAGTGAATTGATAATTCAATTTTTGTTTAATTGTTTTTGAGGATATCTCGGAATCTAGATGAGACATCAAAGTTTTTCAAGAGACCTTTTTTATAGATCTCATTCCGCTCTACAAAAAAGGTCCTTATGAAAATTTCTCCATCTCTATTAGATTACGAGATATGCATCAAAAACAAATTTTTTATCAATTCAAATTGATTCATTCTGGAGTTACGAATATTTTTGACAAATATCTCAGAATCTATGAGAGATATCGATATTTTTATAACGACCTTTTTTCTAGCTCTCATTTTTCTCTACAAAAAAGGTCTCAATAAAAATTTTGATATCTCTATTAGATTGCGAGATATTTATAAAAAACAAACTTGTTTTTATCAATTCACTCATGAAATCATTTGGGTTGCTACCTTCGGTAAAAGACAATATCAGTGTTTAATATTATTATTTATAGGGTCAGTTTGTTAATTAAATACTGGAAATTTGCCAATTTACATTGAGAATAAAAATTGTTTCTACTGAATAAATTTTTTTTATTGATAATAAATATTTTTTTTTTTATGAAAAATTTTAATAATTTTTTTTCTCAATGGAGTCGATGGATATATATCTATCTCTGTGAATCGTATGATTAACCAATGGTGCCTAATTTGTTGATCAGATAGTAATTCTAAAAGTTATTAGTGGAATTGAGAAACAAAAAAAAATTTTGCCTTTAGTTTTTTATGAATATTTCCGAATCTAAGGAAAGTGGGGAAATTTCATAAGGACCTTTTTTGTAGAGGAGAGTGAGAGCTATAAAAAAGGTCTTATCAAAAATTTCGATAACTCCTCTAGATGCCGAGATATTTAATAAAAACTAAAGACACTTTTCCAGTGAAATCGGTTTACTTCATTATTATTAATGTCTCGTGATTGGCTTTTTAACAGTACTGAAGTACTGAAATAATTAATTGATTCAGATGAATAAAAATATACCGAGATTATTGTTTAGTATCAATATATAATAAAACATAATTAAAAATTGAATAAAACTGTAAATAATTCAAAATTCATAATTTTTCAAACTAATACTTTCCCAAATATCTCCGAATCTAACAATAATATCAAAAAATCTCAAAAGACCTTTCTTCTAGCTCTCAAAATTCTCTACAAAAACGGTCTCCACAAAAATCCCCTATCACCCCTAGAACCCAAGATATACCCAAAAAACAAAACTCTAAAAATTAAAAATTACGAAAAATCAACAAATAAATTTAAAAAAAACCATTTTTTAATCCCCATTGTCATCAATTCAAACTCCCTAGTACCACCCCCCACCACCAGATGTCGTAATGCACCCGTAAACCCCTGAAAAAACACCTCAATTCACTCTAATTAATTCCATTTGTGCCCTAAAAAATCCAAAAAAATTGATAAACAAACATTAAAAATTGATTTAAAAATTTTAAAATTACCGGGTTTGGTCCCCCCACCCCTCCCCCACTCCTCCCCTCTCAAGAGAGAGAGAGAGAGAGAGAGAGAGAGAGAGAGAGAGATAAAAAACAATATTGAAAACCGTCAAAACGAAGCCATCAAGTGCGTTCTTCCAGTGTCTCCTAAAATCTCACAAAAAACCCCCAATTATTGACCCATTTTGCCCCACTAAATACCCCAAAACCACCCCAAACAAATGCCCCCACCATATACCCTCTAAAATTCACGAAAAAATCCAAAAAAAATGGATTTCAAGTGAATCAAAAAAATCCAAAAAAATCCTCTAAGTCATGTTATTTAATTTAAATAAATAAATTAACGTGATTAATTATAATTATTGGATTTATTAACACTCAATGGGCCTACTGATGTGGTAACTATTGAGCCAAAATGGAAGAGCACAGCGTACACAGCAGTATCAGCGATATAAATAGTGAGGATCAAACGAGAATTGAACGTGAGAATTAATTTTTTACATTTTATTAATTATTTCAATTATATTAATCAATTATCAATGTTTATCAACATTTTATTATTTATTTTACATGTTTATTTGATGCTCATCATGACCCTGGGCTCCATGATCAAAATAACTGACATTCTAACCCAAAAATCCAAAATTTTATTTGATCAAAAACCTCAAAAAATTCAAAAATTGACGATTTTATCACTTTTTTTCAACTTTAAAAATTCAATAAATTATTTTTAATTAATCTCATACTCATTATTAATTAATTAATAATTTAATTGGGATTATTGAGGTGTCCTTGAGGAATTACGTCAGAGATTGATGAATTTTTTTTAATTGTTTATTTATCAGAATCATCGATTGTTGCACCGAGGAAAAAACGTATATGTCTGGTTGGTGGTGCTAGCTGTGATCCAGCACTTGGTACAGCTGCTCAACAATTTGGTGTGCCTGTTTTGAAGTCTACAAGTGGTGTTGAATACGTTGATGATACGAGTTATTGTACTTATTTCATTCTGAAGGAATTCCAAGGGCCTGATTATGATAAATTACACAAGAGTGCTCACAGGATCCTGGGGCCCACTGCTCTTCTCCAATTGGCAGATAAGAGAGAGTCATTGCCAAGTATAAATCGGCCTATGTACACTAGAGCAATGCTGGGGACAGTTGTTGTTTTTACTGGATTTAGGAAAAAAGATGAATTGGTGAGGATTTAAGATTTTTGGGTTTTGGTTTAGTGGATATCTCGGGATCTAATGGAGATATCGATATTTTGCAAGAGACCTTTTTTGTAGAGCGGAAAAAGAGGTACAAAAAAGGTCTCTTGAAGAATTTTCATAGGAGCTCTAGATTCGGAGATATGAAACTCTGATTTTAATCGAGTTTTATATTTTTATAAAATCAGTTTCTATTGAATATCTTCATATCTAATGGAGATATCAAAATTTTCCAAGAGACCTTTTTTGTAGCTCTCGACATTTTTTATAAAAAAGGTCTCTTGAGAAATTACGACATCACCTCTAGATTCAAAGATATCCATAAAGAAAAATTGATAAAAGTGATTAAAGAAAAATTGATAAAAAAAACGAATTAATCCTCAAAAAATTGCAGACGAGGCTCATAAATATGATTCACTGCATGGGTGGCAGTATTCGCAAAGAAGTTGGGGCAAAGGTGACTCACCTAATTGCCAACTGTTGTGGTGGTGAAAAGTACAGATATGCCGTGACCTTCAGAGTTCCTATAATGTCAATGAATTGGGTATTGGCCCTTTGGGAAGCCAAAAATGATGTATCGAGTTATGGAAATAATGATGATTTAATTATGAATCACAAGTTGAAACCATTTTTTGGTGCTCGTGTTTGTTTTTTTGGATTTCCTGATGATGAGAAAAAACACATGGTCGAGGTACTCCAGCAACAGGGTGGGGAACCAACAGAAATTGATGATCCGGAGTGTACACATGTGGTAAATTAATTTTTCTATTCATTTAATATTAATTAAGACTTCAATCAAGCAAATTATTGAATAAACGAGTGAAATAAATTTTTTTAATTTTATTAATACCGAATTATCTCGGTAATTATTGAGTTTAGAGAAAAATATCAGAAGATCTTTTTTCTTGGAAATTGAATTATCTACAAAAAAGGTTCTATGACATTTTTTCATAAACCCAGTAGTTTCCGAGATAATCAATAATTAACAAAACATTGATTTATAAAATGTGAAATAATCAATTTTTACGTTTTGTTAAAAACTCAAAATATCTCGAGAATGATTGATTTTATCAAAAAATGTCAAGAGACATTTTTTGTAGCTCACAAAATTTCCAATAAAAAATGTCTCTTGACAGTTTCCTCTAAAATCAATCATTCTCGTGATAATCCTTAATTTATACAAAAAAAAAAACTAATTTTCATCAAATTTCACAATTTTCTTCTCCAAAAATTCTCCAGGTATCAAATTTAGGTAACAATAGCTACAAGATTGCCGACACATCAACAATAAACTCTAGAATATGTTTTGATCACCCTTATTACCTATTCTCTCAATTATTCACTGAATTACCTCCCGAAAAATTCCAAAAAAATTTCCTAGAGTCTCCAAAAACCCCTGGAACAATCCCAGCATCAAGAAACCCCTCTGGAGACTACGAATACCTGAAAAATCAGAGTCAAGATTCAGCAATTTTCATGGATTTCACTCCAAAATCATCATCATCCTCTTGCAATGATTCTGTCACCCAAAATGACGTTGATATCCTCTCAACATCGACTCAAATATTCCCTGATGGATCCAAACACTTCAGAGAAACTCATAATGATGGATTTAACCACTCAAAAAGGAATACAACGACTAGGAGATACTTCAGATGGAGAAAATCACATTCTTGCTTCATTCTCCCACCCCCAGAGACATCGAATCAATCTCGATTCGTTAAAATATCTTCACAACCAAATTTATCAATTAAATCAAATGATGATGATTTTTTCATTGAATTAAATCAAAATTTGAGAAAATTAAACAGAAAAAGAAAATCTAAACATCGAAAAAATTTAATTTCGATTGATTTTCCATTTTTTAATAAAAGATATCATCAATTTAATCAAATTGATGGATTTGAGACGTCTCCAGGATTTTTTGGAAGTGATAAAAATAATTTACTGGAATTTCCAATGAATATTGAGGGAATTGAGACGAAATTTCCAATGGTATTTTTTTTTTTCTTTTTAATTATTTTCAGTGTTTATCGTTGGTGGAGGCTGTCTATTTTGGTATCCTGAGGGGTTCAGTGATGTTTATGAACAAAAAATTGTTGTTTATTGTCATTTGTTATTGTCTAATTACGAGTAAATTGTTTATTTAATTTTTTTGATAATTTTTTTTTCGTTTTCACAGGTTGTTGATGAGTCTAATGTCAATGCACTACCAGATTTGGCATCTGTACGTGCACATATTGTCAAGGCTGAATGGTTTTGGACATCTGTGCAGAATGAAGGGGCTGCTGATGAAAAGGAATATCGTTTTGAAGATGTTAGTTGATAAAATTCATTTTTTAATTCAGTTTTTCATTGATACCTCTTAAACTAGAGGAGATATCGAAATTTTTATAAAGACCTTTTTTGTAGCTCTCAATTTTCTCTACAAAAAAGGTCCTCTCCAAAAATCCCCTATCTCCTCTAGATTCCAAGATATTCTCAAAAAATTAAAAATCATTAATTTTTCTTATTTTATAAATTTCGTTAATTGATGTTTATTAATTAATTAATTGTTAATTACAGTATTTAGAATCAGTAATGTCACCAAGTGCATCATCAAGAAGAGATAGCCAATCAGCAGCAACACCTACAACAGCATCAACACGAAGAAAACGTAAACGTTTGGCTGAAACTTTATCAAGTTTAGTACAAAATGGTAGTGATTCACCAGCTGTTTATAAAAGACGTTCAAGTATCAGTGATGCTGGTCATCTTAGTGTCAGTGGTAGTTTTTTAGACTGTACAGCAAGTCCTGACAAGCAGTTACTCGATGGTCAGTACCAGAATCCCTCAAAATTGAAAAAAATATTTTTTTTTTTTTTGATAAATTAAAAAAATGAATTTTTCATTAATAATAGATATTCCAGAGGTTGAAGCTGTTACAACTGATTCAACACGTAAAAACCTTTCACCGAGGCATCAAGTGGTGCTGGAGCTTGTCCAAACTGAATCAAATTACGTTGGCATTCTCAGTACAATTATGACGGTATGAAATTTTTATTTTCATTGATATCTTGGAATTTAATGGAATTATCAAAATTTATCATGAGACTTTTTTTTTTGCTCTTGATTTTCTCTACAAAAAAGGTCCTTATGAAAATTCCCCTATTTTCCCTAGATTCCAAGATATTCCCTAAAAACTTGATTCTTCAATTTTTCACTCTATTATTTCAAAAAATCATGTAACTCAAATATCGATTTATCTTGATAACAATTGATTTTACAAAAAAATGTTAAAAGACATTTTTTTAGCTCTCGATTTTCTCTACAAAAAAGGTCCTCATTAAAATACCCCCATCTCTTCTAGATTCCGAGATAAACTCAAAAAAAAACCCCTAGACCCCCAAAAAAATTGAAAATCTACTAATAAAAAAAATTCTCCCCCCTCTCTAGTTATTCAAATCCCCCCTGGAGGACTACATAGAGACAAGCAACGAACTCCTAAACAGCACAGAATCAAAAATAATCTTCGGAAACTTTCCCCCAATCTACGAAGTTCACAAGAAAATGCTCGAAGAGTTGCGATATTGCGCTGCCCACTGGACCGAGGACACCAGCATAGGAAACATCTTCTTGAAATACGCCCCAGACCTGGTGGACACGTATCCCCCCTACGTAAATTTCTTCGAGAATACGAAGGAAATGCTGGAGCAGTGCGATCAGAATAAGCCCCGATTCCATGCATTTTTAAAAATATGTCAAACAAAACCCGAATGTGGTAGACAGAGTCTCAAAGAATTGATGATAAAACCGGTCCAACGATTGCCCAGTATTAGCCTACTCCTAACAGACATTCTCAAGCACACGAGTAAAAATAATCCAGATCACAGTGCCCTGGAGCTGGCGATAAGCAGTATTAAAGAGGTCATGACACATATCAACGAAGACAAGCGAAAAACCGAGGGTCAACTTGTCATGTTTGATATATTCAATGAAATTGACAATTGTCCACCCCATCTGGTGTCATCGCACCGGTCATTTATTGGAAAGTGTGAGGTGATGGAGCTCGGTGAGGGATTGAGTGGACGTGGTGATCATTTGGTGTTATTTTTATTTACTGATACATTGGAGATATGTAAGAAGAGGTCGAAGGGGTTTAATTCACTCAAGAGTCCTAATATGGCTAATGGTTTGCATACGGCTAAACTCAGCCAGGGAAAGCCTTATAAACATATTAAAATGCTGTCTTTGAGTACTATTAAGAAGGTTGTGGATATTCGTGAGACAGATGGTGAGTTTTTTGTTTAGTTTTTTTTTTTTTTATGGGTCTAAGGGTCTAAATCTCATACATTATATTATTTAAGTTTTTAAAATTGTTTTTCTTTGTTGCAATTCACGTTTACGATATCTAAATCAATTCAATATTCACAGAATGCCAGAAAGTATTTGCTCTAATGGTCAGAAGTAATCAAGAGTTGAAGGAGAAATTATTTTCATTTACTATAACTGATGAGGAAGTCAATAAGACTAATTATCTCAAAACATTGTGCAGACAAATGGCCAATACTGTCTGCAAAGCTGATGCAGTAAGTCATTTAATATTTAATTATTCAATTAAATTATTAAGAGGCCTCGGGAGTAAAAAAAAAACTACTGAAATGCGAAGAAAACTTTGCTCCACGAATTCTCAGCCAAGAGAGCATGGATAATTATGAAACATACTTTAAAAAATTTGTTCATTTTTTACTCACAGAATGTGACGAGATGAGGGTGCCTGGAAGAGGATGAATATTTTTTTTTTATGTTTAAACATTCGAGGTGGCTGACAGGTCTCCGGGCCGCCATCTTGGAGTGAAGGGAAGGGGTATCCAAGCAAGATGGCGGCATGAGGACCTGTCCACCACCTCGTAAGTATAAACATTGAAAAAAATTATTTATTCTCTTCCAGGCATCCTCATCTCGTCACATCTTGTGAGTAAAAAATGAACAAATTTTTTGAATCATGTTTCATAATTTTCCATCCTCTCTTGGCGGAGAATTCGTGGAGCAAAGTTTTCCCCGCTTTTCAGTAGTTTTTTTTTACTCTCGAGGCCTCTTAAATTAACCATTAAAAGAAAAAAATTGTTTATTTTTCTCTCGTTTTAGGACACTTTTTTAATAAGTCTAGATTCCCATCAATTGGAAATTAATACTAGTGACGTTGCTCTTGGTACATTGAGCAAAGCATTTAAGTGAGTATAATTAATTAATTTAATCATCATTATTTATGTAAATAAATATTTAAATAAGGCCTGTATCAATTCAAATTCGTTAAATCCTATTATTTAATGCATGAGAACGTATTAAATAATAATTTTGTTTACAGGAGTCTATTTCATAATTTTTACCTGGAGTATATGGATCCGTATGTGTTCCTGCTCAATAGCATGTGTGAAATATTGAATATTATGTTTTTCAGAATTTTTTTATTTAGCATGTTCAATTAATTAATCCATTTAATTTAATTATCAGGCCTGAATTAATCCCCTGGAGTTGATTGTTTTTGATAAATTAGTGTTAAATTTTTTTAAAAATAATATTTGAATTATTTTATTGTTTAGATTTGCTACACGTACGAAAATGAAAGTTGGTAGAGCGTTCAGTTTTAATAAAACACCGAGTAAATTAAAGAGGGCAATGTCTACGATGATGTCGCCATTTGGATCTACACACAGTTTAACACCAGCCAGTCAACAACTTGCACAGATGAGATTGGCCAGTTGCAACAATATTAATGTTAGTCATTGATTTTTTTTCCTCATTTGAATTTTTTTCCATTCCCACCTTTTTCTTCTATTTCATATTATTCGATTATTTAATTTAATTGGTAAATCTTTGTGAATGCTAAACGATAGTATGAGGATGATTGTCGTCGTAGGAATAGTAATAGTAAGTAATTTAGTTAATTATTGATGAATTAATGAATTGATAAAACGAGGGAGATAGGAATAAATTTAGTTTTTGATGAATATCTCTGAATCTAGTAGAGATATCAAGATTATTTATAGGACCTTTTTTATAGCTCTCATTCTCCTCTATAAAAAAGGTCCTTATGACAAATCCCCTATCTCCCCTGGATTCCAAGATATTCATAAAAAAACAGAATCGTAAAAAATTTCAAATTGATTTAGGTGAAAAAACACTAATTAATCGATATCTCGAAATCTAATAGATGAATCAAAATTTATCAGGAGACCTTTTTTGTAGGTCTTGATTTTCTCTACAAAAAAGGTCTCCACAAAAAATTCGATATCTCTCTCAGATCCCTAGATATCCATCAAAAACTAAACTCAAAAAAAAAAAAAAAAATTCTCAATCTAAAATGATTTTATGATATTTTCTACAGGAACTGGGCAATGGTGGTTCAGATTCATCGTCTAGAGATGATGTACTAGTTGCTCCAATGTCAGTACAACCAACGAGAAAAGCTAAATGCAGTTCCCTGAGTATTGCCTCATTGAGAAGGTTGTAACGATTTATTCTCTAAAATCATGACTTTTTAAGAAAAAAAAAAAAAAAAACTGGAGCATTCTACTCACAGTAATCCACTCACATTTCATAGATTTAATCGCTTTTTTCTGTCTAACATAATTTAATCATTCAAGGCAATCAACAAAAAATAAATTAACAATTATAATTTTTTTTCTCCTCAAAGAGCAATCACATGGGCACAAATCATATTCAGTATTTAAAAAAAACCATTTTCTCATTAAAATTTTCTCTTTTTATGGTTTAGAAACTGTTCGGAGGAGTTCATTGAGGACAAATCAAACTCTTGAGATTGTTTTTAAATTCAAATAATCCCGCGCTTTTTAGTAAAACTGAGGAATGAAAAAAATTCCATTAAAACTGTGTAAATAGATTAATTATCACTTTACGTAATCATCAATTTGTTTTTTTTTTAAATTTTCAAATTGAAAATTTTGAAAAAAATGAGATGAATTTAATTTTTAAAAAAATTTAATCAATAAATATTTAACATTTAGTTGATTAAATAATAAGTTGAAGTGTAAAAAATCCAGTGATGATAAAAGAGGGGAAAAAATGATTCCTCAGTTCCTCAAAATAGCATTTTGTTAATTAGATTATTAGATGATAAACAATCCAAGTATCATGATGAATTGCGAATGAGTAAATGCTGTTTTTTTTTTTAAATTTATTATTAAATCCCTTTATCATTTGATTAATTGAATATTTAAAATATGATAATAATTATTGCCATTATGTTTATCATAATTAATTGTTTAATTGATGATTAAGTGCCCCTGTTGACAGCAATTTAAATTAATAGAATAATACAACAGCTGTGCTGTGAAAAGAAAATTGCCTTATTATCTGAAAATAATTCTCACTCGTTAAAAACAATTTTTTTTTTCCTTTTTCAGTAATTAAAAATTAGGCGAAAACTGATAAATTAAAAATTTTGATTCGATATTATTGTAAATATTAAATAATAATGTTTAACCTGAATAGCTCGTAAAACGATAATTATATATTTTTTATGATAAATTACCGAAAAAAAAAAATTAATGATAATCATTCGGTTTATCTTCATTATGATTATCTACAATGATTTATATGAATGATGTAATAGATTGTAAAAATAAAGAGATGAAAATTTTAATATTAAGGGGTTTTTCATTATTTTATTAAATTGTTTGTCGAGTGATTATTCATATAATTGAGTTTTATCAGTTTGAGAGTTAATGAGGGTCTTGGGAAGTTTCTTGAGATGTCGAATAAACTTTGTTCGGGGTAATTGGGTTTGTGTTAACATGTTATCAGGAAGGTTAGTAGGTGTTACAGATGCTGAGCAACATTGATTTTCTTTGTGGGGTGAGAGATTTAAAGGAGTATGGTCATCATCCAGTGTTTTGTACTGATCACATTGTACATAATTTTGGGATTTAATTTTTTTTTTTTTCAATGGCTGACCTTGATTTTATGACCCTAATTTTTCTATTGACCCTCATTTTATGAGTGACCTTGATTTTCCGGCTGACCCTGATTTTATGACACTAATTTTCCGACTGACCCTCATTTTATGAGTGACCCTCATTTTATGACTGACCCTGATCTTATGACTGACCCTCATTTTATGACTGACCCTGATCTTATGACTAAACCTCATTTCTCAACTGACCCCCATTCTATGGCTGACCCCAATTTTCCGGCTGACCCTCATTCTATGACTGACCCCAATTTTCCGGCTAACCCTGATCTTATGACTGACCCTCATTTCCTGACTGACCCTAATTTTCCGGCTGACCCTGATCTAATGATTGACTCTCATTCTTCGGAGGACCCTGATTTCATGATTGACCCTGATTTTATAACTGACCCTCATTTTATGACTGACCCTGATCCTATGACTGACCCTCATTCTATGACTGGCCCTAATTTTCCGACTGACCCTTATTTTCCGGCTGACCCTGATCTAATGACCGACCCTCATTCTTCGGAGGACCCTGATTTCATGATTGACCCTCATTTTACATCAACCCCTCAATAAAAAAAATGCAATCAATAATAAATCCACTAAACCAACAAATCTCAAACCCCCAAAATCTAATTCTTTTTTCCTCGAATTAATTTTCAAATATTTTCCACAAGTCATTCCCTCTAATCATGTTCCAGGGGGAGTTATCCAGGAATCATTATTTCAACCCCCCCTAAGTACAAGCTGATCACTTTCTCCACCCCTCCTAAAACCCCAATGGATTACTTATGTAAAAGTGGATCGAGGGACTGAGAAAATACTAAATATGTAAATTATGACTAAACACTGATAAATAAATTAAAAAATAAATAGACAAATAATTGAATAAATAGATCAATAAATCAATCAATTGATTGATTAATTAATTAATTAATTGAAAAATCGTCCAAAATCTAAAAAAAAAATTAAAAAAAAATTGAATAAAATCGGCGCCTCTATCGACAACCACAAACCCCAATGCACATCCCCATGGTCCTGCGCCCTGTTGATGCTGCGTACCCTCCCTTCCCCCCTGCCCCTCCTCTCGCCACCCCCCCCCCCTTTTTTTAATCAGTACCACTTGTACAACTTGGCATATATCAGATATAAACGAACAACAACAATACCCATGGCATCTTACGTTTTTCCCCCCCCTCCCCCTAAACCCCCTTCAGTGGTCCTGCGCAAGCATCACTCTGTGCGTCATTCCGACCGACAACGAAATTACTTCAACTCTGACTTGGACCCTTACATGATGGAGAGGAGGGGGGGGGGGGGGGGAAAGGGGATGAAGAAGAAGGGGAAGAAAAATGAAGAACTGGTGGTAGTTGAAGACAGTGAGGGCCAGGCCGCCGCCATAGCCGCTCCCGAGAGATAATTTAATATTACCGCAAATAATAAATAAATTGAATAATTCAATTTAAAAAAATGAAAATTCATGTTTTTCACAGTTTAATCGATATATCAAATATTTCATTTAAATATATTGAATTTACTCGTGGTGATGATTATTTTAACATTTTGATAGGAAAAAAAAAAAAAAGTGTTGAATAGAGGAAAAAAAAATTTAAATAAAATGAAAAAAAACATCATCATGATTTTCATGATCATTATGTGATGCTGATGTTTATAATCATGATCATCATGTCAGAAAAATAAATTTGTGAGTGAAATTAAAAAGTTTTTAGTGAAAATAATTGAATGAAAAAAATTTTAAAATTTTTGATAATTTTAATAATATTCAACATCTGAGCATGAGTATTGGCTCAAGATGCGCCATCTCGAGATATTAATCATCAACCCAGATTAAAATTAAATTCTCGATTAATGGGAATTTTGTTAAAAATGAAATTAAAATGAGAAATTGAATAATTATTTGGTTAAAGAGATTTTTAAGAATTGTGTCAGACAAATTGTCTGTCCAAGGGGTTTTTCTACTTGTTCAGTTGAGTGCCATGAGGATGATAAGCATGGGTGACACGATGGCGGACGAAATGTGTTAATTAATGATGATTAAATGGATTTTTAGTGGTTTTTAACGCCTGGAGACAATTGGAAATTGATTTTTTTTTGGCTTTTTGGATGTGTCCCGAATTTTTGAGTTATGGTGGAGGGGATTTTGGTGGGAGTGGGGGACGATATGACTGTGCAACCTTTTTCGTTGGGTAAATGTAAGTTTTTTGAGGTTTTTCATCATTTTTTAATCATTAATTGAGAGAAATTGAATAATTGAATTGGTTTTTTAAGTGGAAAAACAAGAATCGTTGATTTTTATTCACTTTTTTGGAAATATCTCGATATCTGTGAGAGATATCAAAAATTTTGATAAGACCTTTTTTGTACCTCTCATTCTCCTCTACAAAAAAGGTCCTCATGAAAATTTCCCTATCTCCCCTAGATTTCGAGATATTCATAGAAAATTAATTCGTCTGAACAAACTTACGTTAATTCCACTTAAATATCAGTTTTTTTCAAATATCTCGAAATCTGTGAGATATATCAAAATTTTTGATAAGACCTTTTTTGTAGCTCTCATTCTCCTTCACAAAAAACATCTTTACCAAAATTCCCCTATCTCCCCTAGATTTCAAGATATCAATAAAAAAACAAATTCTCAATTTTAAATTTTTTCCCAATTTAATAAATTCCTCATTCATAATTTCATAAACCCACGTGTTCATTACCCCAATACCCATGGAGCATCTCTCAACACATAATTACCCACAACTCATTAACAAATCCTATTTTTACCCATGTCGTGACCCAATTGATACCTCAAGAGAAAAAATAAAAATAAAAAAAAATTAGAAAGAAAAAAAAATTTTAATTTTTTCATCATTTTTAATGATTACTTCACATCGAAAAGTACATAAACATGGGGCTGAGGATCCTCAGGTAAAACCTTAGCATCATCCCTTAACGAAAAAAAAGAAAAAATTATGAGAAATGAGTGATAAAATTCCGAGTTTTTCCATTTAACGCGAGATGGATGCCGGGATCTCGTTTGGACCGGGACGTCGTGCCCGTTACCATGGCAACATCGGTGGTGGGAGGGGGGGGGGGGGGCAAGGTTTGTGAGTTTTTGCCAGTGGCGCGACGACGAGCATCATCCCAGGATCACAAAGCTGTCTATCATATTTCCGAGAAAGAGAAAAATCGAAAAAATAAAAAATAAAAATTAATATTAAATTGAGAATTTATAGAGAAAAAAAATATATATTTGATGGATTTTGGAGGGAAAAAATTTGAGTGGGAAAGGTCTGATATTAACTTCTCTGATCCCTAGGTGACAGAGTGAACAACTGGCAATTGACTAATCAGGATGATTGCACGACGCATGGGAAAATGAATCGGTGGGACACTTGTTGCTCGAGCATTACGTAAGTCGCGGGGAGGAAGAAGAAGAAAAAAGAGGATATATTCAGTGGTGAAGTGGTAAAGGGTAACCGAATAGTTGATTTCAACAGGAGAAGGTTTTTTTGGGGGGAAAAATCGATATATATCGGTTTTTTTCAATATATATCGATAAAAATCGAAATGAATCGATATATCGAAATGAATTGATATATATCGAAATGAATCGATATATCGAAATTAATCGATATATATCGAAATTAATCAATATATATCGAAATGAATCGATATATATATATATCGAAATAAATCGATATATATCGATATATCAAAATGAATCGATACATATATCGATTCCTCGATCTATATCGAGACAAATCGATATATCGAGATAAATCGATATCCATCGATATATTGAAATGAATCGATATATATATATCGAATCAATTCGATACATTTCGATAATTGAGACAATTCGATATCCGAAAAATTGATTTTACCACTTTGTTACTGTATCAAAAAACCAAGAAATTCATCATCTTGAAGCCGTTAAATAAAATGTTCAAAGGACATTATTTAAACCTCCGGTGACACTGGATAACGCGCAATGTTCAATTATTGAACATGCCTGCGTGAAAAAAATATTAAAAAACAATAGAAGAAAATAAATTGAAAAATAAAAAAAGCGTGCAAGTACGCGGTAGCGGCTGCGGCTGCGGCGGCGGCGGCTGCGGCAGAGACGATTGATAGGCTGGATTACATACGTGGAATGTCTTCGGGGGCCAAGCGGCTTGTCCAGTCGCTGAGGGGCCGCGGTGGTGATGCTAATGGTACATCTAAAAATGATAGTGGAGGTGGTACTGGTGGGCCAAGCACAAGTGCAACAAGATTGTGTCATTATGACAGTGGACATGAGCTTGATGAAATATCTGTGGTGGGTGGTACACCAACAACACCATGTCACTGTACAGGATTAAAGTATGGAAGTGGACAAATTATGTATACAGACTTTGTGCCAGGTACTGGTGGACATCATTTGATGACTCCTGGAACACGGAGCAATGTTTCAGTCGGTTAGTGATTATTTCTTTTTTCTTTTTTTGACGATATCTCTGAATCTAATTGAGATAGCCAATTTTTTAATAAGACCTTTTTTGTAGCTCTAAATCTATTCTACAAAAAAGGTCCCTATAAAAATTGCTCTATCTCCTCTAGATTTCGAGATATTCATGAATAAATGAATCTAGAGTTGATGTGTTTTACTACTTCGTTGAGTCAATTTTTCTTCATTCAGTTTTTCGTGAATATCTCAGAATCTAGAGGAGTTAGCGGGATTTTTATATGGACCTTTTTTGTAGCTCTTATTTTTCTCTACAAAAAAGGTTTCTATAAAAAATCCACCATCTCCTCTAGATACTGAGATATTCATGAAAAGCTGATTATGAATTTGTAAAAAAATTTATTCCCCTCTTAATTTATTAATCGAATTTACGTTTGGGTAGTGAAACACGCTGGACCAGTCCTCTCAACCTGATCGATTCAGCAGAATCACCAGCATTGGTTATTCTCTGGCCAAATGCCAATGCACTAGGCCTGCTGACTTTATCGATGAACACACTGATACCGACCACTGCAATTGGCTTTTTTCCAAATATCGACTAGTCCCTCCCCCCCCACCGAGTCTTCCTCTCCATCTTTTATCATTTCCAATCTCAACAATTCGATGTTATACAAATGTATGCACCATTTACCCATTCATTGAACTGCAATTACATTCAGCGTTAGTTTTTTTGAAATATCTCTGAATTAAATGGAATTATCATGATTATCATGAGGACCTTTTTTGTGGAGAAAAATGAGAGCTATAAAAAAAGTCCTATAAAAAATTTTGATATCTCTATTGGTTTTTGAGATATTCAGCAAAAACTAAAATCAAAAATTGAAGTTGATTTTTTATTTTGAAATTTTACTTCAGTTTTTTCAAAATATCTCAAAATCTATGGGAGATATCAAAATTTGTGTCGAAACCTTTTTTTTAGCTCCTTTCATTCTCTAGAAAAAAGGTCCTCATAAAAATTTCGATATCTCTCGTTTATCCTGAGATATTCACGATAAACTGGACTAATTTCACCATTTCGCTACTGAAATTGAGTTAAAAATCGATTTTGGATCATCAAATTATTTCCTAAATTATTTGATTAATATTCTATATCCGTTACAATATTCCAGGGCATTCAAACAGCGGAAGGACCGAGTTCAAGAGTGGGGATACCCTTTTACGTTCCGAGGACGATGCGAAAAGTGTTGAAAGCGCAGTATCGAGATCACGTCAGAGTCTATTGGACTTTGTTGGAGGCAGATTTATATCTAGAAATCAAACTCCAAATCGTTATTATCATTCTCAGAACAGACAGAATCAGTCACGAGGTCGTCAAGAACAGCAGGTTTTAAATTATAGTATTTTAATAATTGAATTCAGACCGTCAGACCCTTAGACCCTCAGACAATCAGACCCTTATAGGGCCTCCAGAATTTTGACCCTGATTAATCATTGATGAATGTATAGAGATTGGGCCCTCAGACCCTTATATAGGATTGAGACCCTCGGACCCTGATTATAGCGTCGCCCGATCCTCGGCCCTTACGGCGTCTCCCGAATTTTGACCCTCAGACCCTCATATGATATCGAGACCCCAAGACTCTCATTGATGTCCATTCTATACTATTTGGACCCTCAGACCCTCATTAATAAGTAATATATAAGATTCGGGCCCTTTGACCCTTATTAATTGCTAATATTATATGATTTAGACCCTTCGACCCTCAGACCCTGATGACAGCGCCCTCTGATCCTTAACCCTCATTTAAAATTTTTTTAAACGGCCAATCGATTGAGCAAAACACACGCAATATAAATATAATCCATTTTTTCCCATAATTCCACAAAAATACCTGATTTAAAATCATGACAAAACTCCTTTAATTCTATCTCATGCTCAATGCTAATTACGAACAATTACATCCAATTAATTATCTCATATTTATACGGATAAGAATCAATTATGAAAGCAGTTAAACTCCTCAAGTCGGATTATCTCTCAACACTTCTTAAGACGTCTTAAACCCGATTAAGTGCATGACTAATTCAAATTAATTTCTTTAAATATCAAATTATTTCATAAACCATTGACTTTAGGGGAAAATATCAATAGACATTTTTTGTTGAAAATTTCATCATTTACAAAAAAGATCTTTTGACATTTTTGTCTAAAATGAGTCGTTACGGAGATAATTGAAAATTTGAAAAAATGGAAATATGAAAAAATTTCGAAAATTGAATTTTTGTGGTTTTTTAAACACGTGTTTATCTCGATAATGAGCGATTTTATGGAAAAATGTCAAAAGACATTCTTTTTAAAGAATTGTATCAGCTACAAAAAAGGTTTTATCACTTTTTCTCCTAGAATGACGCGTTTCCGAGATAATCTTATTATTAACAAAATAATAGTTTTTTTTTTAATATCGACTTGTTGAGATGAAAAATAGATAAATTCTTGGCTTAACAGATTTATTCCGTCTCTCAGAGATATTATGGCTCCTCGAGAGATTCTTTACATGCTGCGTACGTCAATCGTGGAGCAAGTGAGCTAGATTTGAGCAGAAAGCCGAAGAGAAAGGATCAGTTGAGGGGTAAATTAAAATTTCCGAATGTTTCTGCACTGGGAACACCTAGGGATACATCACAAATACGAACACTGGTATCGTCGAATCATTTGAATAACAACGGCAGTTGCAACGGAACTGAAACGTGAGTTTTTGGGTGATTATCTTGGAATCTACAAGAGATAGGGATATTTTTGTTAGGACCTTTTTTGTAGCTCTTTTTTCACTCTATAAAAAAGGTCTTGATGAAAATTTTGATATCTCGTACGGATTTTGAGATTTTTACGAAAAAAGGTTTCAAAATGGTAAAACTTGAAAAAATTAAAATTTTGAATTCAGTTTTTTGAAAAAATCTCAAAAACTAAAAGAGATAGACAATTTTTGAAGAGGACCTTTTTTGTAGCTCTGTTTTTTTTCTACAAAAAAGATTTCAACAAAAATTTTGACATCTCTTCTAGATTGTGAGATATTCATAAGAAAATGGTTTTATTAAACTGAATTATTGAAATTTTCAAGGAGATATACAGCACAACAACAACAGCAACAACGTGGGAGTAGAGGATATCCTGGGCAAATGGGCACAAGGGGTTTTCGAACGGGTGCACCCAATTGGTCATTCGTATTTGATCCAGCGGGTAGATTGTGTTATTACTGGTCAATGGTTGTATCTCTCGCTTTTTTGTACAATTTTTGGGTAATAATCTACAGATTTGCCTTTCAGGAAATAAATGGTTAGTCATTATCACCTAAAAATCAATAATTTAAACAATAATTAAATTATTTAAACTCAAAAACGAAAAAAAAAAAATTGATCGATTTTCTGTATTTCATCAAATATCGATTTATCTCGATAATGAGTCATTTTAGAGGAAAATGTCAGGAACCTTTTTTGTGGGAAATTTTCTTATCTACAAAAAAGGTCTATTAACATTTTCTCCTAAAATCACGGGTTCACGAGATATTCGCATAATTAGATAGATAATAATTGATTTTTTTACTTACAGGAGAAACACTGATTGTCTGGTTTTGCCTTGACTACTTCTCCGATCTTCTTTACCTAGTCGACATAGTTTTTCACTTCCGCACGGGTTATCTTGAGGATGGTGTACTGCAGACAGATGCTGTCAAATTGAGAAATCATTACATGAACAGCACAACTTTCTACATCGATTGTTTGTGCCTCTTACCCCTCGATTTTTTGTACTTATCAATAGGATTTAACAGTATTTTGCGGAGTTTTAGACTGGTTAAAATCTATCGGTAATTATCATTATATTTTTATTCAATTTAATTTACTGAATCGATTACTATCGAGATAAATCGATTTTTATCGAGATAGATCGATCATTATCGAGATGAATCGATTACAATCGAATAAAATCGATTATTATCGAGATATATCGACCTAACATCGGGATATATCGACTAATATCGAGATATATCGATTATTATCGAGAAAAAAAAGCTCTTGAAATTTTAAATTTCTCTCTCTAGATTCTGGGCATTTATGGATAGAACCGAGCGACACACGAATTATCCAAATTTATTTCGCTCCACCTCTTTGGTGCACTATCTACTAGTAATATTCCACTGGAACGGGTGCCTCTATCACATTATTTATAAGAACAATGGGTTTGGGAGCAAAAATTGGGTATTTGATGATTCGGAAGAAGCCGATGTTGTTAAACAGTATCTCCAGAGTTACTACTGGTGTACACTAGCCCTAACAACAATAGGCGATTTACCGAGGTACTTATGCCCTTTATCAACATCATAGAGTACACATGATCATCAATATTTTCGTATTTTTTCTCCCTTCGATTCTTTCTCTCTCTCTCTCTCTCTCTTTCTTTTCTTCTGTCTTTCTTTTACAGGCCAAGAAGCAAGGGCGAGTATTTATTTGTTATAGCTCAACTACTATTTGGTCTACTACTATTTGCCACAGTACTTGGTCATGTTGCTAATATCGTCACTTCTGTGAGTGCAGCACGTAAAGAATTTCAAGGTAATTTATGGGCTAATTATGGGTTTAAAATTTTTTTTTAAATGAAACTCCTTTACCGAGGGTATGAAAATTTTTAAGCGTTACGAGAATTATTAAGAGGCCTCTGGAGTAAAAAAAAAACTACTGAAATGCGGGGAAAACTTTGCTCCACGAATTCTCCGCCAAGAGAGCATGGATAATTATGAAACATAATTTAAAAAATTTGTTCACTTTTTACTCATAGGATGTAACGAGACGAGGATGCCTGGAAGAGGGTGAATATTTTTTTTTTATGTTTAAACATTCGAGGTGGCTGACAGGTCCTCGGGCCGCCATCTTGGAGTGAAGGGAAGGGTCGATATCCAAGCAAGATGGTGGCACAAGGACTTGGCCTCACCTCGTAAGTTTAAACATAAAAAAAAATTATTTACCCTCTTCCGGGCATCCTCATCTCATCACATCTTGTGAGTAAAAAATGAACAAATTTTTTAAATTATGTTTCATAACTTTCCATCCTCTCTTGGCGAAGAATTCTTGGAGCAAAGTTTTCCCCGCATTTTAGTAGTTTTTTCTTTCACTCCCGAGGCCTCTCAAGATTGCTCGAGGGGAATAGGCCGATATGTGGAGGGGAGAATGGCAGGACAGGGGTGGCACCACCACTCTTGTCGGATATTTCACTTCAGTCGCTCGTGGTTTCCATGCACACAATTTTTTTGGTTTGTTTTTCTCATTAAAGTTGATAAATAAATGAATCCCATCAGGCATTCGGTCGCTTCGACCCAACCATGTAATTCAGGATGAAAAATAGCTGATGACAATCCCTAATCTCCATCCCCTAGTCTCATTCCCTTTACCCTCGGTACTCCCGAGGCTGTTGGGGATTACGTCAGGATAAATCTAGAGGAATGCGCCATTGGGAAATAGGCACGATGACCCCGAGGCGCCACAATCCCCTCTGAACGTCTCGAGAAAATGAATGTCAATAAAATTCCGAAACAAATTTTTTTCTTTTAAGCGAAAAGAAAAATTCAAATTATCTTTCATCAGAATGATATTTAATCTATTTTTAGTTTCTACTTTTATCATCTATAATTCATTTATATTCTCTTCGCGAATGGCTTTCTCATTACCCAGTTTTACGGTTACTGCTACAACTACGATATCCGGAGTATAAAAGTAATATTACGGTGGACATGAGCATGTAGAGTCGTTTTAAAAGAAATAACCAATGAATATTTAGCTGTTGGCAAACTATTTTCTGCGAGAATAGGATAAAATTGGAGGGGTATAATTATGAATTGATATCCAAGATTATTCTCATGAAAAATCTATAACTTTCTTTTGTGTTTTCTTCTGAAATCGATCAATATCGAAATGAATCGATTATTATCGATCTATCGAAATGAATCGATTAGTATCGATATACCAATAGAAATCGATTATTATCGAAATAAATCGATTACCATCGAGATAAATCGATTATTATCAAAATGAATAGATTATTATCGATATGAATCGATTATTATCGAAAACCGAAAAAAATCGATTATCAATTTTGCATTAAATATGAAGTCTGACATGATTCATGATATTTCAGCAAAGCTTGATGGCGTCAAGACGTACATGCGAATGCGTCGTGTGCCTAATCATCTTCAGGTCAAGGTCATAAAGTGGTTTGATTATTTATGGTTAACGCAAAAGTGCTCGGATGAAGAGAGAGCTGTGAGCTGTCTACCCGGTGAGTAAATTGTACCCCTTGAGCATCGATCAACGTCTGTTTTTCCTTGAATCCCGTAAGAAAATTGTGAAATCTCATGGACCATTTGTTATTGTTTTTCCAGACAAACTTAAAGCAGAAATTGCCATAAATGTACACTTGGATACATTGAGGAGAGTGGAGATATTCCAGAATACAGAGGCTGGCTTTCTGTGTGAATTGGTACTCAGACTGAGGCCTGTATTGTTCTCGCCGGGTGACTATATCTGTCGAAAGGGTAATTACTGTATATACATATATATATATTTAATTTATTGATATTAATTCTCGAGTGAAGTGATAAAACTGAATGAGACAATTTCACTCCAGAGTTTAACAGTTTTCGCTGGATATCTCTGAATCTAGTGGAGATGGAACAATTCCGATGAGGAGCTTTTTTGTAGAGCGGAGTTGGATCTACAAAAAAGGTTTTCACGTCAATTTCGATAATAATCGATTTATATCGATTTCTCTCGATAGTAATCGATTTATCTCGATGATAATCGATTTTAATCGATTTATTTTGATTTCAATCGATTAATCTCGATGATAATCGATTTACCTCGATAGTAATCGATTCATTTCGATAATAATCGATTTATTTCGATGATAATCGATTAATCGAAAACCAAAAAAGTTAAATTCTCACCCTCTTTCTGTACTAAAATTTTAGGTGAAGTAGGAAAGGAGATGTACATCGTGAATAGAGGTCGTCTGCAAGTTGTTGCAGACAACGGAAAAACAGTGTTAGCAACACTCAAGGCTGGCTCATACTTTGGAGAAATCAGCATTCTCAATATGGGGACTGCAGGTAAAGAGTGCGGTAAATATTCCAAGAGCAGTCCAGGTGGCCAGTCATAATAGCCGTGAGAGCCATAACCCGCCCATTATATTTTTTTAACTGTCAATTATTACACAATTACTACGTATATTTCACAATTTTTATGTTAAACTCCAACGCGAGCCCTTCAATGTCCGTTTTTTCTTATTAATATCCATCAATTTTCCTCATTTCTCTATTTATCTCTCAATTTTTCTTTCATAATTAATTTGTTTTTTAAATCTCCCGCATTTTTGTATTAAGCAATAATCATAATATTAATAATTAGTGCTGAGTGAAATCCCTTAAACACGTAAATTAATACTTTTATCGCTTTTATCTCACTCTCGGCTGTACAATTTCTTCTATTCATCATCAAATTACAATTAAGACTCGAGTTTTTGGTGATTATCTCGAAATCTAATCGATATATCGAAATTTCTCAAGAGACCTTTTTTCTAGCTTTCACTCTTCTCTACAAAATAGGTGTCTACAAAAATTTCACCATCTCCCCTAGATTTCGAGATATTCCCCAAAAACAAAATTTTGAGTAAAAGTAATTTAATAAATTAAAAATTCTGCATCATATTCACAATTTTTTCATAAACAATTAAAAGGAAAAAAAGGACATTTAACTTTGCAAATATTTAAAATGCCTTCCCTACTAATTTATCAATCTATTGCGTGCAACCCTTCTTATATTTTAATAAATTATCTTTTATAATGACTATTATGCGAAAGAATGTTAAACTGGACAACTTTGGCTGCTACAATAGATCCACCGCTTAATAATCATAAAATCTTGATATTCATAATTAAATTAGTTTCTTAAGAGTCCTCGGGAGTTAAAAAAAAAACTACTGAATTGCGGGGAAAACTTTGCACCATGAATTCTCCGCCAAGAGAGTATGGAAAATTATGGAACATACTTTAGAAAATTTGTTCATTTTTTACTCACAGGATGTAACGAGATGAGGATGCCTGGAAGAGAATGAATATTTTTTTTTTATGCTTAAACATTTGAGGTGGTTGACAGGTCCTCGGGCCGCCATCTTGGAGTGAAGGGAAGGGGTATCCAAGCATGATGGCGGCACGAGGACCTCTCAACCACCTCGTAAGTTTAAACATTAAAAAAAATTATTTATCCTCTTCTGGGCATCCTCATCTCATCACATCTTGTGAGTAAAAAATGAACAAATTTTTTTAATTATGTTTCATAATTTTCCATCCTCTCTTGGCGGAGAATTTGTGGAGCAAAGTTTTCCCCGCATTTCATTAGTTTTTTTTTTACTCCAGAGGCCACTTAATAGCTTTAAAGTAGAATTGGATTACACTCTGCATCCGCTGTAGTAGTTTTGAGCATATCCAAAATAACTTTTTCCTAAATAACAATAATTAATTAATTATAATAACAATTGATTAAATTTTTTTGTTGAATTTCTCTAAAATTCAACGAAGAAAATAAAAAATGTAAATAGTGTGAAATTTTGTTGATGATAATACATCGAAATTATAATTAATGTTGTATAATTAACTCGATAACCATTAAATGGCTACATCGTCGCAGGTAATCGACGTACAGCGAGTGTACGATCCGTCGGTTACTCTGATCTATTCGTACTTAAGAAGAAGGATATGTGGGATGTACTAAAGGAGTATCCAGCGGCTAGAGTGAGACTTGAGTCGATAGCTGTTAAGAGACTTGAAAAGTACAAACGTGCACCACTTGAAAAAGGTAATTAATATGAATTGGGGGGTATATTCGATAAATTACGAAGATTTTCAACGACGAATTTTGTTTAGTTTTTTGTCTCAAATCGATATAAGTAGATTATCTTGTAGATAAATCAATTATCTTGTAGATAAATCAATTATCCTGTAGATAAACGGATTATCTTCTAGATGAATCGATCATCTTCAAGATAAATCGATTATCTTCCAGATGAATAAATTATCTTAGAGATAAGTCGATTATCTTCGATTATAATCAAGAAACTCATTTATCCAAAAAAAAAACCTCCAATTATTTTTTTTTTTACAATTTAGTAAAATTCACAAAAATAGTTTCATCCGCAGCTGCAATGGGCCGAAGCCAGAGCACCCCAGGATTAGTAGAATCCCGTGGTCGTGTGCCCTTGGAGGAAATGTGGATATCACCATCGGAACTTCGAACCGCCCGATCACTCTTCTCCCCCAGTCCGAGCCCAATAACAGGTTCCTCGATCCACGGACTACGATCCGGGGATACTGAGGTTGCACCTGCTATTGGGGCACCAGCTGCACCGAGTAGAAGTGCAGATAGTCCAATGAGCGCTACAAGCAGTGGGAGGAGTAGTGAGGATCATACTACGAGAATTCCACGATCTACAGCTACTCAATTGTCGATAGGAAAACAGTCAACGCATTCGGGTGAGAAGAAAATTCTACTAAAATTCTCATTCTAGAAATGAAATTCAGTTCTTGATAGGTATATCCGAATGTAGACGAAATGGCAAAATTTTCATCAGGGCCGTTTTTTATAGAGCGAAACTTTTAATGCAAATTTTAATAATAATCGATTAATCTCCATAATGGTCGATATAAATAGATTAGACTCGATAATAATCATCAAAAAATCAAAACAACCCTATAAATCTAATCTTCCTCGAACATCTCCACAGGCATGACATGTAACAGCATGACCCAATTGGTGTCCGAGGGTGCAGTGACCCCAGTACTAGCATTGAGTAGTCACGAGGCCCTCCTAGCCGAGATAAAACGTCTTCGCGAACGTTTAATATGCCTCGAGACCGAAAATGCATCAATGTCAGTCAAACTAAATCAACAACAATGGGAAGTCGAGCACCGATTGGCTGCCATAGAGATGGAAATATGCGGGGCAAGTTCCACATCTAGTATTGAAGACACCGAACGCAACCGTGAATCCATCATTTAACGAGAAATTCGGCCGCGTGACAATCGCGGCAATTTAAAAATCGATAAAATAACAAAATATCTCGATGAAAATCTAGCTGTGACAGCACCAACAACACCATGTTGTCTATCAATAGGAAGTCCAAGTCAAAGATTTTTTGAGAGTGATAATGCAAGTGAAATAGGCACGTGCAATGGTTTTTCATCACATCCAGGCAGCAAATCCAATCTATTGTTATGCATTCAATGTGATTTGGAGGCTCGTGCGTGCTCCTACAGACCACACACACCATCCAGCAGATTTGATAGGTATATTGAGGAGGACAGAGCTAAAATATGTGACGAATGTGACTGTCACTGTCCACACTGCAATTTTACGAGTCATGATAATCATGAAGAGTCGGATTTAATATGTTTTCGGTGTGAAAATGATGATCCAGTTTGTTCAACTTGTGATGAACCTTTTACTGATAATTCTAATGGTAAGGACATACCCGGTAATTCATCGTCGAGTGATAATGGATTTTATCCGGTTGATGCTGTTGTCAAGATTCAGGTCAATGATCAGCTAGTGGATGCTGATTCTGATGAGGGTAATGAAGGTAACAGAGGGAATCAGGGTGATACTAGTGATGATAGATTGTCACCAATTGTTGAACATGTGTCGGCTTTCAGTGATGATGATGGACACGAGTCTAATGGGAAAGTTAATGGACAAGTTGGGAGATTTTTGGATAGTATGCTTGTTATTCTTATGTAAATAATATTTTTTTTTTTCTGGGGTTAAAGTCATTTATCTCGAGAAATATTGGTTGTATGGGATAATGTCAAAAGATGTTTTTTGTGAGGAAGGAAATTTCTGATGAAAAATATCTTTTGACATTTTTTTTATTAAATCACTCATTACGGAGATAATTGGGTAATTAGGAGGAACGAATGGTTTTATTATTTATTTTTATTCGATTAATTGTTTAAAAGATATTAAATAATGGCGCTTCACTGCTCAACCATTATTTATGAACACTGTATATATTAAAACTGCCAAAAGGAGATTAATTGAGAGACCTCGAGAGTAACAAAAAAAACTACTGAAATGCGGAGAGAACTTTGATCCACGAATTCTCCGCCAAGAGAGCATGAAAAATTATGAAACATGATTTAAAAAATTTGTTCATTTTTTATTCACAGGATGAAACGAGATAAGGACGCCTGGAAGAGGATGAATATTTTTTTTTTATGTTTAAAAATGCGAGATGGCTGACAGGTCCTCGGGCCGCCATCTTGGAGTGAAGGAAAGGGGTATCCAAGCAAAATGGCGGCACGAGGACCTGTCAACCACCTCGTAAGTTTAAACATAAAAAAAAATTATTTATCCTCTTCCAGGCATTCTCATCTCGTCACATCCTGTGGGTAAAAAATGAACAAATTTTTTAAATTATGTTTCATAATTTTCTATCCTCTCTTGGCGGAGAATTCGTGGAGCAAAGTTTTCCCCGCATTTCAGTAGTTTTTTTTTCACTCCCGAGGCCTCTCAATTAAAAAATGAAATTAACGAGTCACTAGAAAAAAAAATTATTCCCATTAATTTACGAATGAAATTAGGATTTTATGATTAATTGATGATGATAAGGGGTGAGCAGTGCAATTGCAAAATTAATAATTATAGCTTGATTCGCTTTTTTTTTTAAATTAATTAAAACACGACTGATGGTTCGTGTTTGGGACCAAGCCAATACCTGCATTCTTCATTAAAAACCATAAAATAAATCAGAAAAATTGCTTTTATGTACCCCCAGGTGAGTATTAATATTGTAGTCATGTAATAATGGGTTTTGATGTGAAAATTCTGGTTAAATTATTATCGGTTATTGAATAATTGAGAATAAATAAATTATTTCAAGTGGTAAAATGAGATTAATTGGAGTCGACTTGAATTTTTGGTCATTTCTTGATGAATATCTTGGAATCTGGAGGGGGTAGCAAAATTTTCATGGAGACATTTTTTAATAATAATCGATTTATCTCGATACTAATCGATTTCCCCGATATCGATTTCTTCATCTCGATAATAATCGAATTCATTTCGATAACAATCGATTTATTTCAATAATAATCGTTTCATCTCGATAATAGTCGATTTATCTCGATGATAATCGATTCATCTCGAAAAATTACAAAATATTTCCAAAAAATTGAAATTTTTGAACTCAAAAAATTGAATATTTCATCCATTACAACTAAAAAAAAGTCCTTCATTAAAAAAAAGTGTCTTTACGAACAATACCAGCCCATAAAGGTATCTGCGAATAATCGAAGACGAACAGACTAAATAAAAAAGGGAAAACTGTTTTATTAATTTAAAAAAATAAAAAATCCTCTCGATCAATTGGATTTTTGAAAAAAATGCCTTTTTTAATACAACGATGTCACTCGACTAAATCACAAAAAATGTACCTTTTTTACGAATTTTCGAAATAAGTGGCATTGATTGGAGTTTCAATTATTCCAAGTACATTCATCCCAGACAATATTATTCCGATTATTCGTCATTTACGAGGTAAATTAATCAATAAGATATAAATTCTGCGATGTAACTGCCATTTCTGTTTAAGAAAATTCATCAATTAGAGATATTTAATTTTTAAGAGCGCATCGAAATCATTCTGAATGTCAAAATGACTAAATTAATCAGTAAACAAGATTATTCAATTTTTCTTCATCACTTTTTCGTGATTATCTTGAAATCTAGAGGAGATATCGAAATTTTTGACAATACCTTTTTTGTAGCTCTCAATTTTCTTTACAAAAAAGGTCCTCATAAAAATTCCCCTATCTTCCCTAGATTCAGAAATATCGGTGAAAATGTGAAACAAATCATCTCGTTTTTCAATTTCACATCAAAATTTTTCATTGAAAAATTAAACATTTTTGCATCTGTTCCCCACCAATTATCGAAAAATAAATAAATCATCACGTGTGATTTATTTTTTTATGTAAAAAAAATTCCTCAAAATTAGTAATTGAAATGAACATTTAGAATTAAGGAGATAATGCCAGATAATTAAAAGCGGACAAATTGATAAATATTGCTAAATCCTAGTTATGATAATGCTAATAATAAATTTATTAATCGTAATATTAAAATTGAGGAGGAAAGCACAAAAAAGTCATTTTTAACGAAAAAATAATTGTATCAAGACTTTAGTTTTTACTCGATATCTCTGAAATTAATGGAAATACAAAAATTTTCATAGAGACCTTTTTTGTAGCTCTCATTTTTCTCTACAAAAAAGGTCGTGAGAATATTTTTCTCAGTCTCCATTAAAACTGTTTAAATTGATAAAAACAATTAATGACTGTAAAAAAATTGAATTAATCATGATTAAAATATCAAAAAAATTATTAAAATTATTATTAATTAATTTTATCAAATATTTTATTATTGTTAAAGCCCAGATGATAAATTAATCGGATTTATAACAATTTTTAATGTATATAATTCATCAACTGAATTTAATAATTAATTGTTTAATTTGTTTATTAAATAATAAACAATTAAAAATTCAATTTTATGATTTTGTCTTTTGTCTGATATTTAAACAATTAAATTATCATAAAAACAAAGATAATATTGCACGTTTTATTCATTATTAATTAATAATTCTATCCCGAAAAAAAATTGTTAATTGACATTCTTACGCGTTCGAAGAATCCTCTCTTCCTGGGACATGGCTCAATATCATTGACAGAATATCTGTAATTTTTCCAGAGGTCTGGAGAATTTATACAGACAGTACCCCCTCCTCTATTGAACTGAGTATCCTAGCAATTAATTTCAATAATTAATTTTTTAGACTGTTTGGTGAATATCTCGAGAACCAGTGGGTTAAGAGAAAAATGTTAAAAGACATTTTTTATGTAAAATTCAATTCCCTACCAAAAATGTCTTTTGACATTTTTCTCTAAAACCACTCATTACCGAGATAATCGATATTTTCATGATTAAGAAAAAATTGAATGATTAATTTTGAATTTATCTCAAAAAATAATGCATTTATCAAAAAATGTCAGAAGACCTTTTTTGTAGGGAATCGAATTTTACATAAAAAAGGTCTTTTGACATTTTTTGATAAATTCATTAGTTTATGAGATATTGAAAAAATTGTTAATTTTGGAAGTTTTATAAACACTTACAGCTCTGTTAATATCTCCTATGCACACCCAATTACGATTTTTCTTATTGTCTATTGCAACTGCCCATTTAGAATGATCACGTGAGCTTTTAAATTGTACATTTGCAACATCTAGTATGACAGATTGAACGTTGTAAACTCTTGAAAGAGAAATTTGAGATAAATCATTACAAATTCATTTGTGAGATAAATTAGAATTATTACTTGGTTTTATTGCACTCAGAGGGCAATTTTCCTCGTCCATTGAGCCAAGTTTCAGCTAACATATCAGATTTCAACTGTGGAGCTACGAAATCATCGTATAAATCTAAAAAAAATATCATTCATCAAGAAAAAGTCATTTATCTCGAGAACAAGTTGTTTTAGAGAAAAATGTCAGAAAACCTTTTTTGTAGCCCAGAAAATTTCCCACAAAAAATGTCTCTTAACATTTTCCCCTAAAATCCCTCATTTCCAAGATAATCAAGAATTAAACAAAACAAAAAAATGAAAAATCAAAATTTTAAAAAGTCAATTTTTCTTAATTATCAAAGTATCTCGATAACGAGTGACTCTAGAGAAAAATGTCATAAGATATTTTTTATAGCTGACAAAATTCTCTACAAAAAGTGTCTTTTGAAATTTTTAAAAAGACCCACTAATTAAAGAGATAATTCAATTTTTTATAATACCTTTTTGCCATTTATCAGCTTTAGCGAATGAAATAAATTCCTTTCCCCCAATAGACTCGATAATTTCTTTACGAGTGTAGGGAGGTTTTTTTATTTTCACACGTTGGGTAGCATTGACAAATATTGAATACTGAGGCAGCCCCTCAGGTAGATTGTACTTGTATGAAATAATTTGATTGTAAATGAGTTGATGAGCAATTCCATTAATTTGTTTATTTTCCACTGAAATACAGAGAAAACTCTGACCATTTGTCATTCCAGACAATGGATACGAGTATTCTCCATCGATTAAAATATTTTTATCATCGACACAATCATCAGTATTCGATGATTTGCATTTTTTATCAACTCCAGCATTCGGTTTTGGTGGAAAATTTGGAACAGAATGAATCAACCAAAATCCCTGATTCTCATCAGCCATAATAACACCTTTTGTGTGCCCATATTTATTATATACTGATTTATTATTGGGTGGTTTATCATTGTACACGATCCAGGCTGATTTTTCAGCAAAACTCTGTAATAAATTAATGAAAAAAAATCAATTTTTACATTTTTTTAAATTTTTGTCTAGACATTTTTGTCAATAACTTTGTAATAAATGGGTTTACCGAAATTTGTCAAAAGGCCTTTTTTTTAGATTTTTGAGTTGTCTACAAAAAAGATCTTTTGATAAATTTTGATAAACCCATTAATTCTAGAGATAATCGCAAAATAGTGAATTATTGAATTTTTGAAAAATTGTTTAAATTACGTAAAGTTGATAAAATGTGACTAATAATGATAATTAATGGTTTATAGAGTGTTTCCTTATGCCTTTGTGACCTCCACCTTCTGCTCTTCAAGGTCAATATGATTAATCGTGAAATTCCAGATGTGAAAATAATATTTTTTGAATTATTTGAATTTTAATAAATGTTCGTATTTGTACACGTGTAATGATACACCCTGAGGATTCTAGAGGTATTGATAGTCAACAGGTGTTAAATTAACACCTAATAATGATGACTTAACCCAATTAACTCACATCTCTGTACAGAAGAGCGAGAGTTTGTCCTGGAATTGATTGAACAGATTCTACACTCTTTTTAGATATTTTCCAGCCCTCATTAACTGTATAATTAGTCATATAAAGGTATGACACACCATTTCTTATCAAGGGATTAGAACTCTCTGATATTTTTGGTAATTTATACAGAACATACCTTTGAAAAAACAAAAAAATCCATCAGTTCATTTTTAAAAAATGATTTATCATCGATATCTCTGAATCTAATGGAAATATCAAAATTTTTGTTAAGATCGTTTTTGTAGAGAAAATTGAGAACTATAAAAAAGGTCTCTATGAAAATTTCACCATCTCCTCTAGATTTCAAGAAAACTCCAAAAAAACTCTTTATTTTCAACTAAAATGATTTAATAAAAAGTTTTTTGGAGTTATCTCTGAATCTAGAGGAGATAGCGGAATTTTTGTTGAGACCTTTTTTGTAGAAAAAATCAAGACCAAAAAAAAAGGTATCTTGCAAAATTTCGATATCTCCATGAAATCCCGAGATATCCCCAAAAATTAAAAATTGTTAAATCTCACCAATCGACATTATTTCCATTTTCATCTTTACACTGAATAGAATTAGAAAAACAATCACCAATTCTAAATAATATGAAGTTACCCAGTAGAATTAGAGTATACCTCGTGACAAAAGACATAACGAGTGACTGACAATTGACACATATTCTGTCCCAAACAAATAAATTTCTTTTTTAAAAAAATCCCTAGATGGCGCTATCCGTCCCCCCCACCGCCATTTTTCCTAAAAAAAGAGAGAGAGGGGATTCAGTTGCTTGAGGTCATCCTCGCCCTCACCATCTCAAACCCCGAAAAACTCCAAAAAATCCCTTTAAAATTCTCAAAAATGGATTTAAACAATTTTTAAAAAATCATAAAACTCTAAAAACTAAAAAAAATCCATCAATTTCCTGTTTTATCGACATCATTGGCTCTGGTAATCGTACCCAACATCTCCATCACTTATATTCTCAAATAACAGTATCTTTTAATAAGTTTAAGGTTTATTAAACACACCAGGAGCTGAATAAATACTAAAAAGAGAGTATAAAACAATATGACATCTTCAAAGAAGGTTTTTGATAAAACAAAATTAAGAAAATCGATAAGACAATCGTACATGATTGATTGATGAGTCTTTATTACAAGAAAGAGAGAGACAAAGAGAGAGGAAATATCAGTGGAATAATTATTAATTAAACCCCATTTACTCGTTCCAGTTGTCCACAAAAAAATTTTAATAATTATCTGGAGTCACGTACAACCATAGATTTACATAGAGTGGCGGGAGGAAGGGGGGGGGGGAGGGGGGATTGAACCCAGTGAATGGACCCTTTCATCTGTCAACAGTAATCTCATGTCAAAGGAGTGAAAAACTTTTTTTTTTTAATTTTAATTTAAAGAGAAAATAATTGAGATTAAAAAAAAAATTATAATGACGACTAAAATAATGAAAATGAGTGGACAAAGTGGATCAGTCAATGGTGAGCAAGAGTGTGGATGGCAGGAGTGTGCAAGTTGGTTAACGAGATGTGGTGCATTGAGAGGTGATCATAAAGCAAATTGGCCAACAGCAACAGCATTTGATCTTGCTTATACACTCAGAGATGGTGTTTTATTGTGTAATTTATTGAATCTCATTGATTCTGGATGTATTGATATAAAGGATGTCAGTCAAAAGCCACAATTGGCACAATTTTTGTGCTTGAGGAATATTAAGTTATTTTTGACTGTTTGTGGTACAACATTTGGATTATCTGATTCGGATTTGTTTGAGCCAAGTGTTCTCTTTGATCTGTCTAATTTCCATCAGGTACTTTGTACACTGTCTGCTTTATCGTATTCATCGAGATTTCGTCGTAAAGGGATACCGTATGTATTTAGGAATTTATTTATTTATTTATTTTTTTGAATTTTTAGAGATTATTTTACTTTTTTCAATGTTGATGTTGTGTTATTTTTGGAGTGAGTGAGTTTGGGGGAAAATGTTAAGAGACATTTTTTGTGGGGAATTTAATTATCTGTAAAAATGGTCTTTTGACTTTTTAAAAAAAATTAATTAGTTTATGAGATAATTGAGGTTTTAATTGTACGTTTTTGTTTTTGTTTAATGGTATTGTCTTATCAAATACCGGATTATCTTGCTAATGAGGGGGTGTAGGGGAAAATGTCAAAAGACCTTTTTGATAGAGAATTTAATTCTCCACAAAAAAAGGTCTCTATGAAAATTTTGATAACTCTCTTAGATTTGAAGATATTCATTAAAAAAACATTGGATTGAATTGATTCATCTTGACTGAATTAATTAATTAGTAATTAACGGTAATTAATTAATTATTTTAATTTACAGAGGGTTTTCAGTTGGAACAGACAGATCTCAAGAAGATGCATACAAGGATCTCCAGAGCGCTGGAATTGGGTAAATATACAATTATTTTCCTCTTCTTCATTCTCCAGATTCTCTCAATTCCATCAAAATTCAATTGAATTAGTATGGTCATGAAAAACAAACCCTTATATGAGATTAAAACCCTTATTGATGACTAATACCTCAGATTCAAACCCTCAGACCCTTATTATAGCATCGTCTGAATTTTGGTAATATAATATGAGATTGAAACCCTTATTAAAGGATAATATATGAAGTTTTGACCGTCAGACCCTCATTATAGCATCCCCAATATAGTATTGAGACCTATATCAATGACTAATATATAATATTTAGACCCTCAGACCCTCATTATAGCGTGTCCCCCCCCCCCCCCCCTGAACTTAGATCCTCATTTAAAATTTTTCAAAAAACTATCAATCTGTAGAGCAAAAAATAAATTCATGACCATACTACCTCAACCATGATAAATAATGTATATATACCACTGTATATATACATGTATAATCATAAATATCTTCATGGGTTTAGCGCCACAGCCCCAGTGGTAGGTTTAACCCTTAAACCCCGGGCAGTGGAGCTTGATGAGTCGGATGTTTATCAGGAATTACTCTGCTTTTCTACAACACCCCATAACGAGTGGTTCACTCCTAAGGAGGTACATTCTACCCTTCAAATTATCCAAAAGAGTGTATTCATTGTTTAGTCAATGTGTTGAATTGTTTACATGTTATTAGGGCACTCGTTATTCACTCATTTTTAAACAGAAAAACGAGATAAATCCGCAATTCCAGTGGTTTTAGACGAAAATGTCAAAAGACCTTTTTTGTAGCTGATGCAATTCACTACGAAAAATGTCTCTTGACATTTTTCCATAAAATCACTCATTATCGAGATATTCACGTCAAAAATTCAATTTTCAATTTTTTTTTTCATTTTTTCAAATTCTCAATTATCTCCGTAACGATTCATTTTAGATAAAAATGTCAAAAGAGATTTTTTTTAGATGACAAAATTTTCCACAAAAAAGGTCTCTTGACATTTTTGTTTGAAATGAGTTTTTACAGAGATAATCGACAATTGAAAAAAAAATGTGAAAAATTAATTTCTTATAAAAAGTCCCTGAAACAATGATAAATCAATTTTTATCTCGTTCATCTCTTCTGAAATCAATTCCCTGAATTTTTTGAGTTATAACGCATGGCCAGTGTTTAATTCATCTCGATATTTATATTATTTTTTAAAAAATTTCTTTTCGTTTTATATTATTTTCATCTGCATAAAGACGAGAAAACGAGGGACGTCGTAGAAGATTGCGGAGACGAGATGGGGATGAGGGAGGTAGTGGAATGGTACTCGATAGTGATGATCCAGTGAACGAGGAGGATGGTTATGGGGTTTTTTGCAGTCATGCACAAAGTGAAGAGATATACCAGGATTTGTGTAGTTTACACTTGCCACCTCCCCCATCTTCTGTCCAGGTTAATATTCATCATTTTTATTTCATTTTATTAATTTTGCTGTGCATGAGAGGCATGATTAAACATTTTATGAATTCATTCTATCGAAAAAATAATTTCCAAATTAGTTTTTCATGAATATCTCAGAATCTAGGGAAGATAGGGGATCTTTCATAAGGACCTTTTTTGTAGCTTTCAATTTTCTCTACAAAAAAGGTTTTATCAAAAATTTCAATATCTCCCCTAGATTCCTAGATATGCCCAAAAAACTAATAAAAAAAATTCCTAAATGATAAATATTTCTCAATTAATTTCAATTAAATATCTCCGAATCTAACAAAGATATCAAAAATTTCGTGGAGACCTTTTTTTTAGAAAAAACCAAGACCTACAAAAAAGGTCTCCATCAAAATTCCTCCATCTCCCCTAGATTCCAAGATAATCCCCAAAAAACTTATAACCAAAATTTATTCAACAGGGAGGTGCAATATCTGGTGGTGAAAAGCGTGATTACGTCATTCAGGAATTAGTAGAGACGGAAAAAAATTATTCAGAAGTCCTAAACAGTTTAATCCGTCATTTTGCAAGACCCCTAGCATCACTACTACGTCCAGACGATTCATCAAAAATTTTTTTTGGAATAAAAGATTTATCCGAAATTCATGCTGGTGTACATTGTCAATTGAGAAAATCACGTGATGGTGCATCAATAGCCCAAGTTTTTTTAGATTGGCGTGAAAAATTTCTTATTTATGGTGATTACTGTGCCAATTTAACACAAGCACAAACAACATTACAAGAATTATGTTCTAAAAATGAAATATTTAATCAAGAAGTTATAAAATGCCAACAGGAGGCTAATAATGGAAAATTTAAATTGCGGGATATTTTATCAGTACCCATGCAACGAGTATTAAAGTATCATTTATTACTTGATAAACTTGTTGAAGAAACACCTAAAGAATGGATTGATGATGTACGACAATTGGGAAAAGCTAGAGAAGTTATGGTTGATGTTGCTCAATATATTAATGAAGTTAAGAGGGATTCTGATACACTGGATATTATTAAGGATATACAGAAATCAATTGTTGATTGGGAAGTTGCTGAGGATACGCAGTTAAAGGATTTTGGCCGTTTACTTAGGGATGGAGAGTTGAAAGTAATTTTTTTTTTCATTTTTTAAGTTTAGTTCATCAGTTTTGGTGGATTATCTTTGAATCTAGAGGAGATAGGGGAATTAAGGTGGAGACATTTTTTGTTGGTTTTTTTGGGGTCTACAAAAAAGGTCCTATTGAAAATTTTAATATCTTCACTGGATTCAAAGATATTCGTGAAAAAGTGATTTTTTTTAAGATTTAAATGATAAAATTTGATTTTTAGTTTAGTTTTTTTGGGGATATCTTGGAATCTAGGGGAGATTGGGGATTTTTCATAAGGACCTTTTTTATAGCTCTCAATTTTCTCAACGAAAAAGGTCTCTTGCTAATTTCCCCTATCTCCTCTAGATTCAAAGATATCCATGAAAAATTAATTGAAATTTGCTTTCAATGAATTAATTACCATTTTTTTCAAGGTCAAAGCACACGGGGATCAACGTATAAAAGCTCGTTATGCCTTTGTATTTGAGCAAGCAGTACTAGTGTGTAAAGCTGGAAGGGGTGATCAGTATTGTTACCGTGAAACCCTGAGACTAGATGATTATCGATTGGAGGATCACACGGGACGCAGGACATTGGGAAGGGACTCTAGATGGTCATATCAGTGGTTATTGGTACATAAACAAGCATATACTGCGTATACACTGTATGCCAGAACTGAGGAGCTGAAACAAATGTGGATAAAATCACTACAAGACGCCATTGACAATGTCAGTCCAGCTGCTTGTCGTCAGACGAATCATAAATTTCGTTTAACGACTTTCGAAACAGCCAGAAGTTGTCAGAGATGTGGGAAATTCCTCAAGGGTCGAATTTTCCAGGTTTAAATCATTTTTTAAAATTATTTTTATTTATTAATTACAATTGAATTGATAATTATATTTTTCATCACTCGGTTTTTGCTGATTAACCTGTGAATGAGTGATTTTAGAGAAAAATGTCATGAGACCTTTTTTGTGGGGTTTTGAATTTTCTATAAAAAAGGTTTCTAGATATTTTTCTCTAAAATCGATTGTTTAAGAGGTATTTAACGAAAACAATTAACAAAAATGTTGAATTTTAACGAAAACCAAAAAATACTCTTTTCTTTTATCAATTATCTCGTAAACAATTGATTTTAGGGGAAAATGTTACAAGACATTTTTTTAGAGAATTAATTTTTTTACAAAAAAGGTCTTTTGACTTTTTTTCCTAAAATCACTCGTTATTGAAATAAATAGAAAATGGTAAAAACCAATTTTCGGAAATTTTGTGTTTATCGATATTTTTATCGTAATAATGATTATCGTGATAATTAATGATGAAAAATTTGTTTAAAAAGGGATACAGTTGTGAAGTATGTCGACTAGCTGTTCACAAACAATGCATATCCTATTCTGGACGCTGTATGCCTGTACCACCACCACCACCGCCACCACCTCCACTACCTTGTGAACGTGCACTATCAGCTAAATTATGGTTTGTAGGTGAAATGGGGAGGGATCCAGCTGCTCATAAATTAGAAGCACGAGAGGATGGGACTTATATGCTGAGAGTGAGACCCACTGGTCTTCCAAGATTAAAACACGAGACTAATTATGCTCTCAGTATCAAGTAAATGATTTTCTAATTTTCTATTAAAATTCAATTTATCAAATATCTCGTGATCTAAGCAAGATATCGAAATTTATGACAAGACCTTTTTTGTAGAGAAAATTGAGAGCTACAAAAAATGTCCTTATGAAATATCTCCTATCTCTCCTAGGTACCAAGATATTCATGGAAAAACTAATCGGTTCTGAACTAAAATGATAAAACCAGCATTCAGACTTTAGTTTTTTGTGAATATCTCTGAATCTAGAAGAGATATCACAATTTTCAATAGGACCTTTTTTATAACTCTCAATTATCTCTACAAAAAAGGTCCCTATCAAATTTTCCCTATCTCCCCTAGATTCAAAGTTATCCAACAAAAACAACAAAAAAATTTACAATTTCACTAATTAATTAATCAATTTAACCCTCTCAACTCAATAAATTAATAATTTTCAGGGCAGATGGTGCTGTCAAACACATCAGAGTATTCAAACGAGATGTGGACGGTGCAGATTTGTATTATCTGAGTGAATCACGATTTTTTAAGAGTGTCGTTGAATTAGTTGAATATTACGAACGCGCATCATTATCAGAAAATTTTGAAAAACTCGATCAACGCCTTCTTTGGCCATTCAGACGTGTTTTAGCTAAAGCATTATTTGACTTTCGTCCAGCTGAACGCAATCAATTGAATTTACGTCGAGGATGTCGTGTAGTTGTATTGAGCAAAGAGGGTGATGCCAGGGGCTGGTGGAAGGGGAAAATTGGTGATCAAGTTGGTTTTTTTCCTAAAGAATATGTCGAAGAGGAGTAAAAAAATATTTACCAGTGATTATAATTATGTTTTTAATTCAATGTTCAGGAGGAAAATTTTTGAATGATTTATTGTTAACTTTTTATTTCACTTTTTCTGTTATAAATTTAGGTTTTTATTGGATTTTATAAAATTTTAAGGCCCCAGAATTCAAAATATCAAATATTTTGATTATCTCGGTAATTAGGGGTTTTAGAGAAAAATGTCAAAAGAACTTTTTTGTAGATAATGAAATTTCCAAGAAAAAAGGTCTCTTGATATTTTTATCTAAAATCAATTGTTCATGAGATAAACAGCAATTAACGAATTTTATTTCGACTAATTTACCATTTTATCACTGAACAACACCTCCTGTATATTATTAATAGATAAAAAAAACATATATATATCAAATCCAAAGATATCCAGAGAAAACGTATTTTTTTGTGAATTAATAACACGATAATTCAACTAGTCCCTGGATTTTTTATCATTATAAATGATATTTTTTAATTATTTTAATCAATTATAACTCTTTAGCCAGATCTATTTTAATTAATTCAATGTGAAAAATTAATCATCTGCATTTAATAATTAATTCCCACAATTATTCCTTTGAATAATTTTTTTTCATTTTTTTTTTTTTTAAATCGCAAATAATATTTTCCAGATTGTGCCAATGCAACATCAATTAAGTTGATAAATGAGATACATAGACATAGAATTTATGTACATATTTAAAAAAAAAAAAAATATTTTATTTCTCAATCGAAAATGCAGTATTTTTTATATATAATCATCACTCGAGTTGTAAATTAATTTTAAAATCACTTTTTAATCAATATCTCGGAATCTATGAGAGATATTAAAATTTTTGTTGAAACCTTTTTTGTAGAGAAAATTGAGAGCTAAAAAAGAGGTGTTAACAAAAATTTTGATATCTCTATTAGATTCAGAGATATTCCCTAAAAACTGATTTATTCTCCATAAAAATTAACTAAAAATCAGTTTTTAATCAATATCTCAGAATCTAACAGAGATATCAAAATTTTCATAATGACCTTTTTTCTAGCTCTCAATTTTCTCCACAAAAAAGGTCCCCTACAAATTTCCCTATCCCCCCTAGATTCAAAGATATCCCCCAAAACCAAAATTCAAATTTTAAAATCGTTGATAAACGATAGAATTGACCTTTTGTTCGATCCTTTTACATCCACTTTTGGCATAGAGATTGTGAGGTGGTGGTCCATAAGTGACATGAGACATAGCCTCATTAATCATGACATCATTTGGCTCCTTATTCCAATATTTAAATGCTGCTTTGATACAAAGTACGACGTGTTCTTTTTCTAGTGGTAAAAATGGTACATAATGATCAATTAAACTTGTACTTATGGTATCACTTTTATGGAATCCTCCTTTTTCGTTGAATGCACCCATCGATATTAAATTTTCAAAATCACTCAGAGTTGTTTCATTACGACTTCTTCCCTGTTGCCATAATTCCATTAGGGTTTTGACAATTTCTTGACTTCCAGTGTTGGATAGGAAAATATAAACAGCACGATTTTTGTCATCACCCCAGAGGGTTCTATCTTCATATTTAATATTATTGTAACCGTAGTCTAGAAAGGGCACGAGGACGTTTAAAACTCCTGGGGTCATCATGTCCACTTCGTCGAAGATGAAGAGAGAGTCTGGACATTTGAGGAGGGCATCAATTATTCGTTCCTTGAGGTTTTCCTGTTGATTAGGATTTTATTTAATGGAAATTAATGAATTTTTGGGGATTTTAATTCAGTTTTTGGAAAATATCTTGGAATCTAGGGGAGATAGAGGATTTTTGGAGAGGACCTTTTTTGTAGAGAAAAATGAGAGTTACAAAAAAGGTCTTATTAAAAATTTTGATATCTCCTCTGGATGCGGAGATATTTCCAAAAAACTGATTAACAAAATTGATTACTCGTTTTTTCTCCTTCAAAACCGATTAATTACTCTATAATTATGATACCTGGTGATATTGCAATAAACGAGCATCTGGAAATTCCGTTCGACCATTGAAAAAATGATGATATTGGCTATTTTGGCCCTTTTTGAAATAAGCAGAAGCAATCATTTGAGCAACATAATTCTTTCCACTTCCTGCTAATCCATGAAAACTCATTGTTAAAGGTTTACTCGGGGAACTGAGTGCTCTATGTGCAGACAATGCACTCAATACTGTTTTAGCAGCGATATGTTGACCAAACAGATTATCACCCAATTTTCTACGAAGAGCTGAAACATTTTATCGATAAATTACACAATCAATAAACCCAAAAATTCAATTATCTAGACAACCATTAACTTTAGAGAAAAATGTCAAGAGATCTTTTTTGTAGATAATTAAAATTCCAACAAAAAATGTCTTTTGACATTTTTTCCTAAACCCACTCATTACCGAGATAAAAAAAAAAATTCAATCATAAACTTAAGAAATTACCTCAATTATCGAATTCAATTTTTTTATCAATATCTCGTAAATCAATAGAAAAATCAAAATTTTTATAGAGACCTTTTTTGTAGAGAAAAAAAAGACCTACAAAAAAGGTATCAACAAAATATCTTCCATCTCCCATAGATTCCGAGATATTCAAATAAAACAAAATTTAAACAAAAAATTAATATTAAAATTAATTAATTATTCAATAAAAATACTCACATGCTATGTCTTTTTGAACATATCTACTCTCACAACACTCCTCACGATCACATCTAGTCGCCTGACGATTATAACCATAATAAAGAGCACCAACTAGTGCAAAAGCAGCACCACCAGTGATTGGATCAACTAATCCCACAGTATAATCAATAAAAATTGATAGAAAAATTAATATAATCACTGAATTACTTAAATTCATTATCCTGCAGGATTTCACCGGTGAAAATGAACCCATAAACACATGTTAAAGAGGTTATGTTGGTAAAATTAGTGTGAAGTCAGTCACGAGTTTGTTTTTCCAATCTACTGTCTCTCATTGTCGAAATAATTCATTAAATCAATTTTTTAATTAATTCCAGAATAATTTCGGGTAAGAATTGATTTTTAAAGTATTAATAAACCCTCAGAGAATATTTTTAAACAATAATTTAGGGTTTTTAATCATTTTTTCTGAGTTTAATTCAATTTTTTGTTTTTCTAGATTTTTTTTTCTAATTTTCAAGTTTTTTTATTATTATTTGTTGATTGTGGAATATTCCAAAGTGTTGGATAATGATAATTATGGGATTATTGTTGATTTTTTTAGAGAGAAATAGAGATAATGGCGGATACAGCAACTTCGTCATCATCTGGGGTTAAAATGTTCACGCGAGCTGAAGTATCTCAGCATAATGATAGGCTGGATATTTGGATTATTATTCATAATAATGTGTACGATCTTACAAAGTTTATTAATGAGGTAATTTGGATTTTTTAATGAATAACAAGTTGTTTATTTGGATTTTTCTAAATTTTGTTATAGTTTTTTGAAGATATCTCTGGATCTAGAGGAGATAGAGGAATTTTCATGAGGACCTCTTTTGTAGCTCTTGGGATTCCCTTCAAAAAAGGTCTCTTGAGAAATTTTGATATCTCCTCTAGATTCAGAGATATTCATTAAAAATGAAGGTAAATTGATTTTTTTCAATTTTATCATTTTTCTTTGAGTTCATTTTTTTTTAATATTTCGGAATCTAGAGCAAATAGCGTAATTTTTCACTGGACCTTTTTTGTAGCTCTCATTTTTCTCTATAAAAAAGGTCTCTTCAAAAATTTCGATATCTCCTCTAGATTCGGAGATATTCATTAAAAAGTGAATTGGAAATTTAGTAAATTTGTCATTTTAATACTCAAATGTTTATATTCATCTGGTTTATGACTTAAATAGCATCCGGGAGGTGAGGAGGTACTTCTGGAACAAGCTGGAGCCGATGGAACTGAACCGTTTGAGGATGTTGGTCATTCCAGTGACGCTAGACAGATGATGGAACCGTACAAAATTGGAGAAATTATCGAGGTAATTATGAAAAATAATTTCCCCCTCATTATTCATCAATTCCTCAATTTCAATTGATAATTCCACAGGAAGAGAGAAATGCCTCGAAAAATGATAAAAAACGTGATTGGGCTGGTGCTGGTGATGATGATGGATCCAGGTATTTTTAATAATTTCCAAAATTAATGAATTCTCTCTATCATTCTATTTTACTAACCCTTTCCCAGGATTTAAAGGAATTTCAGTAACACGAGGATTTTATTAGGATAAAATTGGAAAAATTAGAGAAGAATTAATTTTGAATATTGAGGATATCTCGGTAATTATGAGTTTTAGAGAAAAATGTCAAGAGACAATTTTTGTAGAGAATTTAATTATCTACAAAAAATGTCTCTTGACATTTTCCCCTAGATCCCCTCGTTATCGAGATAATTAATTAATTAACGATTGATGAAGTATTAAACAATTTAAATTGAGTAAAAAATCTTGATTAATTATCTCAGTAATGAGTGAGTTGACAAGAAAATGTCAAAAGACCTTTTTGGTAGTAAATTAAAATTCCAACAAAAAATGTCTCTTTACATTTTCCCCTAAATCCCCTCATTACCGAGATAATCACTCTTCAAACACAAAAATTAATCAATTTTTCCAATTTAAAACTAATTAAATCAATCCCTAGTCAATTATATCATTAAATAATCAATGTAAATAGTCGCTGCTGCATGGTGATGTGATGATTGGATATTCCAGTGGTTCATGGAGATCATGGCTGTTACCAGTAGCACTTGGAGTACTAGCAACAATAGTTTATCGTTATTTCATTGGTGCTCGTTGAATAATACATTCCTCAATAATTAATAATAAAAGAGATTAACAATTTTAATATTTTCCCTCATCAATCATCATCCACTGTTTAAGCTACATCAGGGAGTATATAGATCAGGCTGAAGGGTGAAGAGAGATGATAATTATTGTTATATTAATCAAATAATTTTTATTACTTTTAAATTTTGTATTTAGACAACAATTAGGAAATTTTGTCTTTTTCTATTTATGCAATTATCTCGTTAATGAGTGATTTTTAAGGAAAATGTCAAGAGACATTTTTTGTAGGAAATTTCATTATCTACAAAAAAGGATCTTATGACATTTTCTCTTAGAACGCTTAGTTTCCGACATAATGAGAAAATTTTAGAAAAAAATGTAAATTTTTTACTGAATCAATTGATTGTATATGATTATCGTCATAATAAATCAAGATATAACGAAATAAAGTGTAAAGTATGAGATTTAGATCCTCAAACCCTCATTAATGTGATGTTGACCCTTGCCAATGGCTGATATAGACTATTCAGGCCCTTATTATAGCGTCGGTTGAATTTTCACCCTTAGACCCTTCTTAATGACTCATATTTGGGATCTAGACCCTTGTCAATGGCTGCTATATCGAATTTAGACCCTCATTAATGGATAATGTGAAATATTGAGACCCTTTGACCCTCATTATAGCGTCGCCCGAATTTTGACCCCCCTTAGACCCTCATATGAGAATGAGATTGTTTCTCATGGGTATTAGACCCTTATTATTAATGACCCATATTTAGGATCTAGACCCTTGTCAATGGCTACTATATGGGATTTAGACCCTCACTAATGGATAATTTACAATATTGAGACCCTTAGACCCTTATATGAGAATGAAATTGTTTCTAATGAGTATTAGACTCTTAAACCCTTATTAATGACTAATATATAAGATTTAGACCCTCATTAATCGATAATGCACAATATTGAGACCTTTAAGCCGTTAAACCCTCAGTCCCTAAAACCCTTACACCCTCAAACCTTCAGACCCTTAAAACGTTCAAACCCTGAGACCCTCAAACCTTTACACCCTAGAACCCTTAAACCCTCAGACCCTTAAACCCTGCGACTCTCAGACCTTTAGACTCTCAAACCCTTAAACCCTCAGACCCTGAAACTTTTACACCCTCAAACTCTTAGATCGTTAAACCCTCAGACCCTAAAACCCTTAGACGCTCAAACTCTTAAATCCTTAAGCCCTCAAGCCTTCAGACCCTCAAACCCTCATCCCCAAAATTTTGACCCTCTTCATTTCAAATAAAAAAAAAAATGCCGACAGAACAAAAAAAAAAACAAGATAATACCCAAAAAAAAAATCAAATTTCCTCCAATACAAATCCACAATAAGACTAATTACAATGACTGGGGTTGATGACGCGGGAGTAAAAGAGGCAGAAATAAACTGATGAAAGAGAGTATCGAGCGATGCTCAGGGGCGTTACGCCGGCGCCGACGCCAAAGAAATATGCGTACGAGCATGAGAGCTTGGCCGGTGGTCACAACAGTTAACTCATTGCCAGAGTGTACATCAACTCCTATCGAGTATTGCAAACCGGTAAAATTGTCCATTGCATCACACCCATTTTGTCACGAGTATTGCTATTTTGATAATTTCATCCCGTGACACTCTCAGACAAATTTTCATAATAAAACGAAACCCTCTGAGGGCATTTTTTTCTTCAACTTGAGCGATACTAGAATTAAAAAAAGAGTTTACGTGACAGTTTCTTTGGTTTTACGAGATTAGAAGACTGAGGAATAATAAAAGTGGTAGATTATCATTTTTAAGTCGTCAAAGTGTCATGAGAGGCGGTTTAACAATCCGCCCTTTCTATCACTCCTTCCTTGAGTCATGCATACTGCGCCTTTCAAACGAGGTAAGAGAAATTTTTTAAAAATTTTAGAATTTTTGAAAAAAAAAAATTGAATTTTTGAAAAAAAAAAATTTGAGTTTTTTGATTTTTTTTTTTTTTCATTGAAAAAATTAAATTTTGGAAAATTGTGAGAATATTTTTTTAATAATAATATCGAAATGCTTGCCTAGCTTATCCAGTTTAACTCAATCAAGCCAATATCACTTAATGAATATTGTTTCGCGCCAATTTAAGAAAGCGAAGGCGAGTCGTTTATTTTAGTCGCCTTGAGACATGACCGAGAATAAAATTTTTTTTTCAACGGGTTAAGCATGTGTTGAAATTCTTTAAGTGATTTTCGTCATGATTTTGTGGTGGGGGTGAACACGTGTGATTGATTGATTTGAATTTTGGGAGTTTGATTTTTAATTATTGAGTTATCTCGATAATGAGGGGATTTAGGGGAAAAAGTGAAAAGAGCATTTTTGTGGGAAATTTAATTATCTAGAAAAAAGGTCTTCTGACATTTTCTCCTAGATCCCTTCGTTATTGAGATAATTGGATAATTAATGAGTGATGAAATACTGAACAATTCAAATTTGATAATTTTTTTTTTTTTCAATTATCTTGATAATGAGTTAGTTAACGAGAAAATGTCAAGAGGCCTTTTTTTGTAGATAATTAAATTTCCAACGAAAAATATCTTTTGACATTTTCCCCTAAATCCCCTCATTACCGAGATAATTAAATACTAAAAAACAAAAATTTTAAAATTCAACAAAAATTTGCAAACTAAACAATGTTCAAGCAGTTGTTATGTGTGACCTTGAAATAAATTGATTGTCCGCACGTACGCGTGGGAAATATTCGGGTCTTTATCATTATATGGGGGATTCCCTCGATTAATTGAATGAGAAAAAAAAATCAATTAATTTTCGTTGAGTTTTCACAATTTTTCGCAAGTCCAGATGATGAATATTTAAATGTCACTCGTCTATTTCCGTCATACTCACACGGACTGATCGAAATAGGTACCTCCGACGCTATTAAATATAGATTTACATGTGTTTAGAATTTCCCACAGTCTCAACTATCGACGAATTGATTTAGACAATTTTTTTTTGTTCATTATTTTCTTATTTTTTATTTTATTTATTCTATTTTATTAATTGTAAGTCAATGAAAGCGAGTAACACGATACAACGTGGATTAAATTACCTCCGAGAACTCGATATATGTCTGTTTTATTGAGTAATTCAATTGAATAAGTTATTTCAAACAAAATGTTTATTAATGTTTGGTTTATCTCGGAAAATATGGGTTTTAGGACAAAATGTCAAGAGACCTTTTTTGTAGATGAGGAAATTTTCTACAAAAAATGTCTTTTGACATTTTTCTCTGGACCTCTTCATTTAAGAGATATTCATTAAATAATTTGTAGGTTTTTTTTTTGAAAAATGTAAAAAATAGTTTTTGATGATTTTTATTATTTATTTATCTCGGAAACTATCGGTTTTAGGACAAAATATCAAAAGACCTTTTTTGTAGAGAATTTGATTTTCTACAAAAAAGGTATTTTGATATTTTTGTCTAGAATCATTTATTATGGAGATAATTAGATATTTAGTTTTTCTATCATCAGGAATTTTGAAAATTATGAAAGTTTTTAGGTCAATACTGTGACTGATTCCACCGATGGCATGATTACGTTAAAGGGTATGAGTAATCAATAAAATCGATCAATTCCATAATTTATTTATGAATAAAAATCAATTAATTTCGTTTTTTAATCAGTTTTCCCTGAATATCTTTGGATCTGATGGAGATATCAAAATTTCTGATAAGACCTTTTTTGTAGAGCGGAATAAGAGTTATAAAAAAGGTCCATATCAAAATTTCCTATCCTCATCCAATTTAGAGATATTAAAAAAATAAAAAATTTAGGACCAAAAAAATGAAGAAAACCAATTTCAACTTTAGTTTTCGATAAATATCTTGAAATCTAGAGGAGATAGAGGATTCTTCATGGGAATCTTTTCCATAGATCTTCGTTTTATCTACAAAAAAGGTCCTTACCAAAAATCCTCTATCTCCCCTAGATCCCAAGATATCCCCAAAAACCTCATAAAAAAAAAACTCTAAAAACTTCTTTTTCAGCCAATAGCAGAGATGAATCATCACTCTCATACCCTCCCCCCCCATCAACCTCAACAGACCCCCCGTCAACCCACCGCAACCGCTGGAAAACCCAAGACAATCCCCCACCCACCCACAACAAGGCCCAAAACGGCAGCTCCGGAGGCCTGGAGGGGCATGACCCAGAGACGAATGACCCTGTTCACCTCAAGAGACGGGTGGGACTCGTCAGTGGGGTTGCTCTAATAGTCGGCACCATGATCGGCTCTGGAATCTTCGTATCCCCCTCAGGACTCCTGATTCGCACTGGAAGCATTGGCATCAGCTTTATCGTCTGGACAGCCTGTGGTCTTCTCAGTCTATTTGGTGCTCTAGCCTACGCTGAGCTAGGTACCATGAATACAAGCAGTGGTGCTGAATATGCCTATTTTATGGACGCATTTGGCTCTCCATCAGCCTATTTATTCTCCTGGACATCAACACTAGTCCTAAAACCATCACAAATGGCCATAATATGCCTATCATTTGCCCAATATGCTGTTGAGGCATTTGCTGATGATTGTCAACCACCTGAGCACATTGTTAAGATAATAGCACTATTAGCTATTGTTATTATTCTTCTTGTTAATTGTTACAGTGTTAATTTAGCTACTGGTGTCCAAAATGCATTCACTGCTGCTAAATTAATTGCTATCCTGGTGATTATTGCTGGAGGTAGTTGGTCATTGGCTAGGGGTAATACCCAACATCTCAGGGGTGCATTTGAGCCAATTGATGGTGGTGATGTCGTTAATTTTGGAAGATTAGCTACAGCTTTTTATACAGGATTATGGGCGTACGATGGGTGGAATAATCTTAATTATGTTACGGAGGAGATCAAGGAGCCTTCCAAGAATTTACCGAGGTCTATCATGATTGGTATTCCTCTGGTTACTGTGTGCTATGGGCTTATTAATTTGTCGTATCTCGCAGTCATGTCGCCTACGGAGATGATTGAGAGTGAAGCTGTTGCTGTGGTGAGTTTTTTTTTTTTTTGGAGTTTTGAAATTTTGGGTTTTCTTGGGAATGAGGGGGTTTAGGGGAAAATGTCAAAAGGGAGTTTTTTGGGGGAATTCAATTATCTACAAAAAAGGTCTTTTGACATTTTTCTCTAAAATCGATCCTTTTCGAGATATTAACAAATTAGTTTTCGTTTTATTCAAAAAATTTTAAATTAATAATTGATTAATTACTCAATTATCTCGATAATGCGGGCTTTTATCGAAAAATATCAAGAGACCTTTTTTGTAGATAATTAAATCCCCTACAGAAAAGGTCTTTTCACTTTTTCTCCTAAATCAAGATTTTAATCAATTTCCGTAACTTTTTATAAAAAATTTTACGTAATTTTATAATTAAAGAGAGAAATCTTTGATTCAGACATTCGGAAATCGTATACTGGGTGTGATGGCATGGTTGATGCCATTTTCAGTGGCAGTTAGTACATTTGGCTCAGCAAATGGTACACTTTTTGCTGCTGGACGCCTGTGTTTCGCTGCCTCACGTCAAGGACATCTTTTAGATTGTCTGAGTTACGTGCATGTACGTAGATTTACACCAGCACCTGGTCTCATCTTCCATTCTCTCGTTGCGGGTAAATATTTAATTTAATGTTTCAATTATCATTAAAGAGATGACAAATCATTTAAAAGGTATAAACATACATTTTTCAATTTTTTTCCATTCGATAAAATTGAATAGTCATCATTTTTTTATCAATATCTCGGAATCTAGGGGAGATAGGGGGAATTTTCGTCAAGACCTTTTTTGTAGAGAAAAACAAGAGCTACAAAAATGGATTTCATAAAAATTGTTCTATCTCCTCTAGATTACGAGATATTGATAAAAAACTAAAGTCAACTTTTGGTTTTATCATTTTACTCCAAAAGAAAAAAAAAACGTTTTTCGTGAATATCTTTTAATCTATAAGAGATATCAAAATTTTTATAAAGACCTTATTTGTAGCTCTTGTTTTTCTCTACAAAAAAGGTCTTTATAAAAATTTTGATATCTCTATTAAATACCGAGATATCGAGTAAAATGTGATTGTATAAATGATTTTTTACAGCCACGATGGTCCTATCCGGGAATATTGACTCTCTCATCGATTTTTTCTCATTCACCGCGTGGATATTCTACGGTGGTTCAATGCTAGCACTCCTAGTTATGAGAAAAACCCGACCAAATCATCCACGACCATACAAATGTCCTCTTGTAATACCAATTCTCGTTTTAGCTATATCCGTGTACCTGATTGTTGCTCCAATCATTGATAAACCACAAATTGAGTATATTTATGCTGCAGTTTTTATTGCTGCTGGTATGTTCTTCTACCTCCCATTTGTTAAATACGGATATGTTCCAAAATTTATGGGTAAGAATTAAATTTTTTAATTCAATAAAACAAAAAAAAAACTGATTATCTCCGTAATTATCGATTTTAACAAAAAATGTCAAAAGACATTTTTTTGGGGGAATTGAATTCTCTACAAAAAAGGTATTTTGACATTTTTCTCTAAAATCAATTGTTTACGAGATAACTGCATAATTACTAAACTATTGAATTAAAATTTCATAAATGTTGAATTATCTCGGTAATGAGTGTATTTACAGAAAAATGTCAAGAGACATTTTTCGTAGATAATCAAGTTCCCCACAAAAAATGTCTCTTGACATTTTCATCTAAACCCCCTAGTTCTCGAGATAAACAACAAATACCAAAAAAAAAAATAAAAAAAAATGACAATAAACTCAATTTTCAGAGGCTGTAAACGTCTTTCTCCAGATGCTACTCGAAGTAGCACCAACAGCAGCATCATACGATCAATAAACCCCACCAAAAAACCCGATAAAATCACGAGAGAAAAATCTAAGAAATTCATCAATGCCAAATCATTCCACTGAGGCATCAGATAAATCAAATTATTTATAAATAAAACAAATATATATTATTTTATTACTCGTTGTTCATCGATTACCAATAAACACTACAAAATCATGAATTGAAATGAAAAAAAATTGTAGATTACTAATAAAATCAAATTTTAAACAAAAAAATCTCATTTCTTTATTTTGTCAATTTTTCCATAAACATCTAAAATACCAGATTCCCTCTTATTTTTACTCTTAACTCTATTTAAATTAAATTTAACACCAGATTCACGATTTTTCAATCTCAATTTATCCAGTCTCGCCCTCTCCCTCGCCCTAATCACCATTAATTCTTTATAATTAACATTCTTACGACTTTTAACAGCTTTCCCACCTAGTTGAAGGACAAGAGAGGCTTTAGCATGATTTTTTCTAGCCCCAGAGAATCCAGATGAGCCAAATTTCATGATATCCCACCTCAATCTCTTCATTTCAGCATTTTGTTGATTTTTAACATCCTCTGGAGTTTTTTTAACATTATTAATATTTAATTCAGATGAATTTTCTGGTGATTTTATCTTCTTTTTATGAGATTTGTATTTTACACTGATAAAATTGTTATTTTTCGGTTGTGCACGAGTTGGAATAAAGTCTTCCATAATTCTAACCTAAAAAAAATATTAAAAATTGATAATTAAATTGGAAATAAATTGTTCTGGGGTTTAATTTCATTGGAGGGGGGTGTTGAGACCTTTTTTGAGGGATTTTAGATGATTTTATTGAGACTTACTTGATTAATTCTTGATTTTTAATGAAAAAGTTGAGAGAGAAAACTCTTGGAACTGTTGCCAACAGTGGAATGAATAATTTAGAGCGTTCAGGCGTGATTTCTTCTGCACCCTAACCTCGAAATTTTGGAGCAATTGTTGTTTATTTTTTGGAGTTATCATGGATAAATATCCGGAGATTGTTGTTAGATTGGCTGTGGATCGTACTGATACGAATTTAATACCTCCAGGGCATGTTCAGACCAAGTTTTATACACCGGGTGAAGAAGTGTCTGATCAGAGTGATTATCTTAGGTAATTTTGAGAATTTGGTTGGAATTTTGTTGAATTGAGGTTTTTGGGTTTTGGTTTTTTGGGGATATCTCGTAATCTAGAAGGGATAGAGCAATTTTTATGGAGACCTTTTTTGTAGATCTCGATTAGCGCTATAAAAAAGGTCCTCTTGAAAATTGCTCTATCTCCTCTAGATTTGAAGATATCTATCAAAAACAATTCTTGAAGAAGAGAAGTTTTGATTAAATTTTATAAACTATCAGTTTTTCATTAATATCTCGTAATCTAGAGGAGATACAGCAATTTTCATGAGGACCTTTTTGTAGCTCTTGATTTTCTCTACAAAAAAGGTTTCTACAGAAATTTCTCCATCTCCCCCAGATTCAGAGATATCCTCCAAAAAGTTGAAAATTTTCTTGTTTCGTTGATTATGTATAATTTACAGAGGTCATGGGACTTATGTAGATGAGGACGAGTGCCTGAGGGCATCTGTCGCTGGTGTCCTAGAGAAAGTGAATAAACTCATCTCAATAAGACCCCTAAAGACTCGATATCAGGGGGAAATTGGAGACGTTGTGGTTGGAAGGATAACCGAGGTTCAACAGAGTCGATGGAAAGTCGATACTAATTCTAAAATGGATTCTGTTCTTCTGTTGTCAAGTGTCAACCTCCCAGGAGGTGAATTGGTAAGTAAACAATTAATTTTCCTAATTAAATTAAATTAAATTTCCTATTAACAGTCCTGGAACTGTTATTATTCTCTCTCGATGGAAGGTTATAATCAGTAATGAATAACAAGAGAAATAATGACCTACCTCAGTTGTAATCCATGCCCTCCAGTACTCTCCAACCCCTCTACCCACTCCTCCAAGGGCTTTAATATCCTCAGATGCACTCACACTCACTAAACAATTCACTCTATCACCACTCGTCACAATAAATTCATTAAATTCATTCACTCAACCATAAAATATTGCCACTATCACTCGAAATTTACTCAAAAATATCATTCACCTCGATTTAATTATTTTTCACAATGATTATTGACACTCAAACACTTGAGATTTCACACCACTTGTTACATACTCCAAATTATTGCTATTTACAGACTAAACACTTGACCAGACTCACCAGATTCCTCTGGGTCTATTGTCATTATTATTTCAATAAATTCCAATTTGTCAATCAACTCAATTTTAATTCATTGTTGTAAGAAAATTGACAGTTTAATAACTCTAGATACGAGGACACTCGGCACACATTCCAAATGACTGTTTATAACCAAACAAAGGCTTTTTTGGCTGTCATTTAAAGTCCTCAAAATGACAAATTGTCCGATGTAACTCATCAACTCGATCACCCGACAATTCTCCAACAGAGTCTTTCACTCGTGTTTATCACGTATTTCGAATTGTCATTTACTACCCTCTGCTCTCTATTTCGGCGGTTTGAGCACATTTTAATGCAATTGAACGCTCCGCGATACTCTCACCAGGAGAGGCGTCCCTACCATGGCGTCAGCTTGTCCCTACCACCTCTGCACATGCGCACACTGACTCACCCTAATACGCATGTGCAGACCAATATTCCCAACAATTGTTTCAAATATTTGATAAATATTTATTATTCCAACAAATATCAACAACATCATCAATAAAATCGATATTTCACTCTCCCAAGAATAAATCGCTATTTCACTTTTCAATGAATACCTCCGAATCCAAGCGAGATATCAAAATTTTCCAAGAGACCTTTTTTACACCTCTTGATTCCCTCCACAAAAAAGGTCTCCACAAAAATTCCCCCATCACCCATAGATTCCAAGATAATTCCCAAAAAAGTACTCCAACTCAAAATATTTCCTTCATCCACTCATAAAATCCACTCTAATCGCATAAATAATTAATTCCAGAGAAGACGTTCAGCAGAGGATGAGCAAACAATGCGTCGTTACCTCCAAGAAGGCGATTTAATCTGCGCAGAGGTCCAGAGTAATTTCGCAGACGGTTCATTATCCCTTCACACACGTGTCCTCAAATACGGAAAATTGTCACAGGGTGTAATGATTAAGGTGCCTCCAGGCCTCATCAAACGGAAGAAAACTCATTTCCATCATTTGCCCAATGGTGCAACCCTCATTCTGGGCAATAATGGGTACGTCTGGATCGGCGCCAGTTGTCAGAGTACCGATCGCTCTGAGGGCGGTTTCACCCAGGATTTGAGCAGAATATCTCAGGAGGACAGGGATGTATGCGCTAGATTACGCAATTGTGTTATTATTCTGTCGCAATCCAATATTTTTCTCACTGATACTTCAGTCACTTATGCCTATGAGGAATCAAGCAAATACAGGTGCAGTGAATTGCTGCAACCGGAAGTTATTGTTGATGTTGCACTCATGACTCATCACAGGTTGTGTCGGTGAATTAATAAAGATTTTATTCTGGAGAATTTGGAGGGACTGTGGGGCAAAATGGGACGGGTTTTGGGTGTCAATTTGTTGAAAATGATTTTTTTGTTTTTTAAAAATTGGATTATCTGGTAAACTAATGGGTTTACGGGAAAATATCAAGAGACACTTTTTTTGAGAAATTTAATTTTCTTGAAAAAATGTCATTTAACATTTTTTTCTAAAAGCACTCGTTATCGAGATAAATTGATTATTAAGATAAAAAAATTTTTAATATTTTTAAAACTTGAATTTGGTTATTATCTTTGTAATTAATGCATTTAGGAAAAAATATCAAGAGACATTTTTTTAAGAAAATTGAATTTTCTACAAAAAATATCTTTTGACATTTATCCCTAAAACCCCTCATTTTCAAGATAAAGCGATTATCAATAAAAAAAAATTATTTCAAAATCTCAAAACCTTAATTTCCGTAATTATCTCGGTAATTACTGCATTTAGAGAAGAATGTCAAAAGACATTTTTTCAAGAAAATCAAATTCCCCACAAAAAATGTCTTTTGACATTTTCCCCCAAACCCAGTATTTCCAGAGGTATTCACAATTTTGAAAATTCAATTTTCAAAAAATTAAAAAAAAAATTCATTTCCATTCCATTTTGCCCCACTATACCCATGTTTATTTATCATAAATACATCATGGATGACCCGAGCATGGGTCACGATGAGAACCACGTGGTGAAGCTAGTGTAGAACACGTACAAGCATAATATTTCCATTGTGTGAGTCATGAACACGTGTTAGTGACTACCGGTGTTTTTGCTCAGTAATAAACGGTCAGAGGGCACGCTAAGGACTCCACAGGACTATAAATACGCGATATGGCGTTGGAAACAACTCCCAAAACTCATAAAATCACTTCTGAATCTATTGATTTAACAAATCACCTGGAAACACTGAATTATTTCGATGTTAAATTGATAAATACTGAGGGCAGCGAAATGGACGCTTGTTTTGCTGCATTTGACAGAGATGGTGATGGTTTTTTATCGATAAATGAATTTCAACTCATTTGTCGTGCATTATTTAGAAATGATAGGGGTAAAATTTATGGAATTGATGATAAACAGTTGCGAGAGATTTTTGATATATTTGACTCTAAAAATGATGGTTTACTCGATCTCCAGGAGTTTGAGGTAAGTTTTTATGTTTTTTTTTATGTTAATTTTGTTTATAATTGATTTTTTTTTTAAATTTGTTTATTAATTTGTTATTTTTTTTACTTTTTTGGAAATTTCTTGGAATCTAGGGGAGATAGAGGAATTTTTGTCAAGGCCTTTTTTGTAGCTCTAATTTTTATCTACAAAAAAGGTTCTTATGAAAATTCCCCTATCTCCCCTAGATTTCAAGATATCCATCAAAAACTTAAAAAAAGTCCCTTTTTATCCAAAATTACTGAAATTTGAAAAAAGTCCCATCGTTTTTTTATAAATATCTCGGAATCTAGAAGAGCTATCGAAATTTTCATAAAGATCTTTTTTGTAGCTCTCATTCCGCTCTACAAAAAAGGTCCCCATGAAATTTTCTCTATCTCTCCTAGATTCTGAGATATTGATGATAAATCAAATGATCGATGCAAATTACGATGTAATTTCGGTTTTATTACGTCATCCAGAGGTGAATACGTCACTGGTAACCAAGAATAACAATTTTGTAATTTCCAGGTGTGCTGGAATCGCTGGATAAAGGTGTGCACGCGACCCAGGTGTGCCTTTCTCATTGTTGATGTACAAAATGATTTTATATCTGGATCTCTCAACATAAAAAATTGTGCTGCACAGCACGATGGCTCTGAGGTGATTGAACCGATAAATAATCTACTTGATACTGTAACATTCGATGTTGTATTCTATTCCCTTGATTGGCATCCAGTTGATCATGTGTCGTTCATCGATAATTTACATATGCGGTAATTATCATCTAATTTTCCAATTATCTTGAGAACGAGTGGTTTTAAAGAAAAATGTGAAAAGACCTTTTTTCTAGGAAATTAAATTTTATAGAAAAAATGTGTCTTGACATTTTCCTCTAAAACCTCTCATTATCGAGATAATCCCAATTTTAAAACTGTTTTTTCTGTTTTTTTTTTTATTTTATTTCAATTTATCACATAATGAATTATCAATTTATCTCGTTAACGAGTGATCCTAGAGCAAAATATCAAGAAACCTTTTTTTGTGGAGAATTTAATTATCTACAAAAAAGGTCTCTTGACATTTTTCTCTAAAATCAATTGTTTACGAGATAATTGAATAATTAATAGATGAAAAAATTAAAAATTTCTCAAGTTTGATAAAAAATCTCTTCTTAACTAATCGTTGATTAAATTAAATAAATTCTCAGCAAAAAATGTCTTTTTACATTTTCCCCTAAAACCACTCATTCCCAAAATAAACACCAATAAACAAAAAATTTCAGTGAAGTAGATGAATCAAGTCCAGTACCAAAGGAAGAAGCTAAAGTATATGACACAGTGACCTTCAGAGGACCTCCCCAATTAAAGCAGAGGCTGTGGCCACGTCACTGTGTCCAGGACTCCTGGGGTGCAGAGCTCCACAAGGACCTGAAGGTCATCGACAAGGCAATTAAAATTTACAAAGGAACGAATCCAGAAGTCGACTCCTATTCAGTTTTTTGGGACAATAAAAAACTCACAGAGACAACTTTATCATCACAATTGCAGGATAAAGGTGCAACTGACATATACATTTGTGGTCTAGCCTATGACGTATGTGTGGGAGCAACAGCTGTCGATGCACTCACGAGTGGATATCGTACAATTTTAATTGATGACTGCAGTCGAGGTGTTGATCTAGTTGACATCGAGAAGACAAAGGCTATGGTTATTGCTAGCAATGGTGTCATTGTCACTTCTGGACAGGTAAAAGCTATGGTTGAGGGTCGTGATCGCAGGCCTGAGCTTGGATATAAACTTGCCCTTGAGATAAAACAATCGATGAAATTGTAAAAGAAATATTTTTTTAATTTAGTCAATGTTTTATGTATATATTCATCATTTTATGTTAATTATTGAGTAGATTAAGGGTAAATGTACTTATGAGACTTCCAGATTAATTGTTAAAGTGATTTGTTTAGTAATTAAAGTGGAAAATGAATAAATTAATTACTGTGAGTTTTTTTTTTGTTTTGGTGATTAATAGTTTTTTGGGGATATCTCGGTATCTAGGGGAGATATCGAGATTTTTGATAAGACCTTTTTTGTAGGTCTTGTTTTTCTCTACAAAAAAGGTCTCTTGATCAATTTTGATATCTCTTGTAGATTCTGAGATATCTTCAAAAATGTTTTTCAAGAAAATTTATTTAAAAATGTAAACTTTATTTTACATTTTAGCGAATATCTCGGGATCTAATGGAGATATAGAATTTTTTATGAGGACCTTTCTTGTAGCTCTCATTTAGCTTTACAAAAAAGGTCCTTATGAAAATTTCGATATCTCCTCTAGTTTCCGAGATATCCTCAAAAAACTGATGACTAAAAAATTAAAAAATATTGTTTTATTTTTTTGTCATTTATAACTGTTTAAATAAATCATTTATTATTCAAATAAACACCAAATTACCCTTTAAGGTAGTGATGACGTCATTCTGACAGGTAGAACAAGCGCGTAAACGCGATTGACATTTTTTTTATTATCATTCCATCGGCTGTCATCAATCGTAAGTTAAAAAATCCATATTTGTTTATAGCATTAATGTTTAAAAACACTAAAATTTCTATTTAATTCCCCCGAATAATCCAAAATTATATTTTATAATCAAATAATTCAAAAAAACCTGATAAACTCATTTTTTTCCAAAATTTTTGAGGTTATGTCCCTTTTAAACATTTAAAATCATCAAAAATACATTTATTCTTACTGTTTATCCTGTTTAATTAATTTATAATGATAGAATGAACCCGAGAGATGATAAAAAAAATGATAAAAAATTGATAAACAATTATTTATTGCAGGTAAACATTAATTAAAATGCTAGAATGGGCATATATTGGGGTAAATGCCTCAATACCGAGGAATGTTGGGCCTGAGTGTGCTTATTATTTACCCACCATGTACAAGATAATTGAGACAATGTCAGTGTCTGTTTTAATAATTTATCTCATCACCTGGGGATACAAAAATATTAATTTACCAAAGAATATTAAATATTTTAATCAAGATCGAAGTGGAAGAAAAATTCTACTCGTCACCATGACTCTCATTCTGGGCATTGAGATTGGATTTAAATTCTCTAGTAGAACTGTTATTTATCTACTTAATCCGTGTCACATTACCACTGCAGTGCAGGTATTATTATTAATTAATTAATTGATTGTTTATTGATAAATTGGGAAAATTGATTTTTGTTTGGATTTAGTTTTTTAAGGATACCTCAGAATCTAGAGGAGATATCAAAATTTTTGGTAGGACCTTTTTTGCAGAGCTGAAAGAGAGCTACAAAAAAGGTTTCAACAAAAATTTTGATATCTCTCTTAGTTTTCGAGATATTTTCAAAAAACTGATTTTTTTTTCTGAGTAAACTCAAAATTTCTTAATTTAGTATTTTGTTTTTGTTAAATATCTCAAAAACTAGGGGGAATATCGAAATTTTTGATAAGTCCTTTTTTGTAGCTCTTGTTCTCCTCTACAAAAAAGGTGCTATCAAATATTTCGATATTACCCTTAGTTTTCGAGATATTCAATAAAAACTAAAATTCATCCCAAAAAATTCAATTATTATTCAAATAAAAATGTTTATTTATATTTTAAATTGACAGTTATACCTATTAGCAGCAAAACCGAGTCCAACAGTGACTGGACTCTTCAGATTGCAGTTGAATTTCATGAATGGTCCACTACTGGCCTTTCTCTTCCCAGAAACTGAATCTAGAAGATTATTCGCTGATAAATCAATGTATTACCTCCAGCACGGTTTAATGGTTGTTATTGCCTATTACCTCATCAGGATTGGAGGTGTATACAGTGTAGAACCTTTCAGGGACTTCAGTTGGTGCATTCTAGCCTATGGAATCAATCTAGCTTATCATTTTTGGATTCTACAACTGGCTGCATTGGTCAGTAAAAATCTCCCCCACTATTTCACTAAATATCTCGGAATCTAATAGACAAATCGAAATTTTCGTGAGGACCTTTTTTGTAGCTCTCATTCTCACCTACAAAAAAGGTCCTTACAAAAATCACCCTATCTTGAATAATTACGGAGATATTAATCAAAAACAAATCGTAATACGAAACAAGATGAATAAAATTTATTTCAAATTCATTTTTTGATCAATATCTCTGAATCTATCAGAGATAGCGAAATTTTTATCAAAATCTTTTCTGTAGATCTCATTTTTTCATACAAAAAAGGTCTTTTCGAAAATTTTTATATCTCGCGTAGATTCGGAGATATGATCGAAAAACTAAATGAAATTAACGTTTTTTGATGAATTGTTAATTAAAAATATTCTTTTCACAGCCAGTACAAGTCAATCTCAGTCACATGCTGTGTCCAGCTGTATTGGATCCTTTTGAGGGTAGATACTATCGACTCTGGGCAGTTTTACATCAGGCGTTATTATGCCCTATTCTCTGCAAATTATTGTGTTATTCAGCAAATTTCTTCCTGACGAAATTTCCAATTCTACGAGTTGAAAATACAAATGAATTAAATTTTTCAAGTAATTTTAAGGAATTAAAAAATAATGAAATAGCAGAAAATAACAAAAATGGAAGTATTCACGTTGATTAATTAAATTAATAATTTAAATAATTTTATTTGACTTAAATCTGGTCTTAAATTCTAATTAAACTTCTGTGATGCTTAAATTACTCATTAGGATTAATTAGAGAGCATGTTAATGATTAATTAATCACGAAATTTATCTTAAATTCTCGTTTTATGATATTTATAGATAAAAAAAATTTGTTTTTTATTAATATCTCGAAATCTAAAGGAGATATCGAAATTTTTATGAGGACCTTTTTTGTAGAGCTTAAAAAAATGAAGAAAAAATGTTTCTATGAAAATTTTGATATCTCCCCTAGATTCGGAGATATTCAATGAAAAAGTGATCGATTTTCAAGTAAAATTTCACTTATTCAATGATTAATTAATTAAATAATATAAATTGACATTAATTCACCTTATTTAGAATTAATTTATTTATTTACATATAGTACATATTTATTGAATGAAATTATTTATTAAGATGTATAATAAACGGAATTTTTTGTTTTCTTCGTTGAAAAAAAAAAAAAAAGATAATTTAATAGAAAAATCACGTAAAAACACTTTTTAGATCATGGAATGTTGTTTATAAAAAATTATGAATTATGAATGAATGAGTGAATTCTAGACTATTTTATGAATTTCTGGATTATCTTTCTCCATTTTAAATCGATGAAAATGAAGTAATTACGAGGTAAACACTCAATTTAATTGAGTTATTAGGAATTACAAAGTGTTAGCCATCCAATGGGGGTCCTATGTACACCATTGACACTTCTGTATTACCGTAGACTGCTGAGACTGATGGATAAAGTCGTTTATCAGGTAATCCTGTGGATAATTATTAATTAATTAATTGATTGAGTGATTAAACGTAAAAATTGATTTTTAATTTTTGGAAATATTTGATTATATCGAGAATGAGGGGGTTTAGAGGAAAATGTCAAGAGACATTTTTTATTGGAAATTTGATTATCTACAAAAAAGGTCCTATGACATTCTTCTCCAAAATCAGTGGATTATGAGATAATTGAGTTTTAACGGTTTACCAATTTTACTAAATTTAAGATTTCTTAAAAGTTAATTATCTCGATAATAAGGGGGTTTAGAGGAAAATGTCAAAAGACTTTTTTTGTAGATAATTGAATTTCCAACAAAAAATGTCTTCTGACATTTTCTTCTAAAATCAATGGTTTACGAGATAAACCCACAATAGTAATTTACCTCTGAATGCAACTCCCAAAAATTCACAATTCTTCTCAAAAGACAAAGTATTATCATCACAATCGAGTATAACTCTGATTTTCTCTCCAACCTGATAAAAAAATAAAAATTAATTACACGAAAAGAATTGATTCAATAAGTAAAATCATTAATTTACCATAAAAAAAATAAATTACTTGATATTTAGGTGCATTATTCAAGAGAGGATAATTCCCCTGGGCATCCCCATTATGCAGAAGATGATTATCCACTAGATTCCATCCCCACGAGTGTTCATCAGAGCCCAAAAGTGCAACATATCCGTGACAAGTGAGTGGTGCTTCTTTGGTAGCAATTCCTACAACTGCTACAGTACCCAGAGGGCCTTCCCAAATGACTTCCCAGGCATGACGACCATGTCTAAATCCAATTTTACCTCTACAAGCATCTGTACTCTGAGCCACTGGGTTTCTAAAATTTTCCAATTGAGTTTTAATGATTTACTAAATTTAAGATTTCTTAAAATTCAATTATCTCGAGAATGAAAAGGTTTAGAGGAAAATGTCAAAATACCTTTTTTGTAGATAATCAAATTTCCAACAAAAAATGTTTCTCGATATTTTTCTCTAAAATCAGTGGTTTACGAGATAAACCCACAATGGTAATTTTCCTCTGAATGCAAATTCCAAACATTCATAAAAATTTCCAATTGATACATAAAAATCATTTTTAAATAAAAATAAATCACCTGTGCAATGTAAATCCATTAGGTTTTATATAAATATTCCTAGAACAGTCATTTGGATTCCAAGCATGATAAAAAGCTCTCAATTTATCCTTGTATGTTATAACTGATAATAATAAATCAGAACTGAGTGCCTCTTGTGCTAATTTTCTAAGACAATGTGTCCTCCAAACATCATTATTCTCATCATCCAAAAATCTCCACCAATTTTTACAAACTAATGCACAATTTTTTACTGTTGTTAGATCTAAGTATGAGAATATAACTTCTAAAACATGATCAGACAGTTTAAATACAACATCATCCATTTTTGCGATTTTATGATCACTCATTTAATATTTGATTCACTGGTTTTTGGCAATCAGCTGTTAATGATTTTTCTATACTGTAAATAAGTTTTTATTTATTTACTAGTGTCACGTGGGGGGCGTTTTAAATGTCCCTATAATTTACTACAGTCAAGTGACATCTGTTGCTAACTTCAGGGGTATCAAATTGGATTGATTTTCTTTAGTGGGAATCTTGGAATCTAGGGGATATATAGGGATTTTTGTAGGGAGCTTTTTTGTAGCTCTTGGTTTTTTCTATAAACTAGTAAAACATTATGGCGCGGCCGCAAGCGGCCACGCATGCATTTTTGTGAGGGTTTTCATGAGAATTCCCATGAAAACTGCTCATGAGAAGTACGCCATGACACTTTTTGCATGTACCTCCGCCATGACACTTTCCAGTGTATGCTTTTTTTTACAAGGGGTAAAGGTTCTAGTGGAAAGTCCCCTGTCCCCTAGATTTTGAGAAATTTTCGGAAAACTATTTTAATGTCGATTTTTTTTTGGACTTCAGACGTTTTATTGAATATCTCGTAATCTAGGGTAGATAGGGGTATTTTTATAAATACCTTTTTTTGTAGAGGGAAATGAGAGCTACGAAAAAGGTTCTATTGAAAATTGCCCAATCTCCCCTAGATTACGAGATATCCCTAAAAAAACAAAACCTTGAAAAAAAAGATTTTCTAATTTTCCCTATTTTCTCCCCTAAAACCTCTAATACATGGGCGGCATGCCAAGCAAATGAAAACTAAACATTGAAACTTTAATTTGAAGAAAAAATATACCCATAATTCGAGTACTATATGCACTCCTCATCAGGGCAAAAATTCATTCTATAAAAAAAATATAAAAAATATAAAAGAAAAAACAAAAACCAAACTATGGATGTCTCTAAGTTGAAAACATGACTGGCAAAGCGGTTTAAATCTCGCTTCACCAGTACTTTGCGTTACCCGGGGTCCACCACGAGGAGGTGACTGGTATTGGACACCACAAACCCAAATAAAAATACAGGTGGTCGTATCTCTCAGAGAAACAATTCTCTAAGTTGGGTTGCCCTCTGAACTTATTGAGGGACCCATAATTCATAATTAACTTCCCGGCTAGGGAAGTTATTGTAATGCCCCCGAAAATGAAAATTCGATTTTTCACCATATCTCCACGTTTCATGGTCTTTCTAATGTTTTTCGATGGTTTTGAACAAAATGTCTGTCTGTGTGTGTGTGTGTGTGTGTGTGCGTGCGTGTGTGTGTGTGTGTGTGTGTGTGTGTGTGTGTGTGTGTGTGTGTGTGTGTGTGTGTGTGTGCGTGTGTGTTACTAGGTATGTATGTGGTAGAAATTTTGGTTAACGATTTCTCGTGAACGGATTGTCCAATTTGACTTTTCGATCGATCCGTCTTCACCTAACTTAGAGCGGATTAGATTTTGGCTGGAATCGATCCAGCAGTTTTCCAGTTTTTCCAAAAAAACTTTTTTCTTTTTTTTTTTTTTTTTTTGCTTCCGGACGGAAGCTTTGTTTTTACAAGATTTTTGATATTGTCCAATTTTGTGTGGAAATGATGTCGAGTGTTATGAAACGTCAAGATATGATATTTTTAGCGCCTGTCCGTATGTGTGTATGAGTGTGTGTGCAAATTTTTGATTTTTGTTTCGAAATTGGGATAATGAAACGGCAAAATTTTTTCAAAAAAATCTGAAATTTTTACACATATTTGGTATCTTTTATGTTCAACTTCAGGCAAAATTTCAGCTTGATCGACCGATTAGTTCTCGAGATATCGTCATTTATTGGAAAATCGTTTTTCTTCAATATCTCGGGAACGGTTCAAGCGATCGATTTTTTTTTTTTCAAAATATTCGTCATAAAAACATCTATCGATTTTGATAAAAATATTTACTTCGACCCCCGAAAAGTTACATCGTTATGGCCCTTTTTCTATTTTCTTCGCTAAAATCCTTGTACGCGTGATAACTTAAAAAATAATCGATAAAAAAAGTTCAAATTTGGTATGATTGTAGGTCTTATGAAAATAAAGGTTGCTATTTTGGATAGGCGCAATTGACCGATTAGTTTCGGAAATATTGCATTTTATGTGTAAAACTCGTTTCTCGGATATCTCAGAAACTACTTGACCGATTGGTTTTTTTTTTTTTTTTCAAAATATTCGTCACAGTGACTTCTATCTAATACAATCAAAATATGCATACCGCCCTATTGAAAGTTTTCGAGATATTGTCGATTTTCTATTTTTATTCTCGGAATTTGTCCCAATGAGCTATTATGCAACTAAGAGTTGGTGCCTGGATCTGAAATTTGGGCTACTAGTTGGTATAGTCAGGTTACAATTCTGTGTAAAATTTGAAGTCGATATGTCCTCTACTTTCCAAGATACAGCCAATTATTATTTTTTTTCCCTCTTCAAAGAGGATGGAAGTTGGTGTTGAGTGCAAAATTTCAGCAAAATTTCAATCGATTTAGATTTTCCTTGAGGATTAATTGAAAAGTAATTCATAAATTTATTTATTTTTTTTTTTTATTTTCGTTAAATACGACGGGACAGCTCATGGAATAAATAATCATTATTCTATTCTATTTCCCTTTCAAATGGGATGAAAATGGGATCAAGTAGGAAATTCCAGCAGTACTTAACCATTTTGGATTTTCTTCCAACACTGATTGAAGAGTAATTCATAAATTTATTTCACTGATTTTCTTTATTCCAGTGGCATTTCCCTTGAGGAAATGTAATTCATAAAGTTTCTACATTTTTTTCTGGGCAGAATCGATTCTAGATCCGTTCGGAAGCTAACTACCAATGAAATTGGTAGAAAAAAAAACAAGCATAATATAATACCGCATGTCTTTGACCGCTTAATATCAGCCGCATGGCAGTGACCGCCTACTTGTTTTTTTTTTTATTAATGGAATGATGAGAACCGGGAAGTTTTAGTTGTGAACCTGAGTGGTTCGCTCCGACTTGAACGCACCCAAATTCGGGAGCGAGCTTGCGAGCGACCAACAATACTCCGTAGACCGGCCGCACCCCTAATTGGGTTTTTATTTTTTCTCAAAATTAAAGGTTTAATGTTTAGTTTTCATTTGCTTGCCATGCCGCATAATGGAGCATTTAGTGGAGAGGTGTTGGAAAGTCAATCTCTGGAACTACGATGTTTGGTTATTACCCACTGTTGTAATTGACAATCGTGTCACTCTCCTGATCGTAGTTCCAAACTCAAAGATTTTCATTTTCATGGATTCACTCCATGACGAACCGAATGATGATGTGCTTCAGAGGATGTGCCTTCTAATGGAGCTTATTGGGATAGAAGATGGGGGGAATAGTATAAACAGGTCAGAATGGACATTCTATGACGCAAAAGACCAACTCAGGCAAGCGAGAAACTCTAGTAATTGGTGGTGTGCTTAGGGTCAACCTTAGCCTATTCTACTGACCAGATGGACATATTGAGAACTGTTATAGTAACAGTTCTACAGGTTGCTCCAAACTCGACCAACACAGTGGATGAAAGCACCCTTCAGGACACCCAGGACACCCCTGGACAGTCTTTCGAGGAAAAATGGGACTCATTTTTACGGTCTTCATGACGCAAGAAACAAGACATAATTCATGAGCTGGTGACGTCGCGATGGTAAAAAAAATATCACGTGGAAACAAAAAAAAGAAATGTTTATGATATCTTGAATAATAGGAGAAAAGAAGTGGAAGGCTATCTCTTCGGGATCAGCCGTATTCTGACTCAGCCGAGAAATATCATCGAAGAAAAGTGGAGTTATCCAGAAGAATTTCCGAATAGGTCCAAGACGTTCAATGGTGATGAGATCCTTGCAGTGCACATGGTGACGTTGAATAGGGGCCAATACCTGGATGGAGATATCTTCAGAGCCTGGATGGAGTTGTTGAGAGTGACAGCTTTACAGTTAAATTTCAAAGTTTTCACTTTTGGCGCTGGTACGGATAAATTCCTCCTTTACGGGAAACGTCCACTGCGTTCTTTCGTGAGGAGGTGTTGGAAGGTCAATCTCTGGAACTACGAAGTTTGGTTACTACCCACTGTTGTAATTGACAATCATGTCACTTCCCTTTTCGATCGCTATCGGAGAAATCAGGATGGCCATTGAAGAGGGTAACCGTAATGGCCAGAAACAAATACTAGGTAATAATACTTGATTTTACTCAATTCGTAACGATAAAGATGGATGAGATAAATTAATCGTTGTTTGGATGAATTTAATAAAAGATAATACACCGCTTCAGATTATAACAAAAATTCTCTATCTCAGGGCCATTATGCGGCATGTCAAGCAAGTGAAAACTAAATATTAAACCTTCAATTTTGAGAAAAAATATACCCGTAATTCGAATGCTATATGCACTCCTCATGAGGGCAAAAATCATTCTATTAAAAACATATAAAAAAAGCAAAAACAAAAACAAAACTATGGACGTCTTTAAGTTGAAAACATGACTGGCAAAGCGGTTTAAATCTTGCATCACCAGCACTTTGCATTACCCGGGGTCCACCACGAGGAGGTGGCTGGTATTGGACCCCATAAACCCAAATAAAAATACAGGTGGTCGTATCTCTCAGAGAAATAATTCTCTAAGTTGGGTTGCCCTAATGTTTAGTTTTCATTTGCTTGGCATGCCGCATAATGTCCCTAGGAAGGAGAATTTTTGTTATGATCTAAAGCGGTGTATTACTTTTTGTTATTATTAAAT